>OX336416.1:2805704-3405704 GCA_946903255.1 Schistosoma spindalis
ACTATTTTGAAATTATCTTTGATAAAGTTAAATAAGGATTAGTAACGAACATCAGAACACATGGAATTTATTAGTTGAACGTACCTGCATCTTCCTGTTGGTAATTAAAAAAAAAAGAAAAAAACTTGAGTCCCATTTTCAAACACCAACCACCCCATAATCCACTAATCTAATGAACCAGACAGCTATATATAAATTTATTAACTGGATAAACTTGAATATAATGATTTTGAACATTATAGACTTATTTTATAATAGTACTGTAGTTTGCTCTACTTATACGGTCAGATATAATTAGTATGTAGCAGTAATTGAAAGTGAAATGCTTACTATCAAAAGATGGAATTAAAAAAACAAAAGAAGAGGAAGGAAAACAGAAAGCGATTGGAATAGTAACAGGATTTAAAGAAGAAGAAGAAGAAGAAGAAGAAGAAGAAGAAGAAGAATAGAGTATGCGTAATAACATCTTCAATAGTTCAATAGTTGAATTCATGAGTTCATTGAAGTTAGACTATCATAGAAAACCTGAAAGTACTAGATCATCGTTTGGTCTTAGTATGGGACACTTCAAAAGAATGAGACTGGAGGTCCGGAATTACAGTCTTACTTACAGGATCATGGATACATATTATTGACAAGTTCTATACTAGGATAATACAGTTGTTCAATGATTTCAATTCTTCAATGGTAGTCTAGGTTTAATCGATTTTATGAATTCAATTATTACAATCTTCACAAAATCCCCCCCCCTTTCATTTTGATAGCAATTTTTTTTTTTTTGTAATAATTTTTCATTAACTGTTTCTTATCTATTTCAGGTCAAATAATTTTCATCATTTCATTAACTTATTCAACAAATCATCATCTAAATAACTTGAATATGAGATAAAGTTGTTTATTAAATTATAATATTATGAAATAGTTTCCAATTAGGTCAAATAATTAAACAATTACATATGGAATAGGTAAGTCAAGTTATATTTCCTACCATGTTAGTCAATAAACTAGTCTAGATGTTCAAAAGACACACACAAAAAAAAAACAAACAAACAAAATAGAAGAAACCCTTCTATGCTTTTTTTTGTTACTTCTATATCATCTAGACCACCCACCCACCCATCCACCCACCCACCCAATCAACCAACCAACCAACCATCATACTTTACTAGAGTTTGATTTATGATTAAAATTAATGTCTTCATTTATATAATATTGAAGTTACTGTTGATCAATCTGAGAAATTGGTTAGTAACAGATCATTGAAAAT
This sequence comes from Schistosoma spindalis, assembly GCA_946903255.1. Classification (NCBI taxonomy): domain Eukaryota; kingdom Metazoa; phylum Platyhelminthes; class Trematoda; order Strigeidida; family Schistosomatidae; genus Schistosoma; species Schistosoma spindalis. The sequence continues at coordinate 2,806,972 of OX336416.1, forward strand.
TAGATAATATGAATTGTAAATTTTATGATTAAAGATTAACCATAATTATAATATTTCTGGTAGGTAAAATATAATCGATAATGTTCTCTTCTAAACAATGAACATACATGACTTTTCTAAGAGTTAAGGTATTTATATCATCTTGAAAACAAGTTAATTTCAAATGTTGATTGGTTGAAGTTAAACATTCACAATGTTGGATGCTGACTGGCTTAATGGTCTAATGGTTAACTGCTCGCACACGAGAATGATAGGTTCTGGGTTCGAATCTCACGCGGAGGGGGGTGGGATCGTGGATGTGCACTGATGAGGAGTCTCATACTAGGGCGAAACGGCCATTTAGGTTTTCTATGGTAATCTAGCTTCAATTGACTTATGATTATAACTATTGAAGTTTCTGATGTATTAAAAATCTAATTTCAACTATATAACTCAATTCATGAATTAGTTGACTTGGTAAACTTTTTTAGAAATGAACTAAGAGGCGACTACTACCCATAGAAACTTATTGACAAATATAAAAAAACCTAAAGAAAACAAGATGAAAGTGATTAAAGTCAATAGAAAATCAATATTTGTAAATCTTGACTTCAAAAGTGATAGTGTCACAAGCACAATCAACAGGAGGCTGAACAATGTACAAGTTAGAACTTATCCGGTAGCAAAACTATTAATTCTGTATAAAACAACATGTTCAATTACTTAATCGAAGGTTGACAATCACCTCTTTTATGTTATCACCAACTGTATTTATAAATTTACGTGTACCTGCTAAAGCAACTATATTGACCGAACATAAAGAAGGGCACATCGTCGATTTTTTGAGCATGTTTCAAAAAGCCTTAGAACAAGAGAAGGAACAACCCTAAACAGTGTAATTACCAAACATTTCTTGGATACATGATATCAGGTTGATATCTTGCAATCTTTTAAGGTGACTAGTAAACATCTAAATTCCAGTCTTATGAAGTTTACCGAATCTGTTGCTATGAGATGTCAAAAACCTGATTTATGTGTTCATCAAATGGAGATGGTTATTAATCTTTCCTTGCCTTGGTGACAAATATTCCTTCGTTGAATCTTAAAAAAGATTTTTCAACTTTTTATTGCATTTATTACATTGATATGTCTTTTTATTTTATTAACTGAGCTTTACTCATTTCATTCTTATCAACATTTACTCATTATGTAATCACATGTATCTGGCCCTTTGAACTGTTGTCATAATCAATATTGTATAATGTTTGTTTACATAAAGTATATAGTTACAATATCCGTGGATTGGTTGGAATTATACATTAACACCGTTGAATTCCAGCTCAGTTGTCTAGCGGTTAAGCGCTCATGAGCGAGACCAACATATCCTGGGTTCAAACCTCGCGAGGTGGGATCGTGGATGCACACTGATGAGGGGTTCTTTACTAGGACGAAACAGCCATGTAGTAATTTCAGGTTTTCCATAATGATCTAGCTTTAATTAACTCATGAATTCAACTATTAAACATTCAGTCCATTCAATTTATTTACACTCATGCTATACTACATTAATGTGTCTTCAATATAACTTATAACCAAAGTCTTTCATGTAAGTCATTAAAACCCATTATGTAATTATGATTTCGAAATATCACAGGTTGTAAGCAGCTGACGAGAACCAAACGAAATAAAGTGAATTCATGCTCTTCCTCTTTGAAAGATAGTGTAAGTAGAGTGATAGCTGAATATATACTTACGCCTGTTACTCCTAATGAAGCATAGGCCGCCGGCCAGTATTCTCCAACCCACTCTGTTCCACGCCTTCTTTTCTAATTCCATCCATTTCTTGTTCTTGTCTATCTCCATTTCTCGATGTAATGTGTTCTTTCTTCTTCCTCTCCTCCTTTGGCCTTGAGGATTCCATATGAGGGCTTGTTTTGTGACACAGTTGGGTGCTTTCCTTAATGTGTGTCCTATCCACTTCCATCGCTTCTTCCTGACTTCTTCCTCCAATGGAATCTGGTTTGTAAACACCTACAGTAGGTTGTTGCTAATAGTGTCTGACCAACGGATCTGAAGTATTTTGCTTAGACAACTGTTAATAAACACTTGTATCTTCTGGATGATGGCTTTCGTAGTTCTCTAAGTTTCCTCTCCATACAGTAGAACTGTCTTGACATTTGTATTGAAAATCCTGACCTTGGTGTTGGTTGCCAATTGTTTTAGAGTCCCTGTTGGAGTTGTTGAATGTATACGCATAAGTTTATTTTTATAATGCGATATTAGATCATATTTTAATATAAGAATAATAACCATCTTGTAGATAGACTGATGTATTTTGTATTTCAAGATAGCAGATAGTAGGGGCAAGACTATAATTTATGAACGAGCCAATCAAGAAGCGTTCAAGGGATTCCAAGGTCACAGCGCCAATTTCAGTACATGATGCTCACGTGCGATCGGTTCACAGAGGATTTTAGAGAAAACGTACCAACTGAGCGGTTATAACAAATGGGTTTATTAAAATATTCCTTTATTTTTTATTGTGATATTCAAATGATTTGTAGACCTTGTGCAGACTACCATGATGATGTTGTCTTTCGATTTAACATATGTCAGAGGAAGAAGTCTGCTAGAATTGGATTTTTTTTGCTCGATTCAGATTGAGACTAAGGCAAATTATGACAATTGTTCGAATTGGATAATAAAAGCACCAGTAGAACTGACTGTAGCCATGTACTAAAATACATACAGATGATTTCGAGAGCGTACAGATGCCTACATAAACTTGGTTATGGGCATCATGCCGTTGTCCACAAGCGGCATTTTTTGAACTGAACAACCGGAGTGTGCGCAAACAATACTGAAGCTATGTGGTCGAGGTTGAAAAAGTTTTTGCGACTTTATCACGGCTCCGGAGGTTGACTTTTATGTAGCCGTATGGATGATTTCCCTTACCGTATGCATCACGATTTCAGAACCTATGAACATCTTTATAACCTCGACTAGTTTTTGAACCATGTAAAAGAAGTGTATCCACATTAATTCTTTGATTTTGTATAGCACATTTGTGCTCTATACTAATTGTTTTCCGATTGGCTAATACTCCTCAAGGTCATTTAAGATTCATTCAAAGGTTGTCCATAAACTATAATCTCACCAATAGTCTTTGCATATGTGTTCTTCTTAAACGCTTAGATATTAGCTTCATCAAAGTAATCTTCTACTATTGAACCACACATGGAAAATGTAATACAGATTGTATTAAGATAGCTCTTTATCGAAGATTATGTTTAGAGAACAAGGTATTTACATAACTTTCAGATTCTAAATGCCTCCTGAAGAAATTCGCAAGTCAATGACATAATCAGTATTTCTTCCATCAGGATGATGAAAGCATAATCCAATTTTTTCGGTATTTCATGTAGTAGTTCCTAACAGAAGCTGATTGATTAAAGTAGTGTCAACAGTTTTCTGGCTTCTAAAGAACTTTCCTGATGAACTATTAAGGGTTTGAAATAGATTTAATTTAGAAAACGTAAAGTTTTACTGAAATCCTCTGAGTTTTAACGATGTATTTGCCTATAGAATCAAAGTTTCCATGTTTACATGAAAACAGTTATTCGTTTATGTAAATTATATTTGAAATAATCTCAGCGATTGAAATTTTAAATAATTCCAACGTTTCGTCCAGCTAACTTGTCTGAAGAAGTCCAGACAAGTTAGCTGGACGAAACGTTGGAATGATTTAAAATTTCAATCGCTGAGATTATTTCAAATATAATTTACATATATAATGACTTCTTTATACTAGGCGCCTAATATCTGTCAAACTATTCGTTCTAATCTTGACGAATATTCGTATAAATTATTCGTTTAGTTTAAGAAATACTTGTCTTTAGTTTATTGAGAAATACATACATTCATAAAATCGATGTCTAGCATCCATACATAATGAAATTGGTTGAAACATTCAACTGGAAATCAACGATTTTCATTTTTAACTTTAGTTCATCTTCAATATATCATTTTAATTCGTAAACAAAACAGGTCATCATTACTGAACAATAATTTCTTAAATTAAGTGGACGGACTCGAACCCTGAAAGAAACTTTAATTTCATTAAGATCATACTGAATTCTTGCTGACGAATATCATTTAGCACAAAAATTCGGTTCGAAATTTGCTTTCTACTATCTGTAATCACTTTACATAAAGTTTGTTCTTATCACTGATTTGTATGAAGTTGGAAATTAATGAAAACAAAAAAGTGTTAAATAAATGTTTCCCCAAAGTGTAATGAAAATGTCTATGAACAATTCCTAAATTGTGAGATAAGAACTCGCTGATGACAATGGTTGATGTGGATTAGTTGAAGTTAGATATTCACAGCATTGAATGCCGGTCGGTTCAGTGGTGTAGAAGTTAAGCGCTCGTGCGTGAGACTGATAAGTTCTGGGTTGGAATCTCGCAAAGCAGGATCGTGGATGCTCACTGCTGAGGAGTCTTATACTTAGTAGGGAATGGTCATCAAGTGCTTTTAGGTTTACCATAGGTTTTCTAGCTTTAATTGACTCATGGTCTCAACCTATATCATAGTTAAAAAATTCTTTATTTATAGATAAGAAAGAATGTATTGAGTTAAATGAAAGTATATAATGTTTAAAATCAAGAATCAAATATAAAAATTAAAACGGACTAACCCTCTATTCTTTCTGTCAAGTTCACAAAACCAATAACTAATCACAGCTCCATTAACTCTTTCATGAGGTGAACTTTGTGATACTAATTTACTTGTAGTACTTCTTGCTTTAGCATTCATTGGACGAAGAAGACTATCATCATCATTTGACCAAGAAGCAGAAGACCACTATATAATAAAAATTAAAAGAAATTTCTTTAGAAGTGAAACAATAAATTCTAAAGATATATTTACTTGATATTGTTTACTTGAATATTCCCATTGATGTTTAGCGTTGCAATTGATTAGTCTCTTATTGTGCACATTGCTTCGATATTGCCTTAAGTGACAAGCTTTTAATATAAAGATGGATAGTGGCTAACAGGGAAATTTAGGACACGCGTTTCGTTCTATTTGCGACTCGTCAGTTGGATGTACCTGAATCTGATTTGATGTACACTGTGGGACTTAAACCCAGTACCGTTAACCACTTAGCTACTGAGATGTAAGTACATCTAGCTGACCAGTACCAAATAGGACGAAACGCGTGTCCTGGATTCCAGTTCTAGCCACTATCCATTTTTTCTTAGAATTATTAAGATAGTTTTAGAGAGAACAATACCTTTTAAATGAATGAACTGCTCATAATTAGTAATAAAAGTCGTAACAGTGGTGAATTTACTGAATATAGTGCCTTTGATTACCATAGAAAATGGTCACAAATGTATCTATTTCGCTTGTGAATATTGAAAATATGATAAAGAAAACTTTTTCAAATTCAACAGAAGTTGACATTCATATTCAGTCTTAAAATTTGAAAATCAAGTTTTCCCCCAATAATATCTTTATACTTCCTACTCTTAATTACAGTCAACTCATTTGGTACTTGGCAGGTTAGTGATTTAAAGTCACATTCAGTTCAATGCTGGTTTTTGTAAGAAAACTAAGCAAGACTTATCACTTAAACATTTCTTGGAACTAAAGAGAGTTGGAATCAAAAGGTTCCCACCCAGAATACAATAAGTTATTCGTTACACTAGTGCAATTGTTTCGTGAGGATCCTAAGAGTACGGACGATAGAATTAAACATAAATCACAGGTCACTGACTAGGATGATTCAACAGGTAGTGGCTCTATTTGATTATACCAGTAGGAAGCATTGTCTTGAACTGATGATTCTTCTCTCCGGTTTCGCCCAAACACTTCTGTGAGATTTTATTCTTCATCTGATTTCATTGAAGAAACCAGTGTAGGATCAGTTATATAAGTGGAGTATTAGCCTATCTACCTGCGAAGTTTACATACGTCTTTTACAACAAAGTACTAACTTTATAAAAACACCTGATGAAATGTGCTTTCAAAAAAGGAAACATAGTAAACGTCAACGACAATGTGATTTTAAGTTTCCAAAGCTGCGGCTGCTGCTGCTTCGTGACAATTTTATAGTTATTTATTAACCTACTTATAATTTAAAAGTAGCTATAATAATTTTATACAATTTTTGAGGGTAATTGTAACATGTTAACACATAAATGGGTGATCAAGTTGCAAAAAATAAATTGAAAAATATAAAATTATTGTTTTATTCTGTTTCAGGATTTTAGACATCAGTTACTTTTAAAAAGGGAATTTGTGAAGATTTTAGTGATTTAATAGTTCAATTCATGAGTCAATTAAAGCTTGACTATCATTGATCACCTGGAAGTATTGGACGACCATTTCGTTCTAGTATGGGACTCCTCATCAGTACACTTCCATGATCCCGTTATCTGTTGAATTTTGATCAAATTATTTTCTCATTAATTAACAGTTACCAAGTTTGATCAATAGAGTAATAAAAATCTTATTTAAATAAGATTATGAAAATTATAAACAGTAACTATAGTAATTACTTTTTGACGTAACAACTCTTGAAACCACATTCCAAGTCGAAGAGAAAATGTACTTTCATTCTGATCCCAATCGCATAAACCACTAAGATCTTGGATAAATAAAAATAATCAGAAAGTTTGTTAGTTATTAAATATCAAACTAAGAATTATAAATATTCTAATGAGCAAAGTATTAACATCAGTTTTGTCTAGACTCATATATTCAACAAATTTCTATCATGATCTCAAGTATTGAAATTATTATAATATTCACAAAAACCCTTGTGGCATTAATTGACATATGCTCCCTGGTAACTGGCTTCAAGTGTTATTTGCTGGAGTTCTATTGAGAAGCAGTCATCAGTGGAGTCAAACCGGGTCAATTGTGAGATAATAACTCACTGATGATAATGGTGGATGTGTCGCTCAACTTCGTGGATTGATTCAAGTTAAATATCAACACCGTTGGATGCCGGCCGGCTCAGTGGTCTAATGGTTAAGTTCTCGTGAGCAAGACCGATTGATTCTGAGTTTGAATCCCGCGAGAGGCGGAATCGTGGATGCGCACTGCTGAGGAGTCCCACAGTAGGACGAAATGGCCATTCAGTGCTACCAGGTTTTCAATGGTGGTTATCTAACTTCAATTGACTCATGATGTCAACTATTAAAATTACTATACTATTCACAAAACCCCTTCTGATATTAACTTCCATGATTTAGTCAAGTTGTTTTATTTATAACTCATTCCATTTAATATCATGTTTTCATTAGGTGTTACATAATTTGTACGTTTCACATGTAGAAGCAATGCTACGGATTGAAAATTTAAACATCCTTTTCAGAAATTTAGATTACGTTAGTAGTATTTGCTTGACTGATTAATATCAAGTAGCGTAATACTTAGATTCATAATTTGTAAATGACTGAATTCAGCGACCTAACACAAATCACAGTTAACTACCATGTAGAATAATAGAAATTAATGTTCATTCATATTTGGATCAATGCTAAGAACTAGATAACTCATGGCGGTGGTGTTATTTACGAAATTATGAGGATGAAAATCGAATATCCAGTGCTTTAACCGGGTTGATAGACAAAGCGAATTCACCTAAGGGAGTTAGAAAGCCCTTATTCCAAACCAATGGTATACACGGAGCTCCATGATCCTAAAGAAACGAACGATGTATAAACCTATTTTTAATCATCGGCTACCATGGGATTTCATCACCTGACATTGCTCCACTGCTGCTTTGTAGATTAGACGTTTGGGTCGAAGGCTCCGGTTATGTTCCCTTAAGAAAACCACCTAGGCAGTATCATATCTCACACACAAATCAAGTGACATGTATGATACATATATATTCATTGCCCCTTTATACCAATATTTATATATTCAAATACATTAATAAACTAGACAACTTTGTGGTCATTTAATATAGATTGATATACTCTGAAAGAAATAGATCAGTGTCCCTTTTTGTTGTTGCTGTTGTTGTTTTCTAGCCTCTATTATGAGACAACTAATCTAATCAATTATTTATTATAAATTGTCTCTATTTCATATTTCAATTGACATATTGAAATATTAGAAGAGAAACAATAATGATCCTTCCCTTCGTCCCTCCCTCCATTCCTCCCTCCCTTCCTTCCTTTCTTTCTTTCTTTCTTCCTTCCTTCCTTTCTTTCTTTCTTTCTCCCTATCTCTCTTTCTCTCTTTCTTTCGTTCATTCTATCTATCTTTCTACCATTAACCATAATGGACAAGAATGAATATTGACATATTTGATAGATGAAATCTAATGACTATTAATCAATGTTTCATTAGAAATTAGACAAAAATCAAATTGATTTAGTTGTTTGTTTTAAATAGTCAAAATGATTTTAATCATAATTTCTATCCATCATAATTGTTGACAGAATATGATGATAGAATGAAATAATGATTGAATCAACAAAATTCAGTAAACTATTCAGTTTATGATCATGTTCTAATGAATGATTATCAATCTTTATCTATTAGATTAAATATATAGTTTAGTTATGGAAAATATAAGAAAAGGGAATAACGGTTAATCAGTTGATGAGGTTACAAATCTTCATCGACTGAACACCGATTACCACGACGTGTAATGCTAACCGGTGTTGGGTATGGTTGGAAGAAAGTTAGGGGCGATCAAACCAAAATGTGGCACCAATACTTGAAGTCGTTAACTTCTAGTCTGATCCATGTTCGTAGATGCAGACTATTTAGTTGAGGTTCATGGAACTATCGTAACCAATGGTTGGAGACTGTGGGTGACACAGTGAATGACATAGTCCTGTTTGGTGAAGACGCTGATGAAATGCAGAGTCTTTTGGTAGCACTGAGCAACAATGCTAGAATGTTTGGGATGCGCTTTTCTCCCTCTAAATGCAAGTTGTTGCTTCAGGACTGATCTGCATCAACACCTGAACTAAGGATAGGGGGTGAAGTAGTCGAACGCGTCGACAACTTCACTTATCTTGGAAGTCTGATCAGCCCTAATGGGTTGGTGTCTGACGAGATCTCAGCACGGATTCGAAAAGCTCGCTTGGCCTTTGCCAACTTACGTCATCTATGGCGAAGGCGAGATATCCGTCTATCAATTAAGGGACGAGTATACTGCGCGGCAGTTCGTTCCGTCCTTCTATACGGCTGCGAAACATGGCCTTTAAGAGTGGAAGACATTCGTAAGCTACAAGTATTTGACCACAGATGCCTTAGAAATATTGCTGGTATCTGCTGGGATCACCGGGTAAGTAATAATGAGGTTAGACGCAGGGTATTAGGGAATGATGGTAAATCAGTTGATGAGGTTATGAATCTTCATCGACTGAGATGGTTGGGCCACGTTCTGCATATGCCTGAACACCAATTACCACGACGCGCAACGCTCACTGGTGTTAGGGATAATTGGAAGAAAGTTAGGGGCGGCCAAACCAAAACGTGGCATCAGTGCTTGAATTCGCTAACTTCTGGTCTGAGCCATGTCGGTAGATGCAGACTGGCTGGTCGGGGTCCGCGTGACTATCGTAATCAATGGTTGGAGACTGTGTGTGACATGGCTCAGAATCGATCACAATGGCGTCGGTGTATACACTCTCTGTCTTCCTTAAATTAAGAGATTAAAATCGCTTCATATCTGTCTAGGAACTAATTCTTTCTTCCTTTACTATCTCCTTATACACAATCTTTCTTCTATATATTACCACCACTGAATTAACTACTCCTATGAATCCGGTGTTCATCTTGTTGTGCTAATGCGGTATGGCAACTTGGACCGATCCATATACGTGCCTGGTCCTACGTTGCAGCTGACTGACTGACTGACTGACTGTGGGTGACATGGCTTAGAATCGACTGGTCAAAATGGCGCCGGTTTATACACTTTCTGTCTTCGCTTAAACTGTGAGATTAAAATAGCTTTACATCTTTTTTCCTACGAATTAACTCTTTCATTATATGCAATCTTTCTTTTATATATTACTACCATTGAAGTGACTACTTCTATGAATTTGGTGTTGATCTTGTTGTGCTAATGATGTGTGGGAATTGGAACCGATGCATATATGTGCCTGGTCCTACGTTAAAGCTGAGTGACTGACTGTAAATTCATGGTGGATGGTGTTATATCCTAGTGAAGATTACATTACAACTAACGTCTGAGACTAATTAATTGACTAATATTATATATATATTCTTATGGTATAAGTATTCAATAGTTACATTATGTATATTCCCCTTGTTATAAACTTTATTTTGACCCATAATTTATTATTGTACGATTTACTGTTCTTAAGCTATGCTCCGTTTATTGACTACTGCCTCCCATGTTCACAGACACTTTTTGGCTTTATTATGTATGAATGTTATTTCCTATTTTATGATGCGCTGTTGTCTGTTTGGTTGATATATAAACCCAGTATGTCTGAAATAAATGATTTAATTCGTCTCGATTCGCATAGTGGAAGCTGGTATTAATGTTCTGGACTCAACTGGACGGGTTAGTCGAACATAGGACCAATAAGGAGGCCAGGCTACTCATACCGGTCGTACGTCATTGGTTTGACATCGTGCTAAGATTGTATAAGTCGTATTTTGGTTGGTGGATAAATCACGTGATAACTAGCCGGAAATAAAGGGTTTTAAATTTGAAGTGGTTACCTAACAACAACCTTCATCCACCTAGCATATTGACTAAAGTACTTATAGGATAAAAAAAACCCTTCTAAGTCCTCAAAGAATTGCTTCAGTGATTATGAGTTAAATTAATACTAAGGGTTACTAGTTTTACAATTAATGATTTAATGACAGAAGTTCTAAACTGGTACTATTTATGGCAGCATATCTTTCTAATTTCTGTTTTTATAGTTCAAAATCTATGAAAATTTCTAGAAAGCAAGCTTCATCTTTCATTCTCTTGTATAAAGTACATTCATAGATGAGTTTTAATATTCACTGTACCATAAATCATAAAGAAATTACAAGAGATCGGAACATATTCAATGTATTTGATAATACAGAATGTCGACGTCTAGCCTAACCTTGCGTTATGCTTGAAGTCTTCATGACTCCTTTTAAAATAACCGATTCACCCGAAATAAAACATCTCCTTCTTTATATGCTTCTTCTTCTTCAGTATTCTATCTCCATGAAAAGACCTAAAACATTTCATGAATGTTCCGAGAGTTCTTCCTAGATTTCATGAAATATATGATAGAGCTCAGTTTATCCATTCATTACACAGACTATTTGTATACATATATGTATACATGTATACAGTACAATAGAGTGGATTCGTTGAGTAGTTATGATAAAGCTGACAAGATTATTTTTGAAACATGTATCAATATTAGATTGGAATTTGTTACTAGTTGGCAAAATTTTGAACATTAACTATAAATATACTTATTAGAAGAGGTTTTGTGGAGATTTAAGAATTTTCACTAGTTGAAATCATGAATCAATTGAAGATAAACCACCATGGAAAACCCGAAAGTACTGGATGGCCGTTTCGTCCTAGTATGAGACTCCTCAGCAGTGTGCATCCACTAAACCCCTTTTTAACATTAATCGACATATGCTCCCTAGTGACTGTCTCCAAGAGTTATTTACTGGAGTTTTAGTGAGAAGCAGTGACCACTGGAGTTCAACCAGGTCTATTGTGAGATAGTAACTCACTGATGACAATGGTGGATGGTGACAGAATTTTGTGGATTGATTGAAGTTAGACATTAACATCGTTGGATGCCGACCGGCTCAGTTGTTTAGTGAAGACCGACAGATCCTAGGTTCGAATCCCGCGGGAGGCGGAATCGTGAATTCTCACTTCTGAAGAGTCCCATACTAGTAGGGAACAGCCGTCTAGTATTTCCAGGTTTTCCATGGTTGTCTAGCTTCAAATGACTCATAATTTCAACTAATGATATAAATTTACTTCCTATAACTTATATATCAGAATGTCAGTAAGAAAATCTCTGCTGAATTATAACTTCAGGAATAGGATATTCTTACGAACATTCAATATATCTTCATGTACTTTTTATTTTTCTGTAATAGCCTATAGGCATCTAGTGAATAATACATAAAAGAAAAATCGATGGTTGCAGAAGACGAAATTTCATTCGGAATTAAATCCTACCGAATAGATTAACTAGATATCTTAAAACTGATGTTATATGCAACTAGACTCTATTCATGATTGAGTGTTTAGACAGAAAAAAATGTATCGCATATTATCACAATTACTAATGGGCTACATCTATGAGAATAATCAAACTGAACCGATTGTTGAGCCAATATGTTTTTTGGTTATCAGTATATGTTAAGTCGGCTTTCCGAGAACTGCAACAGAGCCTCCGGAGGCCCTGAAGGAGCCGAAGAGTCTTAGCCAATCAGAGCACGATGGAGCTTTCTAGAATGCCAACACGGCGTGCTACTATTGGTCAGTAGCATAATATGTCTTTTAGCGGATTGGCCAAGATATGATGTTGATTTAACAAATGTTAACATCTATAAATACCCGTGTTTTTCTGTACAAAAACGAACCTTGAAGTAAAGTACTTTTCGCATACTTTGCGCCTTCTCTCTCGTGTTCAGGTCGCTGTATAGTTCTAGCTGGGGGTCTTCAAGAATAGCTTAGGAATCGAGTATAGCGTTCAAAATCTCAAGAGTTATCAGTATACACAGTTGCCAATAAGAGAGTGATCAATTGCAGTCCTAACACAACAATAGGAAGATACAAGTAAAACAACACTAAGTGAATTTAAATTTCATTCCATTGTACAAGAAAGTGATAATCAGGATTCAGTAACTAAGTGGATAATGCGATGACATTTGAAGTAAACAATACTTGGTTTGAGTCTCAGTGTGAACATGAACTCTGAGATATAGATACATCAAGTTGACAAGTCCCAAATAGAATGAAAATGCGTATCAAACTGGATTCCACTGTTAACCATTATCCATCTTTGCTTAGAATATATTTAATATTAAAATATTGAAAGAAAAAAACATACCACGACATTCATCATAATATTTTATTGCAGAATTTTCATTTGCTCTATGACTACTGAATTGATCACTTCCACATCTTGAATCACCTGATCGACAATAACATTGATTTCTCCATAGATCACATTCATGTCTATAGGTAACACCATCTACACATAACTAAAATTTCAAAAAAAAAATTATAGAACATAAATGAAAGTGTTATTTTTCTGAGTAAGCAATGTACGTTTATTCATAGTAGTGAGCGAATAAAGGAATCCGTGCAAAGAGACGATTTATACTTCATATTCTTGGAACTCCACCTGGAGCCCCCCTTCGGGGCTACTGCCGTACCAAAGCCTGGATAAAGGAGGAGGGTTGGACATGGGGTTAGCGACCTGATCCTGTAGAAAACTAACTCGCTAAAAAACGCTAAGCAGACAAAAAAGTAGCAGAAAAAAGTAGTAACTAATACACTTGGGCTTGAACCTTTATGGAAGAGGAGACTCAAACTAAATCTTATCTTTTTCTTCAAACTACTTAATAAACTATCCTTTACATCCAATCAGCTAATTTAATATGTAGAAACTTCTCATTATGACATCCGTAACTCCTTGTCACTAGTGAAACAAACTTATTCTAAATTATCTCTCTCTATATATATGAATTACTTTAACTGTAAGTGTTTCAGACTCTAGAATAATCTACCACAATCTACCTGTATGATAGAATCACTCCCATTCTTTGTTCGCTGCATTGATGTATACTGTTCTTCTGAAAATATATTAAATGTTTTCTAGCACCTGTATGTGTATCTTATTCCACAAGTGAGATCATAAGAACTTTAAATGTTTAGCTATTCTCATTACTGAATTCACTAAGTAAAACCACCTATCCTGCTGTCACTTGACACTAACACTATCCCTAGCAACCTTAATTAATATGTATAAAATCTAACATGAACAGTATATCATTGTGTCATGTCACATGACACATGCATTCTAATAAACCTGATTGACATAGTCTGGTAATTATTACCTTCTTAGACCATGCTCTATGCTTTCATTTCACTTTCTCTAGTTGTAGGTGATTATCATTAAGTCCTTCTAGTATAGGAAATAACCTTAAATACATAGTTCATAAATCAATAGACTGTCCACTTTGGAAAAATTTAAAAGTTCCCGTCTGATGCATTGGATTACTGTAATACATGTACTACCTAAAGGATTACTGAATTAGTATATTTAAAACTATTTTATATCATATATTTGGGCGAGAGTATAATTTATGAACGAACCAATCAGATTTACGATAATAGGACTTAGATTTTGGCGCGAAATTCACTCATCCATTTGGCTAAATAGAGTTTTGAAATTATAGCTGATGTCAGTTCGTGATGAAATCGAATTCATCACATTAACCATCAACTGTAAATCATAATTTGTATTTCTTACAATGGTTTATAAAACTCATTTAACCGTAGTAAATAAGTGGGCAATCTCAATATCAGTTTAGCGTCATTCAAAGGTCGTCCATAAATTATAGTCTCATCCATAAATGTTCTCTACATCTACAACATGGAAAATTCAGAAAAACTGGACGGTTATTTTGCCTTAGTATACGACTGCTCAACAGTTACTAAAATCTCCTTCTGATAATAGTCATCATATGCTCACTAGTGATTGGCTTTAAGAGGTATTTCCTAGTGTTCTAGTAAGAAGTGTTGACCAGTGGATTTCAACTGGGTCTATTGTGAGATAGTAACTCACTGAAGAGAATGGCGAATGTGTTGCTCAATTTCGTCGATTAGTTGAAGTTAGACACTGACATCGTTGGATGGTGGTTCAGTGTTCTAGTGGTTAAGCGCTCGCGTGCGAGACTGATAAGTTTTCGGTTGGAATCTCGCGAAGCGGGATCGTGGATGCTCACTGATGAGGAGTCCCATACTAGGACGAAATGGCCATCCAATGCTTGCAGGTTTTTCATGGTGATCTAGCTTCAATTGACTCATGATCTCAACTATTGGAATAAGAGGAATATTAACTGTAATTCTAAAAAGTGTAGCTTATAGTTCATTTACCTGGTGATTAATTTTCTGGGATTAGAATTACTAATCAGAATAGAACATAAGTTACTGACAATCAATTGATTTATTCTCACAATGGTTATATATACAATACATTCTGTTCTAAATATATATAGTTGATGATGTCTTCAACTGAAATTCCATCTTGGAGACAAAAGTGTCTCTAATGTAATCGGTACAATTAAATCAATAAGCTAAATGGCTGATATTCATTTCGTTCAACTGGTTGGAATGTAGAATATAGTTATGATTACATGATAAATCATTATAATTAACTACGTCAGCTTTCATAAAGACAATGAAATGACTATCAAGACGTACTTTTATGCGCTATGCTCATAAAGATTTGAAATGATAAAGAATACTTATACTTAAACAGGATACTTTCTAGCTACGTTGTGTTCTCTGAGCTGATACCTTAATTTCAATGCCTTCATGATCACTCTAAACAAAAATATCAAAGTTTACTACACATAGAGAAGTAAGATTAACATACGTTAGGAATTAGACTTCCCAGCTCAATGAACACAATGAAACCACAAAAATAAAATAAGAATGTTCTTCATCAATAAAACAAGTTGAAAAGTTGATTGGTATCATTAAAATAAAATCGATCAAACTTACTTGTCGATTATAACTGTTCCATTCTGATGGACAACTATCCAAACAGTTACATTTGCCATCTTTGCACATTTCACCCAATTTACATTTTACGTTTTCACAGGGGTCTATAATCAATCAGTCAATCGATCGATCGATTGATTAATTAATTAATTGATTGATTGATTCATTGATAAATCATCATTGATTTATACAAATGAAACAGTAAAAAAGAAAAAGAACAAATGAATCATTATGATATCTTATTGTTCCTTGAAAGTCAACTGGACAAATTAAAAGATGAGCAGAAACAAAGATAATAACAATAAAGTACACAAAAACAATGTGAAAACTACATTGGATAATAAATCAGTATTATTAGGGTTGGTGAACTACTGTATGGGGTGGAGAATTGGAGAACTACGAAAGCCATCATCCAGAAGATACAAGTGTTTCTTAACACTTGTCTAAGCAAAATACTTCAGATCCGTCGGTCAGACACTATCAGTAACAACCTATTATGGGAGAGAACAAACTAGATTCCAAAGGAGGAAGAAATCAGAAAGAAGCGCTGGAAGTGAATAGGACACACATTGAGTAAAGCATCCAACTGCATCATAAGACAAGCCCTTACATGGAATCCTTAAGGCCAAAGGAGGAGAGGAAGACCAAAGAACACATTATGTTGAGAAATGAAGACAGATATGAGAAGAATGAATAGCAATTAGATAGAATAAAAGAAAGGAAGTCCTAGGACAGAGTGAGTTGGAGAATGCTGGTCGGCGACTTATGCTCCATTGGGAACAGCAGACGTAAGTAAGATATATATTAATTACAAACACATAGATAGAATATAACAATGAATGATGTAAAGAAAGAAATCGAACTTACCTTCATCCGATTCATCATCAGGTTTAGTCTGAAAAAAACGTTTAGTGATTAAAAAAATTTCATTCAATCAATACAGAAATTTTGTTGCTAATTCTAATTATTTCAATGATGATAACACAAATAACAATAAGGAAATAAAGATTAAAGCTAGGTCAACATGGAGAATTTAGAAGAACATGATTGATGTTTTGTCCTAGTATGGGACTCTTCAATAGTTGCTAAAATTTGCACAAGATCCCCATCTGATAATAATCATCATATGCTCATTAGTGATTGGCTTCAAAAGGTATTTCCTGAAGTTCTAGTGAGAAGCCGTGACTAGTGCAATTCAACCAGGTCTTTTGTGAGATAGTAACTCATTTAAGACAACGGTAGATAGTGACGGAATTTCGTGGATTGATTGAAGTTAAACGTTAACATCTGCTCAGTGGTGTGGAGGTTAAGTGTTGGCACGTGAGACCGAAGGTGTTAAGCTCGAGTCCCTTTGGTATGGGGTCGTGGATGTGCACTGCACAGTAAGACGAAACGGCCGTACAGTGATTCCAGGTTTCTCATGATGGTTTAGCTTTAATTGACTCATGAATTTAACTATTAAATTTCTAAAATCTCCACAAAACCCCCTTCCGAAAATAAAGTTTATTTGATTCCACCATTCGTACAAACGAAGCAAAATGCAATAAATAAACCACCTTGAAATATAACGTTACATAACTCCACTTGGAACCCCTCTGGGGCTACTGCCGGTTCCAAGCCCGGATAGAAGGGGAGGGGAGGGCATGAGGTTATCGACCTCATCCCGTAGAAAATAACTCTCTAAATAAAACGCTAACCAGAAAAGTAATTTAAACCATTTAAAGTATAAAAGAGACTGAATCAAAAACAATAAATGTAGTTAAATAACAGAAACTCATTGTATTTCACTGTTTCTCATTAGCTGCTCACAATATAAACATGATAGTATCATTCCATGATAATAAGTGTGCATACTTTGTAGGGATTGCCTTGTGATGCAGTTTGGTGATTCCCGTAATGTATACCCTATCCACTTTCAACGTCTTTTCCTAATTACCTCTTCACCTGGCAGCTGGTTTGTTCTCTCCCACAGTAGACTGTTGTTGATGGTATCCGGTCAATGGATGTTGAGTACCTTCTTGATGATGGTTGTAGTAGTTCTTCACATTTCAGCTCCATACAGTAGAACTATATTAACGTTCATATTGAAGAGATAGTAACTTACTGAAGACAATGGTGGATGTGTTACTCAATTTCGTGGTTTAGTCGAAGTTAGACATTAACACCATTGGATGCCAGTTGAATGGTCTAGTGGCTAAGTGATTGCGCGCAAAACCAATAGATACTGAGTTCGAGTCTCGCAGGGGCGAGGTCGTGGGTGCGCACTGCTGACCAGTCCCATAATAAGACCAAACGGCCGTCCAGTGATTCTAGATTCCCCATGGTGATCTAACTTCAACTGATTCATGATCTTAACCATTGAATTTATTTGTTAAAAGTTGTTTTGAGTCCCATATGTTCTTCAGTTGTAGGAATGCAACAGAGCTATGAAGGTTAACTATATTAAGTAAAGACTAGTTCTCTTAAAGATTTAAACAAATATTCAAGACAATTGCCTAAAACTAAACAAAATGTATATTTCTGTATAGACAGATAGTTGATTACAGTTAAAGGTTAGTTTAAACCGGGTAATATGATTATTACTCTTTCTTACTTACAATACACATTTATGTGTTTTATATTGATTTATCTGTCACTATTCATCTATTTCTCAAATATCAATGAATGAAGCCATCAAAATAATTAAAATTTAGTTCTTGTCCATATTTGAAATGTAGACAAACACGTAAAACGTAGTGGGTTGTCATATGGTTTATGCTACTGATATCGACAGATATAAGTAGTATGAATTTTAGTAATCAAAAGGTGAAGATGATCAAAGAAAAGAGAACGAGTACAGAGAATGATCAGTTTGGAAATGAATGAACAATGAACTATTTACTGTATGGTTCTCAGATGTTGCTAAGACGTTCTGTAATTTTATATTCAAATACATTCGACTGTCCCCCTCCTCCCTTGTGTTCTCGTTCATTACCGTCATAGTCTGGCACATTTAATTTGAAATGGAAAAAGACATGACTAGTTTCTTTTTTTTTATAACCAAAATAGACACTTCTAATCTTAACTCAACATGATTGAACTTTCAACATGATGTAAGAAGATAATGATGAATATGACAATGAAAACAAATATTTGTCATTATGATATCTTGCTGTGATACTTTTCTTTACTTAATTGGTAATATTCATTCAGAAATAGAAGTAATTTATGTTATTATTATTCTAATGCATGAACCATGATCAAAGGGGTTATCTTTCATTATTCAACATTATCATCATCATCACCATCAAACTACAGGAACTCAATGAGTCAACATGTTTCTGACAGTAAAAAAAAATTGATATGGAAGCTAGATTGATAAAATTCTATATATTAGTGGTTATATGCTGTCAAATTATCATTTGCTCCCTCACTCCCCCCCTATCGCCTATCAACTAATGTCACTCTACCACCTAGAGAGGATATTATTTTCCAGTGAGTTGTTGTTGTTATTGTTATCGTGATTCATTTTATTGTTGGTAATTGTGTGAAATCTTTAACATTAATGAGTCCTATTTATGGTTAAGAAATAAGACACAATTGAATTGTTAGATTGTTAGTCTCATCAAACCCATAGGTTTTGTGAATAAATTTTGTTTGTAGTTCAAGTATCATAGATTATGGTATTGTGGAAATCTCTCAGGATCCTAATGCCTCAAAGATTTTGGATACTGAATGTGTCTAAAGTAATCAGAAATTTAAAAAAAAAACAGTACACACTTGAAACACTTAACACGATATCAGTTACACGACTAAAGACAGTATCATTTCGTATGATGAAAATTCTTTTCAATCCAGACTAAAATGATGAAAACCCAACAACTCAAACAACAATAATAATACACCCATATTAATTTCATAATTGAATTTATGAATCTAGACCACTATGGAAAACCTGGAAGCACTAGATGGCCGTTTCGTCTTATTGTGAGACTCCTCAGCAGTTAGCATCAACGATTCCACCTCACGAGACTCCAACCCAGAACCTATCAGCCTCGCGCGCCAACGTTTAACTTCTAGACAACTGAGCCGGCCGGTATCCAACGGTGTTAATGTCTAACTTCAACCAGACCACGAAATTCTGTCACCATCCACCATTGTCATCAGTGAGTTACTATCTCACAATAGACCTGGTTGAACTCCAGTGGTCACTACTTCTCACTAAAACTTCAGTTAATAACTCTTGGAGACAGGCACTAGGGAGCATATGATGATTGTAATCAGAGAGGTGTTTTGTGGAAATCGTAGTAATTTCATGATTGAATTCATGAGTCAATTGAACCTAGACTACCATGAAAAACCTGGAAGCACTTAACGGTTGTTTTATTCTAGCATGGGACTCCTCAGCAATATGCATCCATATTACTTGTGGAAGTTACTTTAATAAATCTACGACTTCTTTAAATTATCTAATAACCCAAAGTTCACATTTATAAACATTTTAGTATCTAACTAGATAACATTATCACTGTCGGTTATGTTCTATGAATCTTTTTTACTAGAAACTCAGATAGTTACAACTACTATAAAATTTTAAAGTTGAGTTAAATATATGGCCATTTATCAGTGTAACATTGAAGTTAAACATTAATACGGTTATATACTGATCGGCTCAGTGATTTAATGGTTAAGCGCTGGCGTTAGAAATTGATAGATTATGAGTTCAAATCTCGCGAGGCGGGATCGTGGATGAACATTGTTGAAAAGTTCCATTCTAGTAAAGAATGACCGTCTAGTCCTTCCAGGTTTCTCATGGTGGTCTAGCTTCAATTGAATCATGAAATCAATTATTAAATTGTTAAAGATTAGTTAAGATTAATTTCAACCGAATGAAGTAATACTCAAAACTAGAGTATAGGTAATGAATAACTATTTCACCCTAGTCTAAGACTCATTAATAATATTAAGCTATAACTCTACCTTCGAAATGAATCTAATATGTTTACTAGTTATATTCAAATATTTCTAAAATTTATCTGATAGATATGACGAAAATAAACTCTTAAATAAACCATAAAATTATTCATTAACAAAAGCAAAATTAAACACTATTGACGATCATGAATTCTTTCCCTCTATTTCTCTCTCTCTCTCTCTTTTACCCCCTCCCCTCCTAATTTATGGTTTGATGCCAAATCGTTTAACTATAGAACAGACACAAAATAGAATTTATGTATATACATATGTGTATACATATATATTAGAAATCAATTATTCGCTGAACCTCTTTTAAAACTTTCCCAGTTACTATGACAACATACACAATAAAAACAGTCTCTTAGACGGTAACAAAGTATGAATATAAATACAAAACTATATACATACACATAAATATAAATAAAGATTATAATAAGATCTATACACTGGTATCTATCTATATATATAAGTGCGTGTTATATATATATATATATATATATAAAGAATGGATTCTCTTATGCTTGTCAAAAGAAAAAAAAATAGAAAAATAATTGTAAAATGTAATATGTCTCTAAGAACTTACATAATCTTCTTGACCGAATACAAGATACTGAAAAAAAGAGAAAGAAAAATAGAAAAAAAAGAGAAAAATTTTGAAAAACTTAAGACGAATTTTTTTTCTTTTTTCTTTTCTTTTTGTTTTTTTTCTAGAAATAAAACCTTTTTTTGTTTAAAACAAAAACTGGAAATTGACAATTGAACATTAGAAATCGATTGATTTTCTGTGTTCTAATGATATTATTTATTTCTTTAAAATTGGCATGTAATTATTATAGATTTATATCATATAGGTTTTGTGGATATTATAGTAATTTCAATGGTTAAGATCATGAATCGGTTGAAGCTAGACTACCATGGGAAACCTGGAAGCACTGGATGGCCGTTTCGTTCAATTGTGGGACTCCTCGGCAGCCGGTTGTGTGCTCGCGCGTGAGACCAGTAGGTCCTGGGTTCGAGTCTCGCAGGGGGCTGGGTTGTGGATGCGCTCTGCTGAGGAGTCCCACAATAGGAAGAAAAGGCTTTCCAGGTTTTCCATAGTGGTCTAGCTTCAACTGACTCATGATCTTAACCATTGAAATGATTATAGATTTCTAAGCAAAGATGGATAGTGCTTAGTTGTGGAATGTAGGACATGGGTTTTATTCTATTTAGGACTTGTTAGCTAAATTTCGGAAACGTTGTTCACACTACGACTCGTTGGACTTAAATGTTATCCACGTAGCTATTGAGTTCTGATAGCCACTTGTTTGTGCAATAGGGTTAAGTTTAAATTCATTGCTAGCCACTATCCATTTTTGCTTAGAATACTTATGAATTAAGGCAATATCGAGACAATCCATACAGTTTGTAGATATGCGAATAAGAGACTGATCAATTGCAGTGCTAAACATCAATGGGAAAATTCAAGTAAAACAATATCAAGTGAATTTCAACTTCAAGCCATTGTACAAACAAGTAGCTGTCAAGACTTAGTATCTAAATGGATAACGCGATGGTGTTTAAAATGAACGGTACTGAGTTTGAGTCCCAGAATGAACATCAACTCTGAGATGCAGGTACATCTAGCTGACAATTCGCAAATAGAACAAAACCCAAGTTTTGGATTCCTCTGCTAGCCACTATCCATCATTGTTTTAAAAGCTTGTCACTTAAGGCAATATCGAGGCAATACGCACAGTATGCACATATGCCAATAAGAGACTAATCAATCGCAGCGCTAAACATCAATGGGAAAATTCAATTAGACAATATCAAGTGAGTTATTATAGATTTCATTTTAATTTATATTAACTAAGATGAGAAACATTCTGAATGAACCCTGTTAATTAAATTAAAAATGTTGGAATATTGAACAATTTGTTATGGATTTCCAAGTACTTCACCTGAATGAAATGATCTTTATTTAAATGTGAAGTGTTTATAGTAGTTAAATATAACCATAGTAGGTCAGAAATATGAACACGTATATTCTGTTCCTGTAATTAAATGATATTGTGTATAACTTGAGGGTTGGAAGTTATCTTATCCAATCATAATTCTGAAATCTTGAATGTATACTCCTGAAGAGTCATGAACTGGAACGAAACAACCATCCTATTTGATATTTTATTCCGTAATTCTTCAACTAATATCAGTTTTTCTTGGAAATAAATATTAGAATTGTTTTAGGGTTGAAAAGAAAGAGAGCTATCACGGGTTCACGTAGTTTGAGAACGAGATCGAGGATTCGGTGACCAAGGTCCAGTGAGCTAGCTAATGACGCGTCCCAGCCCCGTTATCTAATGAGAGAAGACCAAGCTTAGAATGGAAGTATATTCTGCAACAACCAGAAACCAGCAAACGTTTCTACAAGACAACTTTAAAACGGATATATATATATATATATATATATATATATATATATATATCGATATTGCCATGGAGCTTTTAAACATTTAATCGATAGTTCGTCAATTGACTGCCATTGAAATATTTAATCGATAAATTCGTCAATCAACTATGTGCGTGGGTGGTAAGAAATGCCCACGTATACATCTGCATACAATCTCCACAAGATAAAATTACAAACTGTGAGTTTTTGGGGATCTATCGTCCCCAACAAATTGTTATTACTAACAAAAAAACTCCACTTGAAGTCCCTCTGAGGATACTGTCATTCCCGGAGGAGGGTTGCATGGGGTTAGAGACCCCATCCTGTAGACAATTAACTCACTAAAAAAACGCTACAATACCATTATTAGTGAACTTTAAGTATATGTAGGATATTGTTCTATTATGCTTTCACTTGAATTAGTTTTCATGAATGAAAATTTGGTTTGTGATCAGTTTATTAAAGAAAATGAATTTCTTTGAAACATCGAACGAAAAGTGTTATATCCCAACGAGAATTATGAATGGTGACTTTTGAGATCCATTTATGGACCAGTACGATATATATTCATGTTATTCTTATTATAAGCTTTATTTTGACTTATTGACTATTATTATACGACTTAAGGTTCTCAAGTTATGCCCAGTCTATTCATTACAGTCTCCCACATTCACAGCCACTTTTGGCTAGATCTTGTACAAATATTGTTTCCTATTTTGTGGTACAATGTGGTTTGTTTAGTTTGTATTTAAACTCAGTACGTTCGAAATACATGATCTATATCGCCTAGGCTGAGATTTGTGTTCTGGACTCTACAAGGAGGGTTGGGCAGAAAGAAAGTACCGATAGAGACTCTAGACTGTTCGTACGGATTTTATGCGTCATTGGTCCGGTTGATAAATCACTATTCTCTAATTGGCAGTATCATTACGTTATACATTAATAGGGCACAGGGCCATAAGTTATAACAATAACAACAAAAGAAATTCAAATATTATTTGTTGATTTAATTTTGTTTTAAGTCATTTGTTTATAGTATGATAGATCTGCTATGTTTGAAACGATTACCAGTTCACCTAGTCTTCGAACGGAACAAAGACCCTGTGACCAAAGACCAATAAGGTAGCTATTCTGATGCGTTCCAGCTCTGCTAACTAGAAAGTGAAGTTCACGTTTGAAACGGGGAAATATATTCCGCAAGTAACCACAAACATGAGCAATCACGACCTCGTCTAATCGGAAATACACTCATTTATATATTGGTTTGTACACCCCCATTTTTGATTAACCATCAGAATAAATCACATATGTTTCATACAAGATTATCGTGTGTTACTGTGGGAAACAGAAACCATAACTACATTGAGTAATTATCGCATTAACTTTTCTTTCCATTGTAACAAGATCATTTGAAACTTCTTAAAGAAGTAATTATCATCATCATAAACTAGAGATGAATTTTGGAAATGAAAATTTAGTGAGACTATTATTATTATTATTATTATTTTAACACATAGATATTGGTACAAAGAGGGACCGAATACATATACGCTACACAAATCTCAATTGATTTGTGTGAGGGCTGTGATACTGACCGGGTGCCCAAACTGAAGCAGATGGTTTTCTTAGGGGGCCACACCCCGAGCCTTCGACCTGAATGTCTGACCCACAAGGCAGTGGAACATCGTAAGGAGATGCAGTCCCATGGTAGCCGGTGACCAACGATTGGTTCATACGCCATTTGTTACTTCAGGATAATTTATAGACGAACCAATAAGGTATATGATAATAGGCCTCGGATATTGGCGCAAAATTCACTTATCCAATTTGGTTAAATAAAGTCTTGGCATTACAGCTGATGTCAGTTCGTGATGAAAACCCCCTAAATCTAATTCCTAACCTTAATCATTAACTGTAAAACATAATTCTAATTCTTCACACAGGTTTAGAACCCTCATTTGGTCCTAGATATTAAGTGGATACTTTCAAAGGTCGTCCATAAATTATAGTTTCACCAAAAATTTCATTCATTTCAAACTAATACAAATGGTTGAACATTCATTGTTAATTTAAAGTTACATGGACTCAGTCTGAGATCAATACTGAGTTACATATTCTATGAAAACTCGTATTTCGATTTGATTTATTGCTAAGTTGAATAACAAAAAATTTCATGTCTTTTTTGTATTGAGATCATGAATCGATTGATGTTAGACCACTATTGAAAACATGGAAACACTGAATAACCGTTTCGTCTAAGTATGGGACTCCTCAGTATTGAGCATCCACGATCCCACACGTAAGATTCGAACCCAGGACATTCAGTTAATAAGAAGAGCCATAAAAATAGTCTCTCTATTTTATAATTACTATACAGTAATTTCGTAATTATTCGTTCAAGTACTAAAAAGGTTTCTCACAAGGAACCTCATAAAATTTAACTTTCCCACACATTGAGTTATTATAACTATGCTATTTTTATTATTGACAATCTACCCAATGTATCATTTATCAGATCATATCAAGTCAAACCTCAATAATTGAAACTATTCAATAACATCATCCAAATTCAGCAATCTACACATTAAAAATAAAGAAGGTCTATGTGGTAACATCCGAAAAGCATGTGACTAAAGTATAAGTACCTACAAATCATCTACTCAAGTATCTTTTATATGATGCAAAACAAAACACCTTTCAGTATATTTGATTATCTTCCATAGATTTTGATATTTACTAAATTATGTTTATACTACTCATAAGTACTTTAGTTAATATAGATAAACTTTTAACTAGAATCGGCATATATACGCTAAAAACACGAATGAACAGACATTGTTGGCAAGACTCTAATTTATGAACAAGCCAATCCGAAGCGTGTTAGAGATTTCAAGGTTACGGCGCCAACTTCAGTGCTTAATGATAACGTACGATGAGTTCACAATGAATTTTGTACAAAATGTGATAATTGAGTGGCTATAACAAATAAAACGTCAGGACCACAATTTGTGGACGAACCAATCAGGTATAAGATAACAGATCTCGGATTTTAGTGCGAAAGTCTTTTATCCATTTGGCTAAATAAATTTCTGGTATTATAGCTGATGTCAGTTCGTGATGAAAACCCCATATATAATTCTTAACTAAGGCGAATTATGATAATTATCGCAAACTGGATAATAAAGTATCAGTAACACTGGCTGCAGCCAGGTACTACAATATATTCGGATATTTGAAGAGCGTATGAACTCCTACAAAAACTATAGTTATGTGCATGGTTTCGTTATCCATAAGTGGCATTTTGTGTACTCAACAACCAGAGTGCACATAAACACTATTGAAGCTATGTGTTCGAGGCTGAAAGGGTTTTTGAGACTTTCCCAAGCTCCCAATTTTGGCGAAAATTTTAAGTATTTTGGGGAAGCCGCTATAGTTAACTTTGGGGAAATGGCACAAGAACCCCAAAATTTCCCCAAACTTTGGGGAAGGCTGTTTCACTTTGGGGATTTCCCCTAAATTTCCCCAAAGTTGAGAGCTTGGGTTTATCATGGCTCCAGAGGCCGATTATTCTGTAGCCATACGAATGATTTCCTCTTCTACATGCATTACGATTTTAGAACCTCTGAATCTCTTTCTAACCTTGACAAGTAATTGAACCACGTATAAGAAGTGTATCCACTTTATTTCCTTGGTTTTTTATATTATATTTTGACTATATACTGACTGTTTTCTGATTGGCTGATATTCCTCAAGGTCACTTACGATTCGTTCAAAGATCGTCCATAAATTAGAGTCTCGCCGTTTGTTGGACTGAGATCACTTCGTTGAACTTAATGTTTTGAGAGGAAGTAGAAAATACTGGATCTTTTAAAACCTGGCTAAAATATTTTAAAAGACTAATCTATGAACAAAGAATATTCTTTTTGATAAATTCTCTTCAGGTTCTACAATTATATGTATATATATGCTCGTGAATACCTCCCAGCATAGCTAAGCAAAGGTCTGGTGAACAAAGTGAACAGCTCAATATAGGTCCATTTAGTACAAACTGGTCATAATGCTAGTATAAACCAATCGTTTTCAATTATTTATCGGGTTAGTAATTCCTTGCCATAGCTTGTCAGATTTAAAGTCCTTCAAATGACCAAAGGAGTAATTATCCGGATTGAGAAACCTGAGCTATCCGTACAAAAAATTATCTTCAACTGCTTCTCCTCCCTTGGACAACATCAAGCCCGATTAATCAATCGTAATCTTAACTATTGAATAACGTAATTTGACTATTGTATTTACGACCTTTCGTAGTCAAATGTAATTGTCTTTATTATGTTTATTCACAAATCTTTATATAATTATTACCATTATTGTTATTACTATTGGTTAAACATCATTATTAATCTCATCAACACCCTATCTCGTAGAAAACAAGCTTGTTTAAACTATTTAAACTCTTCCATCCTAGTTTAATGATCTTCATTCAGAACAATTATGACGCCTCAGGATGAAAGCCAAGATTCTTCGAAAGTTACGAGTTCGATGCTTCTTTCTAACAATCAAGCAATAGTTTTTATAGGTACATGGAACGTCCGGGTAATGTGGGAGACAGGGAGGACCAATCAAACACATAAGGTAACAGAATGTTTGTTTTATCATAGTTATTTGTAATATATTGTGTAATCTATGCATCCTTTATCATATGCCGCTCTTCACATAACAACATTGACATGGAATCTGAATCATATACCTGTCTTTCCAGCAAAATTCGGTAGTATTCGATAACATAAACAAAAATAAAAAACGCCTTATAGACACTAGATGGATGTTACTTATATCTATAACCAAACTAACCGATTATATTTCACTTTAAACTTCTATGAATCATCATCAGTGTATGGTACTGGAACAATTAAACTTCAATCTAATTTGTAAGTTTGTGTCTCTAGTTATTATTTAATTTATATCTCAATAAGTAATTATGAGATCAGTCTACTGAAGCTAGAAGATTTTTGTAGATTACAGGTAAATGAAATTTTTTCGAAGAGTTGTGTAAATGTAGGGAAACCAACTAGTGAGTAATATTGAGGTGTAATGAACGTACTAAAGATTAATCGCATCCACAATTAAAGTGAACAAGATTTTTTTCTATGTTTTTGATTAAGATCATGAACCGATTGGTGTTAGACCACCATTGAAAACCTGAAAGCACTGAACGGCCAGTTCGTCCTATTGTGAGGCTCCTCAGCAGTGCGCACCCACTACCCTGCGCGATGTATTCGAACCCATTGCCTTCACATATCACTATAACTCAGTTTAAATTTGATATGGCTTGTATGTACTAAACTGACGATCAATGAAAATCGTACTCTTCTTAGAAATATAATTGTCCCGCACACACACACACACACTTTGTATTATGATACCGTATGTGTGTTTTATTACCCATATTTGAGTGAATATCAACATCCACTGTTTATAAGCAACAGAATATTTTTATATTATTTTGTTTAACTACTTACTAGAATTCAGTAGAACCAAATGTTTTGGAAAACTTTTGATATTAATAATAATTTTTGTTTCTAAATGTTTAAATGGGAACTTTATGAAGATTTGACATCTTATTGCATTTAAAATAAAAATTGGAGAGAAACATAAGTGGAATTTTTAAATTAGCTCAGATTCAGATTGGGTTACTGATTCTCTTAGTAACAAACCACAACTGATATGATATTGATTATGATCAAATGTGTGGTCCCTAATATACATGAGAAAATGACCATTTTGAAAATAAATTTTAACAGATGATTATTAAAACTAACTAGAGAAATGATAACTCCGCCTGAAGTCCTTCCGGGGGCTACTGTCGGTCCCAAGCCTGGATAAAGGAGGAGGATTGGGCATGGGGTTAGCGACCCTATCATGTAGAAATCTAACTCGCTAAATAAGGCTATCCATAAAAAAATAATTCAAACCGTTTAAATTCTACCCTGAGAGTAAGAGCGTTTTCATTTAGAAGAGTTATGACGTCTCATGGTGAAAATCGATTTCCTTCAGAAGTCACGAAGTTGATTCCCATTATGACAACCAGAGCAACCATTAATTTAGGCAAATGAAATGCTCGTACAACGTGAGAGATCCATAGGATCTTGCAAATTGTTACAGAAATCAAAAGATACAACCTGGATGTACTTAAAATCAGTAAAACACATTGGATACAGGTTAAACAAAAACAACAACAACAACAGGCTTCAAGGGAGCTTTTGTTATACTCCATTTCATATTGATTATGATATACTTATTGAATAATAAAGACATCATATATAAGCTAAGCCTAGATAAGAACAATTTAAGATAATTACATAAATAAATCATTAGATTACAATGTAAACAGTATAATATATACTTACCGATGTATATAACGCTAATATAGTCAAATATAAATGCATTTTTCCAATTACCAATTATGATATAATGTATTACTGTTCCTTTGCTTTTACTTCTTCTTCTGTTTAATGAATATAATAAAATGATCAATTTTTGGTTACTGATATAATAATAAGAGACACAATTCCAATAGTGTTGGTAACTAGAATCTATACATTTGTTTTCTATATTATTCACAATATGTGCATCTTTCCTAATTTCACTACTATACATCACTGATTGGTTAATAGATTTTTCTCCCTTTTATTATATGTGTGATTTATTGATCGATTGTTTTATCATTGAATAAAATCATATATAGGATAAACAATGAAGTATTTATATTTTGGACAAGTATTTAATCAATAAATACCATTATCATCATTATTATCATCTTTATCATTCAACAAACATTGTAACATTTCCACTAATACATACATAACATTTGAACCCATTTACATAGATGATCTCTTTATAAGATTGAATAGAGTATGTATTCGAACAGTTGGATTTTAATGAATGCAAAATAATGCATGGAAGACAGCTGACAGATGCATTCCAAGTGAAGACCAAAGTCAGACAAAGCTGTTCACTCTCTCCTTACCTCTTACTTCTGATGGTTGACTGGATTATGAAAACTTCGACATCTAAGGAAAAACCACGGCATACAATGGACAGCTTAGAACCAATTAGACGATTTAGACTTCACAGATGACTTATCCTTCCTATCCCATACACACGAACAAATGCAGATAAAGACAGCTAGTGTAGCAACAGTCTCTGCATCAGTAGGCCTGAACATATATAATGGAAAAGGTAAGATCATTAAATACAACACGGAGAACACCAACACAATCACAATTGATGGAGAAACTCTGGAAGATGTAGAATCCTTCACATACCTGGGAAGCATCATCGATAAACAAGGAGGTTCAGATGCAGACGTAAAAGCGAGGATTGGCAGAGCAAGGGCGGCATTCCTACAATTGGAAAACATATGGAACTCAAAACAATTGTCTGTCAACCAATATCAAAGTCAGAATCTTCAATACGAACGTCAAGTCAGTTAGTTCTACTATACGGAGCTGAAACGTGGGAAACTACACCAACCACAATCAAGAAGGTACAAGTATTTATCAATAGCTGTCTACGCAAGATACTCAACATCCATTGGCCGGATACCATCAACAACAGCCTTTTGTGGGAGAGAACCAACCAGCTTCCAGCTGAAGAGGAAATTAGGAAAAGACGATGGAAATGGATAGGACATACATTGAGGAAATCATCAAACTGCATTACGAGGCAATCCCTAACTTGGAATCCTGAAGGAAAAAAGAAAATAGGTAGGACAAAGAACACATTACGTCGGGAAATAGAAGCAGATATGAAGAGGATGATTAACAACTGGAAAGAGCTGGAAAGGATTAGCCAGGACAGGGTTGGATGAAGTGTGTAAGTAAGTAATGAATGAGATGAGATATAAGACAAATGTGATAATCTAGATATAAGTACCATCATGATTATTATCAGAAACAGACGAAACTATAATTTATGGAGCTAACCAATCACATTTAAGATAATAGGTTTTGAATTTTGGCGCGAAATTCAATCACTTATTTGATTAAATAATGTCTTGGCATTGACAATCTTCTCAGGAATACCATAGTGTCGAAAACTGATGCTTATTTGAATCTTTACTATTCTGACAGACTGCATCAACGTAGGATAAGAGTTCATTGTGATGACTGGGGAAATTTGACATAAAAATTTAAAACTTTTTTTAACTTATTACATATGCATATATGTGTACAATGAAACAAGCAGTTAGAGTGTATTATACAAGAGTTTAGATAATATCATAGTTTCGCGAAGAACAAACAATACATAATTTAGATAAAATTTTAGAAATTTACACCTAGCAGCATTAGGTTTCAATATACACAAACGGAAAATCAAGATTCTCCGATACAACGCAACACGCACCAATCGAATCACACCTAACGGAGAAGATTTGGAAGATGTAAAAACCTTTACATATTTGGCCAGCATCATTGATGAACACGGTGGATTGATGCAGATGTGAAGGCGCGGATCGGCAAAGCAAGAGCAGCGTATTTATAAATGAAGAACATCTAGAACTCAAAACAACTGTCTGACAAACAACACCAAGGTCAGGATTTTCAATACAAATGTCAAGACGGTTCCATTGGAGGGGGCGGAAACTTATAGAACTATGTAAGCCATCATAGAGAAGATACAGGTGTTTATTAATAGTTGTCTACGCAAAATACTTCGGATCCGTTGGTCAGACACTATTAGCAACCACTTACTGTGGTTGAGAACAAACCAGATTCCAGCGAAGGAAGAAATCAGGAGAAAGCACTGGAAGTGAATAGGACACACATTGAAGAAAGCACCCAACTGTGTCACAAGACAAGCCCTCACATGAAATCCTCAAGTCCAGAGGAGAAGAGGAAGATCAAAGATCGAGAAATGGAGACAGAAATGAGAAAAATGAACAAAAATTGGATAGAACTGGAAAGGAAGGCTCAGGACAGAGTGAGTTGGAGAATACTGGTCTGCAGCTTATGCTTCATCGAGGGTAACAGGTGTAAGCACGTAAGGAAGTAATTTTTACACATTTTTCATATTGAATGACTCCCTAAAATGGATAGTCTTGAAAACATTCGATGCTGATACTGATATTGTTAGTTTAAATGGGCAATATTAACTGGAGTTGCGCAGTCAAATACTACCACTAGATCATATCAGAACTTGATATGAAAGGCTTTGGCTTTTATAAACAGTCCATTTGTAAGTTTCATGCTCCTCCACCTCTATCTCTCTCTCTCTACAATCAAATATATATATCTCTTAAAAGTAGTTTATATAATTGTTTATCTTTTCAAAGAAAATCATTGAGAAATTGTTCAGGTATTTCCTTAACCTGAATGTAATAAGCCAGTAACAATTAACATTAAGATAACAAGTCAATTATTACAGATGACTAGAATTTATATTTTGTACAAGTACAATATACATAAAGATTGAATCAATAGTGAAAAATTCAAGAGAATATTCCTGACGAACCCAAACAAACTCATAACCATGTTTTCATGTTAGTTGATAACTAACAGTAAGGTGTGTAACTGAAATCTTGAAAGAACTAGTATTCTGCATGGAATTCAAACTCACGTAATGGTCACTACTCAACTATTTGGAAAACAGATGACCTCGTCTCTGACTGACTGTTTTCTTTGTTTGTTCTTTAGAATCATCACGGGGATTAGTGAAACTTTATTTATAAGAAATTTTTTGTCAAAACTTCTCTTCTTCAGATTATTTACTGTTTTTGATGGAGTTTTATTCTCTGAGCTGGATGGTTTGGTTGTGGAGATTTCATCGTTCTTCTTGAATAACACCATTAGCACAAACTTCAGGTAGAATTGAAGCGTCCGAATTTCTCCATAAGTGAAACGAATGTTTCTCCAAATAGTGTCAATTATGATAAGAAACGAAATCATCATTATAGTTCACCAATCCGCATACAGGGGGTTATAAGCATTTGTCCGATAGGGAAACTCCACGTAAAGATTCTGGGATATTCTTCCAAAAGATGATTAGATCGAGTCTATTCGGCTCTTTCTGAGCTTCTCAGGGCTTCTTCGAGTTCATCCGTCAACTGTCCTCATATAATACAAATCAACTTCACCGTTAGATTACCTTCTCCATCTCTTAAGTTCACTGAGCTTGCTACGACTTGTTATAACTGATATGTTGGGTACTCAACTTTATGCACGAGAAAAAATTATATCCGAATTTTATAGGACAGTCATATGATTATTAGTGCTTCCTTCACTATTCGTAATTTGACATCTGTACGAGTTAATCATCTGAACATTTGAACCTTACACCCGTAAATAAATAGAACATTCACTTTTGTTTTATATGCAACAAATAAATAAACAAACAGAATCCTGTTATTAGATCAAAAATGAAAATAACGATATATACTTCAGTTTGGTAAATCTATCTTACGCCATCAAATCAACCAGAATTAATAAAATGAGTTTTAGTAGAGACGGATAGTGGTTAGTAGGAAGACTCAAGACGTGCGTTTCGGCCTATTTTGGACTTATCAAATAGACGTACCTGCATCGCAGAATGAATATTCATTCAGAGACTAAAATAGTGTCGTTCACTTCAACCATTATCCACTTAGCTATTGAATCCATGTAACTATTGACTTGTGCACTGAATGGATTCCACTTCATATATATTGATTGTTTGGATATTCTTATTGATGCTTAAGACCGTAATCGCACAACTCGTTGGCCATTTTAGATTGGTAGTTAAGGGAATAATGTGATGAATTTTGAAGAGGACTGTACAAAGTTCAAGTTCCGAAGCAAACATCATCTCAGATGCAGGCACAACCAACTAGCCACTATCCATCTTTTCCCAAAATGCTTCTAGCTTCATGGCGGCATCAAAGTAATCAGCACAGGTTCATATACACCAAAAAAAGATTGACCAGTAGCAGTCTTAAACATCAATGAGGATATGATGGAGTTTTGTTTCTCTGAGCTCGATGGCTTGGTCGTGGAGTTTTCATCGTTATTCTGAACGACATCATCAGCATTTTTCTAGATCATCGTCATAATATTGTCATTTTGTTCAACTTTGATTGAGTTTACCAACATGAATATTAATGACAATTATAAGTGATCGTTTGTAAAAAATAAGTATTGATGATCTGTCAAATAAATCGTTCATCAATTGATCTTCCTTTAGAAAAAAAAACTGAGTTTGTGTAAGGAAAATATTTTCATTTTAGAATAGAAAATATCGATTATCAATATTCAGAAAAAAACGCGTTAGCTACATAAGACTGTTACATTTTTTTAGCATTTTCAGCGATAAATTCTTGATTTAAACAATCTCTGTACTAATTGCATGATAAAAGTTAAGTAGCCCTCAAAAATCTTGGTACGGCCAAGAGTGGATAGAGTCAGCTCTCCATCTCCAAATGCTCTCACATGGCTACGTCAATACAACTACTACCAAAGAAGTCCTACTCATTGCCTTCTCGCGGTATTACCTTTATTTACGACATTCAGTGGACGAAGAGCGAATGTCCACCGATTTAACCGGGTTGGTGGACATGAAGAGTCCACCTAGGAGAGTTGGAAAACATGATTTCAAGCCAATGGTGTACATGGGCTCCAGTATCCTGAAGGAGCAGATGGCGTATGAACCAATCGTTGATCACCGGCTACCATGGGACTGCATTTCCTAATGTTGCTTCACTGCTTTGTGGATCAGACCTCTAGGTAGATGACTACGGATGTGGCACCCTAATAAATCCACCTGCTTCAGTTTGGGCACCCGGTCAGTGTCACAGCCCTCACATTAATCAAACAATTTATGTGGCGCATATCTATTTGGTGCCTCCTTGCACCAATATTTATGTGCCGCTCAATTTCGTGGATTAGTTGAAGTTAAACATGAACACTGTTGAATACCGGCCCAATGGTCTAGTGGTTAAGTGCTCGCGCGCGAAACCAGTAGGTCCTGGGTTTGAATCTCGCAGGGGGAGGAGGTCTTGGATACCCATTACTGAGGAGTCCCACAGTAGGACGGAACGGCCATCCAGTGCTTCCAAGTTTTTCATGGTGGTCTAGCTTCAACTGACTCATGATCGGCGAGACTCTAATTTAGGGACGAGCCAATCAGAAGTGTTTGAGCCGTTTAAAGGTCACAGAGCCAAGTTTAACACCTGATGCTCACATATAATCGGTTTACAGCGGATTTTAGAGGGGTGATTATTGAGAGGCTACAAGGGATAGGATTACTAAAAAGTTCTTGTACGTGATACTGCGGTTATCAAATGACTGCAGTAAAGTGTGCAAATAACCGTGGTGAGATTATATTTCGTTGTCCTTCATGTTGGAGGAGAAAGTCTACTAGAACGGGGACTTTCTTTGCTCGATTGCTACTGAAACTGAATCAGATTACGATAATAGTTGCTAATTGGGTAATAAATACACCAATAACACTGGCTGCGGCGTTTGCAGTTGTTTGTGAAAATTCAGCAGTCCAGTGGTATGAGTACTGCCGTGCAACTAAAATAACACTTGTACACCAATCATTCGGAGGAGTAGGATGTATCGTGCAGACAGATAAAACGGCAGTGAGAAAGCGAAAATACAACAGGGGACGTAGTATAAAGTAGGATTGTGTAAGTAGCATTTACGTAAATATACTCGACAGGTACTTGGAATTTATGACTTTTTATACCGTATGCAATATGATTTCAAAACATCTGAAACTTTAGCAAACATTGATAAGTTTTTAAATCATGTAAAAGAAGTATATTCACTGTAATCCATTAGTATCTTCTAATATATTTCTACGTTATACTAGGTGTCTTTTGATTGGCTATTATTCTCAAGGTCACTCAAAATTCGTTCAAAGGTCGTCCCTAAATTAGAGTCTCGCCCAAGTATTATTTAAAGCTGAGAGTAGGTTATTGTACATAAAGAACAGATTTAGACAAGAACAAAATCTAAGAAATGAGTAAACAGTCAAGGATATGTAGACCGAAAGCTTGAATAGGTGGATAACCAACTAACTTCAATAGTATGCTTTGTTTATAATTATTTACTTATTGTTTGTCTTTGACATGGTATTTGATATGATTACACTAGTCCAGACAAAGTAATGAATAGTAATCTCGCTACAAACTATTAATTATTCTGATCTTCATTATGTATGCATCATAACCTACAAAACCCATCTTATTGTCAACCGAGTTTATAATTGTGATTAATATACATTCATGTATCTTTATGAGTTTTTAAAATAATTCCATTTGACTAGTCTAATAACTGTTTATTCTAACCTCTTACATTGATGAAATATAACTGTATTTAATCAGTCTGTTGTATTTTGACTATGAAAAGTTCTTGTTCTACTGGCAACGCTTTTCTCATCTTAACTATTTATCAACACATGCTGGCTCCCTCGAAATGATTGTGAATTCAGCTATTTCGATGAATTTTCTATCAAGAAGCACAATATTTCAGCATTATGACTAACAGTAAAATCAAAGCCACCCAATTCATCTTATTTGTGACTTGGCAGTGAGATGTACCTGGATCTCAGTGTTAATACTGACACTTCAAACGAATACCTATCTTTTTATAAATCAATGAGCTTGTGATAATTAGAAGTACGAATTAAAATCAAGAAAATCTAGATAAGCACTAATTGAATGTATTGTATTTAGAATTCGAAATCAGGCAAACATCAAGTACAAAAGAATCATTCATTTATACAAACACCACAGAGTTGTATACTACGTTGCAGAGTTCCGAAAAATCAGTAACTTATTTAACAGGTATGATGTTTGAAGTGACATGTAAGTAACCACTGTGACTTATAAACAGTATGTATTGCCTTAACCCGTTATTATAACAAGTTTCTAATGAAAGATTGTAAATTTATGTTCTCTGTATATGATGTTAGTTAATCAAGTGATAGTTAAATGAATCATTCTATTTATATCAGTTACTTAATTACTTGTTCATATTATTAACTCAACACAAATAATCATGCATTTTACATACATGTGATTAACTATGAATTGAGCTAGTTCTGTAGTTTGAATTATTGTCAGTTTGGATTTCTAATTGTTTAAATACAATTCTTCGGCTTGTATTATCCATAACGATTAACTGGAAATATTTACAATATACAGTTTGGGATAACTCCAGATCGTTCGCATTACATTAATGCTTTTGTGATTATTGTCGAAGTTCTAGTCAGTCAGTCAGTCAGTCAGTGACAACGTAGAACTTCGTACGTACGTACATCACTTCAAATTGCCATACCACATTGGCACAGAGATACAATTGTAGATTCAAATCCCATAGTGATAGAGGTAGTAAAAGTATAAGTAGTAATCGGAAATATTAAGGTTTGAAGATGTTGTTCAAAGACTATAATTCAGTGGAATAAATTTGTAAAGAGAAAAAAAAAGTATATGAAGAATTCAGAAGATTAGGTATCAATACTCTGAGTGATCATAAACAAACGAAAACTGGGAAAATACAAACCATTATTTAAAAAAAAAGAAGCTCTACAGTTGACGATAGTCTAATTGATTATTCTAAATGTATTACTATGTTACACTAATGCAAGAAAGAAAATGGGTATGAGAATAAGGGCGTTAAGATCATAGACTTTAAAAAAAATCCATATTAACAATATGATGGATACCCATCTATAAATATTAATGACTTTAGTTAGTTACTTGTTAAAACAAAAGAAAATAAAACACAACTAAACATCAATAAGCGCACCCAATTTTGTATAAGACAGAGAGAATGATGGTGACATTTGTATTTGTTTTCTTGTTGATAGTTAGACAAACAGATATAAGGATAGACATAAGCAACATACACTGTAGCACAACTTAAGCTATATTCAAAAAAAAAACAAGAAGAGGATAATGAAATAAAAATTTGATGAATTACATGTTCAGGTATTTCAGAGAAGGAAGTGAATACATCAGTGCCATACATTTTTAATGAGGCCCTTCTCTTTGACATCAATTAGATCGCACAATGTTGTCGATGGGCTCACCACTTTAGTGGCCCAGAATCTGACTTCAATGAGATCGTATGAATGATTGTTATTGAAATACACATATTGTCAATTTTATCGTAAATAATTACCGACTTAGATCGCGTTAGTGAATAACACGATTAAATAAACCAAATACGACAATGGATTTTGAATATGTATATTTCATGCACTCATTGATTTGAACAGGCAATCAGGGAATGAAGCGAAATGACGTGCAGTGGAGAAGGCATGTGAGCCAACTCCCTTTAACCGAGGGTTAATCAATATTTATAGTCGAACAAAAATAAGCTACCGATATGTGATGAATAGAATAAGTTTCTGACTGTGATACTGTATGATCGGATCCTTCAATGGTTATCAGTTTCTTTATGATTGAAGACCTATCTTGCTAATTAGCATCGATCCCGGCCAAGAAGAATTTCCTGTCGACTGATGCTAGCCATCAAATATCTTCACGACAATGTATGATCACACAACAAACGGCTTGAGAATAATTCATACACCTGATTTATGAAAAAATGGCCTTATTCCTTTTAATTTCTGAGTTTATCTTCAATTAATTATCATTATTTGGAATAGGTTAACTTCAAATACTAACTCAAAGCATTTTGGTCATAAAACGATCGTACGGTGTTTTGAAGAGAAGTTTTGTGATTCAACTCACTGAGCGTTATTCGATTTCACTCTAATCATCAAGGATCTATTCCACTCACATAACAAACTATCGTTTCTTTATGCTTCAGTATTAATGAAGTGCTTTTTCTAAAACGGGAATCTCATAGAGCTATTAGGAACCCAGTTATTTTACTTCTAAAATGATATACTGAAATGTTAGACTTTGGAAATACAGATTTCATCTTAGCTTTTTCTGTTCTCTATAACACTTTTAGCCCCATTATAAAGATTCCATTTTATACATCATTACCTCTAAAATCTAGACGAACGTGTTTGTGAAAGTGAATACTCAAATAGAAGGTTGGATGTTTATTCGGTTGGGATTAGTTGACTCATTGATCAACCACAAGCTTATAAACCCGGCTTTTAGTAATCCTTTGATTGCATAAAGACTAGTAATGCTACCCGAAGTGGAGTTTGGACTTGAAATCTAATAATAGGTTAGGAGTCAATTACTAAAACCAACGATTTGCTAAATAATGATTGATTGGTGCTGTACAGTATATAAAATGCAAATGATGTGGAAAATGTACCATTTTGCATTGTCAAGCTTTAAATAAGAATTAACGAAAATACATCAAAAGGAGAATGGTGATAATAGGAATCCCAGCAATATGTTCGAAAAACAAGTGGAGCTGCACAATTGATATTGACCCATATTACTCAAAACTAAAGTAGAACTCGATACAACAATACACAAACCCAAGTCACCATAAAACATAAGCAGTCAGTCAGTTACAACGTAGGACCAGGCACATACATACATCGGTCCAAGTTGCCACAGCTCATTAGCACTTAACACATGACCAGAACAATATGGATAGTACAGTCCCAATAATAATCGTATAAACGAAAACGACGGGTTGAGTACTGGAAATATATTCCGAAAAAAAGACAAATATAAATAAATATATTGTAACCCACGAGTTGGAGGGAAATCGAGTGAACTCATCTACGAAATGTCATAAGTCTTCAGTCTTTGACCATACAGATCCTAATAATGTAGTCAGTATTTACCGGTACAGTTTAATCTAATGGTCAATGCTTTCATGAACTGCATGGTTTGATCACTCCAGACTTTATTTCATAGATTCCAACATGGTGGTATAAGTAAAAATTATACTAGGTCAGCATTTATTAATTAACCCCAATTTAGTGGGTAGTCTAATTGAAACATTTGTAAGATGATAATAAAGTTTGATGAGAGCTTATTTGCATTCATAAAACAATTTGAGGAATATCTGATACTATAGAACACTTATGTACTAATGAGGAAAATTTATTTATTAACCCGAATTGGCTTGTACTTTCTATTAAGTTAATCTTTCATTGACAAGTCATCCCTTAATAGACATCCACCCAACATTAAGAAAAGACTAAATAGGAAATATTTTGTATGAGGCCATTGAGGATATCTTACCGCACCTAAACTAACTAACAAAAAATCACCGAATAGTGCCCATTACAGTTTGGTGATTAATTGCAACATACATATTACTGAGTGGTATGTAGTATATTTAAGCCATGGAGCCAATATATAAGAAAATGATGTATAGTGTACGAAATCATCTACTGAATTAACGATAAACTACTATAATGACACTATATGGAATCATTTCATTAGCTTTGAGTTAAATTTGTATATCATGTTCGAATACAGCCTATTGTCCAGTGGATCTATCTCAGTCTAGTCGGAGTGCATACAATATAAAAAAAAACATAGTTCTATCATTTAAAAACACTGAAACAAAATTATTTTTTAATGACATCCTGACTAGCTGGGAAAACCTTAGACTATAGTCAGATAGTCAAACGCAACGCAGAACGTGACACATGCGTAGCTCGGTTGCCACACACCATTAACACAAGGAGACGAAAATGTCAGGACAAATCCCATAGTATAGGTAAAAACAAAATTAGTGATAACAGAAAAGTATAGGTTTTGAAGATATGTCACTCAGTCTCTAATCACTGGTTACGATAATCATGCGGACTCCAACCGAGTAGTCTACACCTTCAGCCAGTGACTTAATGGACTAATGTTACGTTCTAGTTTGGCCTCCCTCATCTTTCTTCCAACCTATTCTTATACCATTTATCCATGCGCATGGAGTTTTTCAGTGTATGGGCATACGTAATAAAAGTTCTAACCATCTTAGTCGATAAAGATTCATCATCTCGTCAATCGATTTGTCATACTTACCTAGTACTCTGCGCTTGCCTCAGAATTGCTAACTCAATTATCCTAAAATATACGAACAATCGTTCGAAGAAACCAATGATCGAATACTAGCAACTTAGGAGTAACTCCTATTTTTAAATTCCATGCTTAGCACCCATAAAGTAAGTAGACCTACAGAAAAGGTCGAAACCATGTCGTCTTACAAAATACGTATGAAAAGAGTGAAACATAGGGTAAAATATATTTACGTATGAATTGACAAATAAATATTTATGAGACTGTACAATTATGGTTTTACTTGACTTCATACTAACATGATAATAATAATAATAATAACAATCACATGAAATAATCAGTTTCAAATATACATAATGATACATGTTAAATAAGCCAATTATCTTTCTGCATACCCAAATTCACAAGAATCACTAAAAATGAAAATGAAATGAGAGAACAAGTAGTTTTGATAGTGAAGAAACATCAGCAATGAATAAAGGTCGAAAAAATCTTACCCTGACAACTGGAATAACCTTTTTTTCAGAAAACTGTAAGAGACATACCCTTATTAATATACAGACATGTTACTTAAATAGAAGTATCAGAAGTAAGAAAGGACTTCTAGGAAGTACTGACACTAGTTCTACAATGTTTACACGAAGTTGACTGACGTTCAAATCAATGTTGCTGGAACACAGTGACTTAGTAAATTTACGATATAAAAATGATTTGTATAATAAGGGATCAAGATGTGTTCCCCAAAAACGAAAAGATGATATTGAAGATAAAAGAAATAAGGGTACTGACGTAATACTTGAAAAAGTTTCGTATCACTTATGAGTGAAAAAATTGGTAATACTCATTGGACAATTAACATCAATACACTCAAAACACTCCTGGATCACTTATATGGTACTATCACCAAACAAGAGGAAACTGGTGGGAATGGTGTTCAAACAGCCTCCCTTTAGATAGACAAGTTTCATAAGGGTTAAGTAGGACTATTTGCATCCCAGTGTTATTCATTAGATTGAGGTAATAACAGAGCTAAAGGGCCAATAGTGCCAAGCGTAACTCTGGTCCTCACTGCGTAGATTGATTTTATTTGCCATGCCAGTATAACCTCTCAATAAGTCATCAGAGATTAAATTTAGGCACAAAATTTAACTAATTTAATAAATACACATTGATGATGTACAGTACTTGTCATAAACTAATTGTTGATCTCCAACTGATTATGTATGTACTTGTCACTTTATTGTAACAGACTACATATTCACAATCGGCAAGTTTCTTACCACACAAATCTACAACAATACTAAGTATATTATTAGGAGGCAGCTTTAAAATGCCACTTATCACCGCCAATTTGGAACAACACATATAAATGATGGTATTTTTTTACAAGGTACTCAGGATAGTTATCGACTTCCTACATATGCTCGTAAAACATTGCTTTGTCCTATTGAAAGCACTTAATGACATCATGGCTAGATTATATTTCGAGGCTTTAAAACTTAAAACATTTTCATGTACTATTTTATCTGATTAAAAGTGCTAGGATAGACATAATCGAAACAAATAACACAAAATCTGATTTACTTTGCATGAGATTGTTGTCGAGGAAAGACAACCGAACGGACGTTACAGTTGCTTGGTTGGATTAAAATACGCTGGCTTGTTGGTTGATTACTCGACAATCGAATCCCAGGGGATATAGGAGGAGAAGTCACGGACTTTAAAATGTTACTAGCAGTATTATTCACAGTTCCAGAACTAACAACTTTTAGGGGACGGTTTGTTACAGATACATATTTTGAATGGGAACCAATTGTAGGTGCTCGTTGAGATGCGAATGACACATAAGGAATCGATGGATTTGAAGGACATACTGACGAGTTAGTTACAAGAGAACCACCTCTGTTTGGTCGCTGGGTAGTAGGTAAACTACCGGAATTGGCAGCAACTGGTGTGACTAGATGAGTATTTGAAGTGATTGTAGGCGGGGATCCTGGATTACTCAGGCTCGATTTCAAAGTACTTCCAGAAGAACTTGGCAACCGTGGTGAGATATCATTATCGCCAATAGGAGTAGCGGAAATGGTTGTCTTTGGTTGAACTGAAGGAAATTGGTATTGTAACCTGGGCTTAGTAGATATGAGAGATGAATGACCAGACAGATGACTATGGTTCGTCTCTACTTGATCATGCGCAATCCAACGATCTTCCTAAACAGGGAAGTAAATAGAGACTTAATTAAAGAGTTAAGGATATAAACTTTTTGAGAAC
The DNA here is from genome assembly GCA_946903255.1 of Schistosoma spindalis. NCBI lineage: Eukaryota > Metazoa > Platyhelminthes > Trematoda > Strigeidida > Schistosomatidae > Schistosoma > Schistosoma spindalis. The sequence continues at coordinate 2,850,326 of OX336416.1, forward strand.
TAAATAACTTTAAATGCGTAATACGTCCTAAAGTAACAAATCGTCACAACATCAAGTGATAAATCGATCAGTATTCTGTCCTATACTAGAATTGAATATTTAGTAGTTATGTTTAACATTCAAGCACTTTGAGGCTATCTATGAACAATTATTTGTAAACCTCATGTTTTCAACCTTAAAAAGGGATATTTTACACCTGTAAGTTCATGAGGACTATGTGCAACAGAATAGGAATGAACATTTTAGTATGTAGATAAATTCAACTTACATTTTCTTGTGCTGAGATTGAATTCGAAGCTAATAAACTGGTTGGGTCACTCTGGAAACCCACATTTTCGTTGTGATCTATAAATGAAAAAAGAATTACTAGATTTTATATTTAAACACTAGTTGAAAGTTTTGCTTAAGTGTACTAACACAACAGACGGGCTGCTGCTGTTGAACAGGAGTAACTAATGTGAAAACCATGGACTTTCAGAATCAGTGTAATCTACTTATGATTAGTAGTCGGAAGCAATGTACGACATTACTTACTAATCATCACAGAGGCAGATGTATTCACTGTTTATTATCCTTTAGGTTCTGAGTTTCAGTATTCAATCAAACATACCTCTTAATTTTTTTTCGAACCATATTCTAGATGTTTAATTCTTCACACAATAATTTCCATTCCTTAGCTATTACTTGTATTAATTTCATTTGTAGTGTGCGAATCCAGGCTGACGTACATTTGTGACAGGCTATGCTGATCACGACTAACTAAGATTAGCTTAGTGACTTACCAACTACCAATAAGATTAACAGTAGTGGGTTAACACAAGTTACCTCTGATTAGTAGAAAATAGATTGTCCTCACTTAGCACAGTTCCTTAGGAGATGAGACAGGGATACTAAATAGACTAATTACCAATTAATGCAAAGAATAATAGTATTATGGTATGTTATACATTGCAGACTGGTGACTCATGACGCTTGGGGTGAGCAAGCTGCTTCATTTGTATGGATCTCACTGCATAAATACACGTTCAATGTGAAGTACTTTTATATATATCTAAAGTGATATGAGATTTATTGAGACTGATCATTAAAATTGAAGTCTTGATCATATTTTGCCTCTTATCGGTAGACCAGTCTATAGTAACGGATTGTTCTGTCGAAGTGAAACCCAAGGGACAATGGACTCGATCTCAATAAAGTACAGCGAGAAAGAGTATAGTACGTAAGCCTTTTCTTAAGAACAAATATCTAGTTCAGTGAACTTACCAGCGACAGGCGGGTCACTCTTGATTTTTTTAAGGTCCTGATAATTCTCGGAAAAATTCACGGGACGTTTATTTCCGCTAGAGATAACCGATCTAAAGTGTTAATAGCAAACAGAAACCTACTTTTGAAAAGGTTTGGAGTCGTCTCTGACAGCGTTCCGACAAGTAGAATGATTCTTGATCAATTCATCTAGTAGTAAACTAAAATTATAAGCCGTGGTTGGCGAAGACCCAAGAACTTACTCCTTCTCACTAGAAACTATGCGGATAATATTGTTTAATTTAGTGATTTCAGATTTCAGAGTCTCATTTATCTTTAGACATGTAAGAAACCAAAAGACGAACACACTTACCACGATCTGTTGTTTGCACAAGTTCTTAAGCATTTCATATCTTTCCTCTATTGAGTCTTTATGTATATAAAAGCATTTTCATTTATAATACCTTGGGATAATTCGTTCATTTCGAGGTAAACGATGGTTTATCCAAAGTAGCCAGTCAATTGGCGAGCTTGTTGAGTCCACACAGGGACTAAAATACATGAAATTGTAAAATGGCCAAGTTCCGTAGCGAATTTCAAAACCGGATGCACGGAATAAGATGGACTTCATCATCAACTGGTAGACGAGAAAGTGAGTACTGAAGAGTAGGCCGAAAATAATTTTTTATACATCATTTTTCATTATTTGTTGATGGAAAGCTGGGAACTGTTTATTATAATTTGTTTTAGTTTATTTCAAAGTGCGCGCTCTACCCAAGGCGCAAATCCGATTTTGACGAAAACGTGGTAGGTTGTGTATGTACACTCTAAACAGACAGATAAATAGGTCCATACTTTCTTCTTTCTAGTTTGAGAATTAATGTGTTATACGTTCTTCAGGTGTGTATAGTCTGTTATCAAAAATTACGGCAACCAACCCAGGTTGGTATGGTTTTATTGATGGGATGCAACAGTACTTAGTCATCGATAGAATACAGGTGGACCTCTAGTCTCATATTCTAGATCCTTCGTCTCGTCAGGGAAGTGACAAACTGATACGGTGTTTATCACAATTAGTTAGGAATCTGCCGGTTTGTGCAATAGGAATAGAAGAAATACGTCTCTTGTTAGTCACTTTTTGTAAGCTTCTGTGAGTGCTTAATCAAGTGGATGATCGGACACCACTTTTTGAGTAACAACTTCTAAGAACTGATGACTCAGTGTGAAAACTTGCGTGGCGGCGGTATTTCATTTATTCGCTTTTCTACACTTCCGCTATGTCCTCTGGTCAGAGGACAATATTACTGATACATCTATGGTCAAATACTAGTATCTTCTACTCTCAGTGGCCACGTTTCTCAGCCGTAAAGTTGAATAAACCAAACTGCCGCGCAGTACATTCGTCCTCAAATTGATAGACCGATATCTCACCTTCGCCATAGGCGACATAAGCTGGAAAAAACTAAGCGAGCTTTCTGAATCCGTGCTGAGATTTCGTCAAACATCAACCTACTAGTGCTGATCAGACTCCCAAGGTAAGTGCAGTTGTCAACGCGTTCGACTACTCCACTCTCTATCCTTAGTTCAGATGTTGACGCAGACCAGCTGGTCTCCAGGAGAAACGCATCCCAGACACTGGCACTGTTGCTTAGTGCTATCACATGCCTCTGCATTTTATCAGCGTCGTCACCAAACAGGAATATATCATCTGCATATTCTAAGTCGATAAGTAAATGGGATCTCTTATATACTCTAATAAAGTTAGCGATAACTGAATCTCTGTGCTAATGTGGTGTACGTACGTACGAAGTTCCACGTTGTTACTGACTGATTGTGGTTCCTAATAATTTGCAATCAAGTGATGTTTTTGATTACCTCACTTTTAAATTTCCCCAATTTGTAGACAGTGCATTAAAGTCACCTACTAAATGACCTTGAGTTATTCATTCATTCATTAACAACGTGGAACTTCGTACGTACGTGCATCAGTTGCCATACCACATTAGTACAGAGATACAATTGTCGATTCAATTCCCATAGTGATAGAGGTAGTAAAAGTATAGCTAGTAATCGGAAGGATTAGGCTTTGAAGATATTATTCAAGGAGTATAATCCAGTGAAATAAATTTGAAAAGACGAAAAAAAGGGACATGGAGAATTCAGAAGATTAGAATTTGGGAGAACACAAAGAGTGGATGCACCTGCACCATTGCAAAGGATTTTGAGCCATGTCATTCAACGTCTCTAAACATCGCTTGATATCGTCTCGCGGATCACAACCAGGTAGTCTACACCTACCAACATGACTCAGTCCACCTGTCAGTGATTACATGAATTTGTGCCATATTTTGGTCTGACCACACCTAGCTTTCTTCCAACCTACTCCTACACCACAAAACATCGCTCGTTGGGGCAGTCACTGGTTGAGCATACGTAACACATGCCCCAGCCTGGAAATTTAGATGAGGGAAGTGTCATCTCTATAAGCACGTCAACGACAAAGTTAAATAAGGATGAAGAGAGTGAACAGCCCTGATGAACACCACTTGAGGTGATCAGTTCTGATGACAGTTCACCATAAGCTCTCACTCGACCAGTTATGTTCGAGTAGAGAGCTTGTACAGGGTTAATGTACTTCTTTGGTACTCCTTTCAGTGACAAACACTGCCATAGAACCTCACGATCAACAGAGTCAAATGCCGCCTTAAGGTCGAGCAATACTGCTATTGTGATACGTCTGAATATGTGTCTGTGTTCTAGGAACTGACATAGTGTGAACATCTGGTCTATGCATTCATGTCCTAGTCGGAAACCAGCCTGGTTTTCTCTAGTCTGCTCTTCACGAGCTTTAGTTAGACGTCGAAGTATTATTGAAGCTAATATTTTAGACACTATATTAGTCAAACTGATTCCTCTACGATTGTCACAAGAGGACTTTGTCCTTTCTTATAGAATGGCACAATCAGTGATTAAGACCAGTCAGATGGGATTACGTCCAGTTCCCAGATTCCACCTAGGACCTCAGTTAATCTCACAGCTAATACTGGACCGCCATCCTTAAAAATCTCAGGAGTAAACCTGTCAGGGCCTGCTTCTCTCCCTCGCTTCAGATTTCCTATAACTTTTTCAACTTCGTAGTGTCGGGAAACCTACATCAACTTGCCATTCAGGTCGACTGCAGATCGTGGGAAACCGAAGTGTGGTTGAGGGCCAGTTGAACTGATCCCTAAAGTGTTCTGCCCATCAATCCAATCTCCTGGATTGAGAATGAATAATATGTCCATCTTTTTCTGAGATAGTTTCGCTAACAGTCGGGTTCCTAATACCGGTTTCGTTGACAAGTCTGAACAGTTGTCTTTTGTTACCTATTGCCGCTGCCTTTTTCATCTCTCTTGCCTTCGCTACCCACCACTTCACGATCATTGCGTAGGCTTCTTGTCGAATTGCGCTTAAATTGACTCCGCTCTTCGTTATGTTCAGAGCCAGATGGCATTAGTTTTTGAGCATCTATCAGTGCGGTAGGTCACCGTCACACCTGTTTGACCACAATGTAAGTCATTTCCTACACATTCTGGACTGCGGTATACAACTAATTAAATGTCTTGGCATTTATATTTCTGCAGGCAGCGCACTCGTTCACATGTCTCTGAGTCGTGTGCCACTGTCTCGACAGTTCATAGTTTAAGGTGCTTTTCGTGCACAGGATAACCCCACCACCCCTACGGTTGAGTCTATCAAGCCTACTGTGTAAAAAACCAATCCACTGAACTTCACTATCATACACCTCTGACGTCAACTATGTTTCTGAGACAGCGATGACATCAGGGTTTTCTATGTCCTCCGTTTTCTAGAGCCCCGCTATTTTATTTGTATAGCACACCTTTAATTCTGCGGACTTCCCCTTACCACTCAAAGTGGTTTGGGTGGTCGTTTCCCTCCGAAATTTTACAATTTGAAAACCCTTGAGTCTGTGGTCTTTTCACCGTTTCGGCGGCGCTCGTTTATTTTTACTTCTGCTTATCGTCTCTTAATACGACCGACCATGCCGAGATCCTCATGGGCGAAGACTCTCAACTTATGAAAAGTGACTGATTTCTTGGCGAGGTCCATCTTAACAAGCTGTGGAGTTTTGTTTCCTGGAATCTCCCTACAGTCCGATTCAACGTCAGCCTCAGAAGTCTTACTCTGTTTCCTTTGCTTTTTCTGGGTGTGACTGTAAGCCAATCATTGACCTTATTTTGTCTCTTGATCATCCATAATCTGTTTTGCGTTGATAATGGTAATCCACAGCCGAAACCTTCGTTTTATCTTATAGCTTCTCATAATTTGTTTCCTCTTAGCATACTTTTTCTCTTTCCTTGTAACCATGTCTACCTTGATGGTTTCATTCAAATTCAATGCCGGACTCATAAAAACCTCTACTTCCCCATAAACTAACAGCTGCTCATTTGCTGCCGGCTGTTTATCTGAAGGCGTCTTTCTAGCTATTTCCAGCAGCTCAATCGCCTCAACGATCAGTAGAGACTTTGTAGAGCAGCATGCTTTTCTCAACCAACGTAATAGGGGCTAGCAACACCTTTTATATGTAGCCGGTGTAAGTCTGGTGCACTCGTTGTGCTACCAATTATTGCAGTTGTTACATTGTATTCCATCCCTGATCGGAAAGAAGTATGTGGGTCTACCACAATGATGTTTAACTTGCGCTGTTAAAGTTGTTAAGTGATCTCATAGAGAAGACAACACAAAAGATCTCTTAAAACGCAAGGAAAAGAAATAATCCTTAAAATAAATGTTTTTGATGCTCTAAAAGTGATAGACATTCAACACATAAATCTGAGACTTCTGTTTTACTGTAACTAAAAAATCCGACTTAAATAAATATAAAAGAAGCTTCTACACCTTCAGATACAATCAAAACTAAAAGATTAACTGGACGAGGAAAATTACCACTGCACTTTTTAATTAATCACACTGTACTAAGCATTTAGTACTTAAGGAGCTATTAATTAAACTGTTATAATACACGAACGTTCAATTTTCTGTACGAATATAACGTTCAGCTGGCTGGATATTCCTGCAGTTCTGGCGAATTTCCTATAGAATTTAGCATCTTAAATTCCTACTATTAATTAATAACAACGAAAGTTTCAAATCATCTGAATTTCATCTCACTCGCCCATTACTACACTTAATTTTAATTAAATCACTTTAGGGTAGTATGCTAAGAAAAATAAGCATTACTTGTTCGGTACTGCGCCACGGTCAATTATTCTTCCTCATGGTTTCAATCAAATAACAATCAAAATCCTGCTGTTTATCACTAAAGTTCCAATCTGACTTGTTTCTATTGTTCAACATATATGAGGTTAGCAGTTTTATTCTGGGTAAATTAGTCACCGATGCTTCACAGTCAGGGTTTTGTAACTTGGTATCAGTCAGATAAAACCAGTCAAGTTGTGACACTAGGATCTACGAAATTGTTTTCGTTGGTTCTTATCGAATAGAGTTTAGTTACCAGGCAACGGTTTTACGTTACCGGATTGTCGCAGAACCTGGCCCATTATTTGCCTCCGTATATACAACAATCCTGATGCTATAAACAAATATATGAAATCTAGTGTGATATCTAACATGGCTAATTTGGAATTACCTGTACCTAACAGGATCTGATGGTTGGTTGGTTAGAAAGACATAAACATCAGTCATAGACCACATAAGGCGTAATACAATATATATATATATATATATATATATATATATATATATATATATATATTCAAGTTGCTATTTATATCAACGCAAATCAAGAAAATGGTAAAATGAAAGAGACTTATCGAAATAATTACGATGATATCGGTATATATTAGATGTACTTCACGTAATGCATATGGTCAGTCAGTCAGCTGCAACGTAGGACCAGGCACGTATATGCATCGGTCCAAGTTGCCATACCGCATTAGCACAAGATGAACACCGGATTCATAGAAGTAGTTAATTCAGTGGTGGTAATATATAGAAGAAAGATTGTGTATAAGGAGATAGTACAGGAAGAAAGATTTAGTACGTCGAAAGATATGAAGCGATTTTAATCTCTTAATTTAAGGAAGACAGAGAGTGTATACACCGACGCCATTGTGATCGATTCTGAGCCATGTCACCAAGAGTCTCCAACCATTGGTTACGATAGTCACGCGGACCCCAACCAGGCAGTCTGAATCTTCCAACATGGCTCAGACCAGAAGTTAGTGACTTCAAGCACTGATGCCACGTTTTGGTTTGGCCGCCCCTAACTTTCGTCCAATCATCCTTAACACCGGTTAGCATTGCGCGTCGTGGTAATCGGTGTTCAGGCATACGCAACACGTGGCCTAACCATCTCAGTCGATGAAGATTCATAACCTCATCAACTGATTTACCATCATTCCCTAATACCCTGCGTCTAACCTCACTATTACTTACCCGGTGATCCCAGCAATATTTCTAAGACATCTGTGGTCAAATACTATTAACTTACGAATATCTTCTACTCTCAAAGGCCATGTTTCGCAGCCGTATAGAAGGACGGAACGAACTGCCGCGCAGTATACTCGTCCCTTAATTGATAGACGGATATCTCGCCTTCGCCCTAGATGACGTAAGTTGGCAAAGGCCAAGCGAGCTTTTCGAATTCGTGCTGAGATTTCGTCAGACACCAACCCATTAGGGCTGATCAGACTTCCAAGATAAGTGAAGTTGTCGACGCGTTCGACTACTTCACTCCCTATCCTTAGTTCAGGTGTTGATGCAGACCAGTCCTGAAGCAACAACTTGCATTTAGAGGGGGAAAAGCGCATCCCAAACATTCTAGCATTGTTGCTCAGTGCTACCAAAAGACTCTGCATTTCATCAGCGTCTTCACCAAACAGGACTATGTCATCTGCGTATTCTAAGTCAATAAGTGGACCTCCTGGTAGGAGATCAATACCCGAGAAGTCAGTCGATGAGAGCGTTATTTCCATCAGGATGTCTATGATAAAGTTAAACAAAAAAGGAGAAAGTGGACAGCCTTGGCGGACCCCACTTGAGGTTGCAAAAGAGGATGACAGTTCGCCATAGGCTCTGACCCGACTAGTAGTGTTCGAGTAAAGAGCCTTCACAAGGTTTATGTACTTCTGAGGTACGCCTTTCAATGACAGACACTGCCACAGAACCTCTCTGTCAACAGAGTCAAACGCTGCTTTTAAGTCAAGGAAGACCACTATTGTCGGACGCCGATAAGTATGCCTGTGTTCTAGAACCTGACGAATGGTGAATATGTGGTCGATGCAGCCACGACCAGGTCTGAAACCAGCCTGATTTTCACGTGTTTGCAGTTCACGAGTCTTAGTTAGGCGTCCGAAAATTATCGAAGCTAGTATTTTAGATACTATATTAGTTAAACTAATCCCTCTGTGGTTGTCACAGGATGATTTTGACCCTTTCTTAAATATTGGGACGATAAGTGATTGTGACCAGTTAGATGGAATAACGTCTAACTCCCAGATTTTAGCTAAAATATTAGTCAACCTAATCGCTAAAACCAGACCATCATCCTTAAAGACCTCTGGGGCCAATCCATCTGGACCAGCTGCTCTTCCTCGTTTCAGATTAGCTATAGCCTTTTGAACTTCAGCTAGAGATGGGGGACCTACTTCAATGTTCCATTCACACTATCTGGGAATAGAGGGTAGTTGTAGAGTAGCTGAAGGCCAGCTAAACTGCTCCTTAAAGTGTTCCGCCCATCGTTCTAAGCGTCTGGACTGGGAGCAGATGAGAGTGTCGTTTCTATCCGAAATGGTCTGACTTACACTTGATTTATTAATTCCAGTTTTTTTTATTAGTCTGTAGAGTTGTCTTACGTTCCCTATAGCTGCCGCCTTTTCCATCTCTTTTGCTTTCGTTGCCCACCACTGCTCACGATCATTCTTTAGACTTTTGCTTAATCTAGATCTGATTTCTATACGCTCTTCATCGTATTCAGAACCTGATGGGATGAGTTTGCGAGAATCTATCAGTGCAATAGACCTTGACGAAATCCATTGGTTCTTTGTAACCCTGTGGTTTAACTCACTGGTAGATGTCAATGCTGTTTCCACAGCTGCTTGTATAACTTTCCAAGCAACATCTGGGTCAGTCTCGTTTTCAGAACCACCTAAGTGTGACCTCAGTTGTTCCTGGAACCTACTTTTGGCTTTCTCATTACTCAATTCGGTTCTAATGAGTCTTTTTTGTGTGGCTCTTTTGCGTCCAGTGAGGCGCAAGCAGATGCGTGCTCGTACTACGGCATGATCAGAGTCTAAGCAGGTACCCCAGAATGAGCGACAATCTTCTATTGACCCTCTCCAACGATGACTGATGGCAATATGGTCTATTTGAGTCCATCGTTGGTTTGGTGCAGGGGGTCGCCATGTTAGACGATGTCTCTCCTTATGCTTAAAATTTGTTTTTGCTAAAAATAAACGATTGTCTGAGCACAGTTGCAGCAGACGATCACCATTATCTGTTCGCTGTGCCGGAATACTAAAATACCCACCTAAATGTCTTTCTGTTTCGTTTAAGCTACCTACCTGGGTATTAAAGTCGCCTGCTACGAGTACTATGTCTGAACGTTAGCTTTCTGAAGAAGTTCAGACAGCTTTCTGTAAAATTCATCTTTCACTTCATCCGAACTGCAGTCAGTGGGAGCGTAAGCAGAAACGACGAAAAGGCAACGACGTGTGTCCCTATCCTTTCGAGTTCTTACGGAGCCGTTTAGCCGAACAGCGCATAGACGACTATCAACGAGGATCCACTCTAATAGCGCTTGTTCCGCCCTCATGCTTAGTGCTATGCCTACACCTGCCAGTCCACGAGAACTAGCCATCGGGTCGCCAGATACACGGAGGTTGTATCTCGTTGGCTCTCCGTTTTGCCAAGGTGAGGTCAAGTGTATAACCACACTAGGATCCTGTATGCGTGTTTCGGAGACACAGCATACATCAATGGTACGAGATTCTAAGGTTTTAGCCAAGGAAGCCTGCTGACCGATTTGGTATAGTGTGCGTACGTTGAAGGCTCCAATGTATAGTTTGGAGCGAGGTTTCAGTAGACCTGGGACAGTGTTTTGAGCACTAGAATCGTTGGCTGTGGTGACACTTGAGGAGGAAGCTAAAAGAGGAAGTTTAGTGTATAAAGTCGATGCAGGAGGAATAATAGGAATTGAAGAGGGAGGTTGACTATGAATACAGTGGTCTTGAGTGCTGTTAGAGGTATTAGGGCGGTTATCACTTCCCGGTTGCCCACACCATGGAACGGTTCTTCTGGAGGTACCTGAAAAGGAAATTGGATTAGAGTTGGTCATAGTGACCTGAGAGCGTGACCGCAGTGCCCAAGGGACAGCTGCTTGAGGTCGGTCACACACGACCTTTTTATGAGTAGTTTTAGTGTTAGCTCCGTACTTGTTGAGTCCTTACCGCCGGAGACGGATATCCGTGGGATAAGGCGAGGTGTGCATTTTTAGGGTCGACCTTTTCTAACCCCACCCCTCCTTGTGGGAAGGCAGCATCGCTGTCATGCTGGTTGTCTAAAGGAAACACCTTACTGCTGTCACACCTCTGTACAGTCAACAGTACGACTTCGCCTTCGAACCTTGGTTTTGTTGCTTTTAGTCTTACCGCTCTTCAACCGACCTGTCTGGCATGGTAGGACCTTGAGGAACGGTTGTTCCAGCCAGTATAGCTCAGTTGCTTCATCACGATAGGCAAGCCCGACCACCACGTCAAGGTAGCAACAACGGTCAGGAATGCATATGGATTCAGTCAGTTATATGCAACATATAGCCTAACACAAATGTGCACCGGTTCAAGTTAACATAACATACTAGCACAGCAAGATGAAACTGTCAAAAATTTGAATTACTAATGGTAGCAAAGATTTACTTTAGACAATATGATTCAAAAAAGAATGAGTTTATGTATATATGCCATGTCACTTATGAGTTCTGAGAATGCCGTGTGAAGTGACACTAAACTTGAAATCTGGTAGACGACTACTGTGTCTACTAGGCTCTCCATCCATCACTAACAATCAAGAAGTATACATTTTGTATACGTGGATCAGTTCTCGAGTCACTAATTTCATGAACTGACGTGCCATAGTGTGACAGCTACCAGACTTTTCATTCACTCACCACTTTGTTAAGCGCGTAGATTAATATTCCCATCATCTCGATATCCTATCCTTACCCTTTGTCAAAAAACATTTCCCTTTATCTGACTACCGTAGTTGTTAATTATTTTCTCTTACCCATATGCTCATTTATAAAAAAAATCAAACCTGTGTTATCATTTGTAACTTACCTTTGGAGTACGTTTACGTAGACAAGGGGATTGTCAAGACACTAGTTGATTCATAATGATTGATGCTGTCACTTCATGGATAATTTCTCACATTTCCCCTCAATCTACCTGGATTTCTTATAGATTATAAATCTGCCAATAATGTTGTAGTCTTTTTATTTAACTGAAAGAGTGATGGCTGAATCGTTAAAGTATCCGACTTTCAACCTATAAGTCACATGTACACGCCACCCCTAACCTAACTTTTATTTGGGTAGCCAAGTGAGTCCTCAATAAGTATCGCTCAATCTTCATTACATAAACCTATAATTTCCAAATAAATTAAATCATATTATATATACTTCATTGTCTGATCTGATGAGGAGTTTAACTAAGAAGCTATTTGCTTTAGTTAATATATTTTGTAGTTATTTGCATTTCGAAATAAGTGTTTGACCCATGTTTTTTAATCTTTCTAGCTCGATTTGATGACACGTCACTCAAAAAACTGTACAGCTCATACAGTATATACTTATTATGAGCGAAAAAATGATGCACACAGGTCAGGTTTTGGCACCCAGGAAATCCGTTTAGGAAAAGATTCAGTGAAAGCTCTTGATTGTTGCTCTCTTTGCCTACAACCAGCAAAGGATCCTGTCGTCACAAATGATGGATTCCTCTATGATCGAGCAGTAGTTCTGGAATACATTGTTTCTCAAAAAGCTGAAATTCAACGAAAACTTAAGTTGTATGAAAAACAGAAAGCTCGTTTAGATGCTGAGACAAAAATGATTCTCAAGGCTGAAAAAGAGGAAGAAGCCCGACGATTTCTATCAATGAATACTCTAGATACCCACTCAAAAGCCTCTGCACAAGCTGCTGAAGCAGAAGCTTTGGCCTCATTGTCCAATAAACGCAATGGTTTGAATGAAACAACTTCATGTTTTTGGGCTTCTGGTAGCAAATCAAATGAGAAACTAAACAAAGAACTCTTAGATAAGCCTGATACTGTTGTTCGCTGTCCAATGAGTGGCAAACCATTAAGATATAAAGATTTAGTGGGTGTTAAATTCACTACCTTTGAAGATGACTCTAAGGTCATGGGTTTTAGTCAAGATAAACCAGTAGATCGTGAAGTCAAGTATTGTTGTGCCGTTTCCAAGGACCCACTTACAAATGCTACAGTTTGTGTTGTTCTTAAAACTTCTGGAGCAGTTGTTACTAAAGAAGTTGTAGATACTGTAATAAAAAAAGAAATGATTGATCCTGTTAATGGTAAAAAAATGAAATCATCTGATTTTATTGAACTTCAAAGAGGATCTCTTGGATTTGCTGATGAACGAACATTATTGACTGCTAAACGTGTTAGACCATCAATGCAAACTTGAAAAATATTTTTTTCTTTTTACTTCTATTTATTTTAAACTGTACATAGTTACAAGAATATTTGTTTGTACAAAATCAAATAAAGTAAATTATTCATTTTTCTTTTTGTTTTTTTCAAATTTCAGTTAGGGATTATTTTTTATTATTATCCTAGTTACGTTTTTAATTCATTTTTATTCATAATATAGTGGTCTACAATATTACAATTAACTGGTTGTTTGAAGTTACCAATATATCATATTAACTCGGAACAAATCAGAATTTTGAAGACTCCACAAGATTTCTTTCATGGTTTATTGGTATGTATTTTTTATAATATATTCTGAGTTTGATAAGCTCACTTGTTTATGTAGATTGAAATGTATACTTATTGTACATCTAATTTAGTTGTCGCATTTCTTCATAGTTTTATAGCAATATGATAATGAACCAATCGTTGGTCACCGGCTACCATGGGACTGCATCTCCTTATGATGCTCCACTGCCTTGTGGATCAGACCTTTAGGTAGAAGGCTCGTGGTGTGGCCCCCTAAGAAAACCACCTGTCTCGGATTGGGCACCCGGTCAGTGTCACAGCCCTCACACTAATCAAATGAGACTTGTTTGGTGCATATGTATTTGATACCTCCTTGTACCAATATCTATGACCCATTCCAAATATATACTATCAAGTAATGTTAAACAAAATGTTATTATTCAGTTACCTGACATCTTATTAGCTTATTCATTCCAATTAGTCGTCCTCACAAGCTGCATAGAACCTGTCACAAATGTGCATTAGCCCTAAGTTGTTACTCTGTGTCGGTATAGCACGATGAACATCATGGTATTAGTGTTGTGTGTGCTACTTATGTCGACATAAGTAGTATATAACGCTAGTCAGAAAATAGAATGTCTGGCAGCAGAAGGTTGAAAAGATCGAGGATGGAAGAACGGGGACAGAAAGCAATTGGTATGCAAATGCAGGAACAATGAAGTCTGAGACAATTAATGAGCATTTCTCAAATGAAGCATTCTAGTATGGTTTTCTTATATTACCAAGTAACTCGGTAATTATGTACTAAATGTAATAGGTTGTTCTTCTTCACTACACTAGATCCAACAGCAATAGTAGTAATAGGATTAGTAATAGAGAATATAGTTCTAGGAGAAGAGATTAGTCCCCGGAATGCCGACTATAAATTATATTAGAACTCAGAATCTGAGGGTAGATAAGGTATAGGTTCATCTTCACTATTGCTACGGATTTTGTTTCAGGTAACTCAATGTCTCCAAATACTGGTCACGGTTATCGTAATAACCTTAACCAAATGATCTGCACACAGCTCAGACGAATAATCAATAGCTTCATGGATTAGTAGCAAGGTTGGTTTACACTTCACTAATTTTCATCCAATCTACCCCTGCTCCCGGCAGAACTGCACATCGAGGTATAGGGCGGCTGCGCATCTGTATTACATGCTCCAGCCACCTCAGCTGATGAAACTAGGCAATCAGTTTCCCTTCTTTACCCAATAACCCGAATTAGCGTAACTCATTTGTTTGTCCCACGATATGTGAACAATACTTCAAAGATATCTATGGTCAAATACTAGGCTTACGAAGCTAGTAAGACATTCGACACTCCTAAATTCATACAACTATGGAGTTAGCTTTAAGATACTAATTTAAATGGTTTAGGCTGCTGTAGATTAGTTTGTAATTAGGACAAGAATGTAGTGATAAGGCGAATATACTTGTTTACATTTGCAGAGAATTTTAACACCCAAATATTTGATTGATAATGGAATACTTAGATAAACATCATAATAACTAAATTTTGATTCAGATAACTATTTTTACATCTTAACTAAGGAATACATTTTATGAGTAGAATATATGAAAACGGAAGACTTCCAGAGAGATAGAGAACAAATGGACTTATGTCACTGCAACCGGGATTCGAATGATGAGACTCAAGGTGTGTTTCGTTCGGTTATTGTTCACAATTATCACAAGAACCTTAACCAAGAAGTTTGTACTTCTCTCTACAAGTCACCGAAAATTCATTTCATTAATTGGAATAGACGGTTAAAAGATCGATTGTTACTACAGTAGGTAATCTCATTACCATAGTAGTATTAACAAAGTAAAATCAGTACCGTATAAACTGTTATTCCTATTACTAATATGTTAAAAGAAACAGCTTTTTGATGTAGCAAACTCATTGTTGATGTAAGTTGATAATAAATTATTAAGTGAAATGTCAAGTGAGAACTTTCTAGGTTAAAATACTCAACTTTGAACTTCATTTGATCGTGTGATAGTATCGCTCGTTTGCATGTAGTATGTAGCTAGCACTCCATACTTGGTTACCGAGTTAAAGTTAGTATTAAAGTGGTTGTTTATTAGACAAAGTACTTCAGTTAAACGATAAGCGTTATTATTTTAAGTTAATGTAGGAAAAGAAAACATTTCAATCTAAAATGGTTTAATAGTAAAGGACTACTTTTAACTGCTCGGTTACAGATCCGAACTCTACTTGTCTCGCTTTATGAAAACCGGATAGTATATCACTACTTTTCACACCTAATGTGTGTCTCAAATTTAAATACATGAATCTGTCTGTATTTCGTGAGCTACATTAGTAGAACATCAGGTGACATCTCTTTCTTTACAGGAACTTTCATAAAATGTTAATCTGTATTGTATTTTTAGCAGATCACGGCAACCGGATAATCAGCCAGTCTGTAAGCAACTTAAAACCCGATACATCTATGCAACGGTTCGAATTCACATAACACATCATAGCGAGATGAAATCATTAAGACAAATCCCAACGTATTAGAAATCTTAATAGTATCAATGGTAGTGTGAGAGATTAGGCATAGATAACGGGGTTCGAGAAAAATGAATTGAATGTATGAGGTAATTTTCAAGCTGAAGATCTAGGCAAAGACATAGTGTGAACCTGCATCATTCCAAACGATTCTGAGCCATATCACCGAACGTCTCAAACCACTGGTTACGATAACCTCGCCAATCTCAACTTAGTAGTTTATACCTACCATAACTTCGTTGACCAATACCACTTTTTGGTTTCGCTCTTCTAGTTTTCTTCCAACCTACCGTTATATTAACAAACTTCGTGCGTCAATGTAGAAAGTGTTTCAAGATACTTAACATATGTCCTAACCACCTTAGACAATGGTGGTGACTACCAATTACAATTATATTCTAATACAATGTCTTGTGCAATAGGGCTCCATCAAATGCTCCGTGTGAAACAGGATGATAATATTGTGAAGAAATAAGATAGGAAAAAAGTTAGGTAAATTTGGAGATTTGTACTACTACAGATCGACTTAAAAAACAATTGATTTATTTAATCTAAAAGTAGGGTCCTAGTGTATATATTGAATGCAATCAATAAGCTAGAATAACATCCTTGGCTTTTGTTTCCAGCCATACTGAAATCACTAAGGACATGTAAAGCTCGTCAATATTGTAATTTTAAATTAAAAACATTTACATTTTCGTACTTACTTACTTACGCCTGTTACTCCCAATGGAGCTTAGGCCGCCGACCAGCATTCTCCAACCCACTCTGTCCTGGGCCTTCTTTTCTAGTTCCATCCAATTCTTGTTCATTTTTCTCATATCTATCTCCATTTTCCGGCGTAATGTATTCTTTGGTCTTCCTCTCCTCCTTCGGCTTTGAGGATTCCATGTGATGGCTTGTCTTGTGACGCACGCGATTGGGTGCTTTCCTCAATGTGTGTCCTATCCACTTCCAGCGTTTCTTCCTGATTTCTTCCTCCACTGGGATCTGATTTGTTCTCTCCCACAGTAGGTTGTTGCTTATAGTGTCCGGCCAGCGGATCTGAAGTATTTTGCGTAGACAACTGTTAATAAACACCTGTATCTTTTGGACGATGGATTTCGTAGTTTTCCAGGTTTCCGCGCCATACAGTAGAACTGTCTTGACATTTGTATTGAAAATTCTGACTTTGGTGTTGGTTGCTAATTGTTTTGAGTTCCAGATATTCTTCAGTTGTAAATATGCTGCTCTTGCTTTGCCAATCCGTGCCTTCACATCTGCATCGGATCCACCGTGTTCATCGATGATACTGCCCAAATATGTAAAGGTTTTTACATCTTCCAAAGCTTCTCCGTCAATTGTATTGGATTGTTATATGCTGTGTTGTATCGAAGAATCTTGCTTTTCCCTTTGTGTATATTGAGACCTATTGCTGCTGAGGCTGCAGCTACACTGGTTGTCTTCTTCTACATTTGTTGTTGCGTATGCGATAGAAGAGCCAGATCATCTGCGAAGTCTAGATCATCTAATTGCATCCTAGCTATCCACTGTATCCCGTGCTTCCCTTCAGATGTTGACATCTTCATGGTCCAGTCGTTCCCCCAGGAGTCCCTTTCCGGGGGCTACTGCCGGTCCCAAGCCCGGATAAAGGAGGAGGGTTGGGCATGGGGTTAGCGACCCCATCCCGTAGAAAACTAACTCACTAAAAAAACGCTAACCAGAAAAAATTACATTTTCGTACTATGGTCGAAAACATACTTCTGGATCTCAGCATTGTTAACTCAATGTTGCCATCGTATATAAAAAATCATTTTCAGGCAACAATAGTTGGACACAAAGAGTCTTCACATATCCTCAACTTGAAGAGGTCAGATTTTATAAGTAATGGATAAGACTAGTTTCACCAACATGTAGTTTTCATGCATGTAATAATAATAGTAAAACACCACTGATGTATATTATACAATATGAGAAGGATAAATATTCTTGTTTCGTTTTTAATTTAGTTAATAAGGTAGGTTAAATGATCCTTTTTTATAGATGATAAAATAAAAACTCTAGATCTGTCCAGTTATCAATGATGAACTAGTATGTAAAGATAGGAAAAATTCGTTATTATATCTACTCCATATAAACAGGTTTCACCTTATGGAATAAGTACAGTAGTTGTAGAAGTCTTATATAGTCAATCAACCACTCAGTTAGACATGAAACTGGTTCTTTGATCTAATAATTTAGTCTACTATCATGTAAAGTATTCATTACTCTTCCTATTTTAATTTGTTTATTTTAATATTTAGTTGGTTTCATTTTCAAATACAAATATACTTTTTTATTAGGATCATATAGAGAATGCAAATAAACGAATTATTTTATCAACATTATATATTGGAACAGGTCCATTAGAAAATGAATTAGTAAGTAATTTCTTTTGGATAATAGTAACATTATGTATTACTTGTTATATGTATGCATGTACGATTATTGACAGAATTACAATATTATGATATCATCTTGACTTGGCCCCCAAATGCCCTGGTACGGCCGAGAGTGGGGAGAATCCGCTCTCCCTCTCGAAATGCTCTCACATGGCCATGCGTATATAGCCTCTGCCAGGGAAGTCCTACTCACTGCCTTCTCGTGGCGGGGGTGTTGTTTACGAAAATGAGAGGACGAAAAGCGAATGTCTGGCGCTTTAACCGGACCCCAAACCAATGGTGCACATGGGCTCCAGTATCCTGCGGGGACAAATGGCGTATGAACCAATCGTTGGTCATCGGCTACCATGGGACTGCATCTCCTTACGATGCTCCACTGCCTTGTGGATCAGACCTTTAGGTAGAAGGCTCGTGGTGTGGCCCCCTAATAAAACCACCTGTCTCGGTTTGGGCACCCGGGCAGTATCACAGCCCTCACACAAATCAATTGAGATTTGTGTGGCGCATATGTATTTGGTGCCTTCCTGTACCTATACTTATGTGTTAAAATAAATAAATAATAATAAACATCTTGACTTGATAATATTTCATTGAAAGGATTATTTTTTTAAAAAAAAAAGCGGGGACGTATGAAGAAGTGAAGAAAAGAAACATTCTTCACTGTCTCTGCTTTCATATTAGTTATATTTCAAAAGTACCTATCAATGACAATGAATATGTTTGAGTTTACTCGAACCAAGTCTTCTAAATATAACAGATTATACATCTTATATTCAATTTGTTTTTAGTTATAAGAACATAGACTACATCCCTAAATTTTACATTGACCTTGATTACCAGTATTAGACATCTTGATCATTAGCCTTTTATTTCTCATATCTATTTTATAGACTAGTGAAATATCGTGATCTAATCATCATGGTAAGTTTTGCTAATTGAACACTAGATTTGGTTCCTAAGCTCTTTTAGTAACCCCCAAGCTAGACTTGAAAAGAAGAGAAAAGCTGCAAAATATGTAAGAAATACTTTACTCCAAAAGTTCGTTCATATACAGAAAATCTAAAGTTTTTATAGTATTTTAGATGTCCTTGAGTTTCCCGAAAATTCTGGAATGCTATTAAACATATCATCAGTATAAATAATCATCCAATCAAAAACTCGACATATGATTTTTCACTTTCATGATGTTTCTGGTAAAACTTCTAGTGAACGTTGATTAAATAAGGTGCTTTCCAGAACTTTTCTTGGCTTTTTTTCTAAGAGTTTTCTGGATCTTTCCAACACTTCCTCACATTTCACGCTTAACTTAATCTCATTTCAGATGATGCCGTCTCATTTGTACATCTCACTTTGTATTACTTGGTAACGATATCTATGAATTTAAAAAAGGTTCATAAAATAGAGTTTATTCAACTATTCTCCGTTGTTCAAACTTTTGTTTGATTCTATTGATGTTATTGAATTAGGTCTTATCTATCTATTCATCTGTTAATCAGTATAGAGTCTGTCCTAGGTATGTGACCTGTGGCACAGGTCATTGGAAGTTAGTGTAATACATTGAGAGAGGATCGTTCTCGACCTATACTCCATGCCGGTTGGCCCCTACAATCTTGCGGTAACCGTCCTTTCATATAGAGTCCAAAACCGGCGTCCATTGGCTTTAAATTTGGAGACGTTACTACTAAGCTAATTGAACCGCCACTAACCTATAGAACTGATGTGTATCAACCAGCAAGAAACTTATGTCCAGCATTTCCGGTCGACCACTTCCAACTACCAGATCTTAAAATAAATATCACGCGTTTTCAAGTCACCGAAACTGGTAGACACGTAACTTGTTAGCAGAGATGGATGGTGGCTAACAGTGGAATCCAGAACGCTTATTTCGTCCTATCTGAGACTCTTCAGCTGGACGTTTCTGAAACTCAGAGTTAATGTTCACTCCGGGGCTCGAACCCAGTACCGTTCACTTCAAATGCCATCGCATTATACTATTAGCTACTGTGTAACTTGTTTGACAAAACTCGATTAGCACTTAAAGAACAAGACAAAAATTATATTTATCACAATACTCAGTGAGCAATCACTGCAAAACTTTTCATTCAACCTGGAACCATCTGTATGAAATATGTATTGTCAAACTCTTTATTTTGCATTTCCATTTTTTTCTAGGTTAGTGCACTGACAAAAGCTGTTCGTGAAAGGAATGTAAAACTTACTATTCTAATGGATGCAACACGTGGTCAACGTCCTTGTTTAACAACTAAATATTATACTACGAATGAAAATAAATTATCATCTACTACAAATCTATTGGAACCTCCACTTCCATATTCTTCATGTCATTTTTTAGCTCCACTAACTGCTTTACCTAATGTATCAATCCTATTGTATAGTCATCCATCTCCATGCAGATGGATTCGTTACATATTACCGAATCGTTGGAATGAAATATTCGGTGTACAACATATTAAAGCGTATATATTTGATGATTCAGTTATTATGAGTGGGTAAGTTTACTTATAATACTCAAAATTCTTTGTATGCGTATGAATATGAACTGAGCCAGACAATAAGATGTGGGTGGTGGTCTTGGCCAGATAAATCATTCGCTTACAATAGGTTCTTCATATTCACTTTCTATGTAGATTTGGTACATCCTTTCGTCTGTCACGCTTTCGCTAGCATATTGGGTTCACCATGATATTCAAATGATCTGATTACGTGTTTAAAAATAGACTAACTCACATCAAATCTAAAACTTCTGTATGAACATTATAAGAAGGTTCGTTTGAAATAAATCATAGACTAGACATAAGTCAGTCAGAAACAACGTGGAACTTCGTACGTACGTACATCAGTTCGAGTTGCCATACCACATTAGCACAGAGATTCAGTTATCGATTCAAATCTCGTAGTGTTAGAGTGGTGAAAGTATAAGTAGTGACAGGGAACGTTAAGGTTTGATGATTTTATTTAACGAGTATAGTCTAGTGGAATAGATTTGGAAAGAAAATAAAGGACATGGAGAATTCAGAAGATTAAAGTTTGAGAAAACACAGAGAGTGGATGCACCTGCGCCATTGCAAACGATTTTGAGCCATGTCATTCAAGGTCTCTAACCATCGGTTGCTATCATCTCGCGGTCCCCAACCAGGTAGTCTACATCTACCAACTAGACAAGTGTTTCGTCTGTAGTATGAACTCGAATTTTTCTAGTTACACACCCAAATAGTAAATTTGTGGTTATTAAGAATTAGAAGAGAGCGTTTTTCACGGAGTAATTTTTATCTAGGGAACTAAATGCCCTGGTACGGCCAATAGTGAGGAGATTCAGCTCTTCTCGAAATGCTCTCACATGGCCACGTGCATATAACCACTGTCAGAGAAGTCCTACTCACTGACTTCTCGCGTCATTACTGTTGTTTACGAAATTGAGAGGACGAAAAGCGAGTATCTAGCGTTGTAACCGGGTTGGTGGACATAGAGGGTCCACCTAGGGGAGTTGAAAATCCCTGATTCCAAACCAATAGTGTACATGGGCTCCACTATCCTGAAGGAACAAATGGCGTATAAACCTATTGTTGGTCACCGGCTACCATGAAACTGCATCTCCTACCGTTACTCCACTGCCTTGTGGATTAGACCTTTAAGTCGAAGGCTTGGGGTATGCCCCCACCCCCTGATAATACCATCTGCTTTCGTCTGGGAATCCGAACAGTATCCCAGCCTTCTTGTGCCTGTGTGTTTATTTGTTTAAATTAATAATTACCTAATAGTTATCTAGCTAAACTCATTTCAGTATGTAACAAATTATCTATCTCCAATCATCATTTTTTTTTCTATTCCAAATTTTTTTCAGAGCAAATTTAAGTCATGAATATTTTACTAATCGACAAGATCGTACATGGATATTTAAAAATTTTTCAAATTTAGCAAATTTTTATTCTGATTTAATTCATAATGTTATTAGTAAATTTTGTTATTCACTACAATCAAATGGTAATTTAATAGCTAATCAATATGATATTCTTTCAAGTAAGTGATTGAATTGATTGATTGATTGATTAATTGTTAGTATTGTTCATTTGTTTCCATGTCAACTGAATGATAAATATAATTCAGTTCATTTATATCATCTTATCAAGTGAAATGTTCTTCTTCTTTTTTCTTTTTTTTTTCACTTCCATTTCCATTCATATTCACATCACTACCTTGAAATGAATTTGTGTTACGTTGATACCACTGTAAAATATCTGTGATTAGTAAACGAGTAAAGACAACTGCAGTAAATATCAGAGTCTAGTGTCTATTATTAAATTCATTCTACTTAATGATTGCTTTGTAATGTTCTCTATGAATTGTTGCTGTAGTCTATATCTGGTACTTAATCGATTGACCAGTTGTAATAGTGAGCGATTGTTATATCACATGATTAAGTGTTTAAACTAATAACGTGCATATTGTCAATTCTTTTTGCATTTGCAACAAATCTACGCGTAAACGGTGTGTTTTACCGGTACTGATTGTCATTATTTGTATTGGTCTTGTTTATCATTAACACAATGCACAATGTTGACTAATGTTGGAGACGGATGGAAGAAAGTTTGGGGGTGGCTAAACCAAAACATGGCATCAGTTCTTGAAGTCCCTAACTTCTGGTCTGAGCCATATTGATAAATGCAGACTAGTTGGTTGAGGTTCACATGACTATCGTAACCAGTGATTAGACTCAGATTCAATCACAATGGCGTAGGTGTATACACTCTCTATCTTCCTTTAATCTATGAGATTAAAATCGCTTGATATCTTACTTTCTACCAACTAATTCTATCTTCCTGTACTATCTCCTTATACACAATCTTTCTTTTATACATTACTATCATTGAAGTGACTATTTATTTATTTATTTATTTTAACACATCGATATTGGTACAACGAGGCACCAAATAACATGTACGCCGCACAGATCTCATTTGATATGTGCGAGGGCTGTGATACTGCCCGGGTACTCAAACCGAAGCAAATGGTTTTATTAGGGGGCCACACCCCGAGCCTTTGACCTGAACGTCTGACCCACAAGGCAGTGGAGCATCGTAAGGAGATGCAGTCCCATTTGTTCCTTCAAGATACTGGAGCCCATGTGCACTATTGTTTTGGGATCCGGTTAAAGCGTCGGAAATTCGCTTTTCGTCCTCTCATTTTTGTAAACAACACCCCTGATGTGAGGATGCAGTGAGTATGACTTCCGTTTCAGAGGCTATATACGTGTGGCCATGTGAGAGCATTTGGAGAGGTAGAGCGGACTCTCCTCACTTTCGGCCGTATCAGGGCATTTGGGGGCGAAGTGACTCTTTCTATGAATTCGTTGCTGATCTTGTTGTACTAATGAGGTATGGGAACTTAAGTCAATGCATATATATGCCCGGTCCTACGTTGCAGCTGACTCAAGGTTTTTTAAAAAATAGACAATTCATTATTACAATAATTGAGATCATGAGTCAATTGAAGCTGGACCAACATGGAAAACCTGGAAGCACTGGACTGGCGCGAGATTGATAGGTCCTGGGTTCAAATCCTGCGAGGCGAGGTCGTGGATGCACACTGCTAAGGAGTCCCACAATAAGACGAAACGGCCGTCTAGGGCTTTCCATGGTGGTCTAGTTTCAATTGACTCATGATCTCAATTATTGAAATTGTTACAATCTCCACAAACCCCCCTTCTGATTCTAATTCATTACTACTTTTATGTTATTGTTGTTTGCCTTCGTTCCTTATTACTTACTTTTTTTTTAAAAATGTTTTCCTTCTAGCTAGTTCATCTTCATTTCGACAACAATTTCATAATGCTTTACGTACATTTCTAATTAATAAATATCAACATAGTATCAATGATTATAAATTTAATCAAATGAATAAATCATTTAATGATACTTATATCATTCCATTATTACAATATGGTTATTGTAATATTCAATATGAGAAAGAATTTATGCAATCACTATTTCAATATGTTACATCATCTTCGGCGTCGTCATTATCTGGTCTAATTCATCATGAATCTTTCAAATTATTCTTAGCATCAGGTTATTTTAATTTAACAAAATTATATGAAAAATTATTTTTTAACATGTTAAATTCAACAGTAAATACAACCATTCATTTACTATGTGCTTCACCGATGGTAAATATAGACTTTTTTCTCTCTCCCTCTTTTTGTATATTTCAATCCGTTTTTCTTGCCATATATAGAGTTATCTTGTTGACATGTATCCCTTTAGTTACAAGTTTCATTAGTTCATTTGTAAATAATGTATTAATGTTTGAAGTAATAAAAGTGGTATCTAGGTTCAAATCTCAGTGTAAATTATCAATACAGGGATCCAGGTAAATACATGTGATGACTAGTCCTACATAAGATGAAATATGTCATTGGTTTTGTAATGCTAGTCACAATCTAAAATTTTATATCAGTATAGGGTTGTGGAGACTATTAAGTTATTGATTGAGATCATGAACCGATCGGTGTTAGACCACCGTTGGAAACCTGGAAGCACTGGACGGCCGTTTCATCCTATCGTAAGTCTCCTCAGTAGTATGCATCCACGACCCCGCTCGCGGGATTCGAATCCAAGGCCTTCAATCTCGCGCGCGAACGCTTAACCTACTAGACCACTGAGCGGGCATCTAGCGGTGTTAATGTCTAACTCCAACCAATCCACGAAATTGCGCGACCATCTTCCCACAATAGGAAAAAACGGCCGTTCAGTGCTTCCAGGTTTTCAATGATGTTCTAACATCAATCGGTCCATGATCCCAATCAATAAAATTTTATAATCCTTTTTTGTTTCCCTATTTTATGTTAATCTTCAAGTTGGTGTAGTCTCTTCATTAAAAATTTAATGAGATTCACAAGATAATAATTAATTAGAATAATAATAGCTGCAATATATTGAAATTAATGATTGAGTCAACGGTTATAAGCTCTTAGTCCGGTTCCATCTACTTCACTTAAGGCAGCTGGATAATAATACTATCCCTCTTACAAAAACAATAGAACTTAAAGGTCAATACGTAGATCTGTAGTTAGTAAATGAGTTCATTATTACTGGTTGGAACAAATTTGGAATCTATAAGTTGTATTTTTCATAGGTGGGGTACCATTGAAACCAGAAAGGATTAGGGACTTCATTCATTCTTGTATGGAAGTTCTCAGCAGTGCGCATTCATGATACCACCAGAGATCGAACCCAGGACTTCCAGTTAATACGGTAAAGCCCTGACTATTAGAATCACTAGGTTGTCATCCTACGGTATAATTTCAACCTCAATCAATTCAAGACAAAGCGACAACCATCCAATGCCATATTAGTAAAAAAGGGTTGTTCAGTGCTCCTTGTTCTTTAATCGCATGCCACACGATATGAATCTGTGACAAATACAACCAATAAATTAAACTGATCACAGAACCTCTTCAGTTAAATCTAAAAATTGTCAAACTCAGTTGGAATCTGTATACTTCAATGAATAATTCACTAGTTTTTTAAAGTGACTGGCATTGAAGTCTTGACTGCATGTTCATCTGAAATTGTGTCAGCGATTTTTATTCAAACTTTTACTCATCAATTATCACTTCAATCTAGAAAGTCTTGTCAACTAACGCAACCTATATGATCAATAAACATACATAATGACATCCCAAAAAACCACTGTGTAAGATTTAATCTTTAATTCGTATTATATATATATATATATATATATATATATATATATATATATATATATATATATAAATTAATGACCCGTTGATGTGACTCTCATTTGGATGGACGTATGAATATGCTACGAGGATAAATCTTCCATTTAATTAGGTATATTACCTAGGCTAACCCCGTTTATGCGACGGTGGTGATGATATGCCAAACACGGGTTGCGTTGGATGAACTTATTTCATATACACTCATTCATCCAAATAGATATTCACAACCAAAGGGGAAAAGCGAAGCGGAGATGGCAAATGTACCAACTCGCTTTGATAAAGTGCGACTGAATTTTTATAGCCAAATAAAAATAAGCTAAAAAAAAGCGATAAATAAGGTAAGCAGTACGCACAAATAATCTCGTACAAAAACAGTCAAGGTTATAAGTGAATAATTGACCAAGTCAAAATGTGGCTTGAAAAAAAGGCATAAATTATTGATGTGTCCAAAAACTAGAGTAACCAATATGGGTTTGGCACAGTTCTAGACACTACTATATATATATATATATATATATATATATATATATATATATATATATATATGGAGAGAGTTATCCAAGCTCTTGTACAATAACATAAATCTTGATTATTATTCAGTCAGTGCATTAGAAGTGAGTGATACAACTTATGGTTGTTTTATTTTAAACAAAATAGAAAGAAAATGGTGTCTTATTAACGTATGAGGTTCATTAAGTCTTGATACAATAAACATTGTATCATAATCCTAAATGATTTAAACACTACACAAAGGTGTGTTCAATGAGATTCTTCAAAAGTTTAAAGGTGTTTGGCACTACTATTTTTGAACTTTCTGTACAAAACCCAATGTATTATCTTAGTCTTGATTAGTTGTCACAATTAAAAGGTACTTTTATCATGCCCCCCAAATGCCATGGTACGGCCGAGAGTGGGAAGAGTCCGCTCTCCCTCTCCAAATGACCTCACATGGCCACGCGTATATAGCCTCTGCCAGGGAAGTGCTACTCACTGCCTTCTCGTGGCAGGGGTGTTGTTTACGAAAATGAGAGGACGAAAAGTGAATGTCCGGCATCGGCTTTAACCGGATCCCGAAACAATGGTGCACATGGTCTAGCTCCAGTATCCTGAAGGAACAAATGGCGTATGAACCAATCGTTGGTCACCGGCTACCATGGGACTGCATCTCCTTACGATGCTCCACTGCCTTGTGGATCAGACCTTTAGGTAGAAGGCTCGTGGTGTGGCCCCCTAATAAAACCACCTGCTTCAGTTTGGGCACCCGGGTAGTATCACAGCCCTCACACATATCAAATGAGATCTGTGCGGCGCACATGTATTTGGTGCCTCCTTGTACCAATATCTATGCGTTAAAATAAATATTAAATAAATAAATAGTTTTATCATAGGAGATCACTGTTCAATTATTTAATCTCTAATCAGTAAGATATGAGTTTGAAATATCTTTCAGAACTCTTATCGGAAAGCGGTTACTATTTAATTGTATAATTAGTGTGGGTCAAATGATCTAGTCGAATTCTGCTGTGTTAGAAAATTATTTGTAAGGGGTATTTGGTGATTTCTTTTAAAATGCACAATCTTTTTATTTAAAAGCTGCTTTTTACTCAGTATGTATTGGGTATTATATATTTTAATGGTTAAGATCATAAGTCAATTGAAGCTAGATCACCATGGAAAACCTGGAAGCACTAAACGGTCGTTTCGTCCTACTGTGGGGCTCCTCAGCAGTGCGAATCCACGACATATGCTCACTGGTGACTTGTTTCAAGAGGTATTTCCTGAAGTTCTACTGAGAAGAAGTGACCAGTGGAGCTCAACCGGGTCTGTTGTGAGATAGTAACTCACTGAAGACATTGGTGGTTGTGTCGCTCAATTCGTGGTCTAATGGTTAAGCGCTCGAGCGTGAGACTGATAGATTCTGGGTTGGAATCTCGCGTGGTGGGATTGTGATGCCCACTGCTGAGGAGTCCCACAATAGTACGAAACGATCATCTAGTGTTTCCAGGTTTTCCATGTTGATCTAGCTTAAGTCAACTGAAGATCTTAACTATTAAAATTATTATAGTATCCATAAAACCCCTTCTGATAATAATTATATATTTGTTTAATCAATATCATAATTATACATATTTCAGGCTAATGGATTTTTAAAGTCGAAAGGTGCTTCCGGTTATATACCATTAGCTTATAGAGAAGCTCTTATACAATTGCTTCAATTATTTCATACTACTAAATTAAATCATAGTAATATCAATGTTTATGAATATACTAGACCAGAATGGACATTTCATGCTAAAGGTTTATGGATTGAAAGTGTCGATGATAATGATGATGATGATAATAATAATAATAAGAAGAAGAAGAAAGAAAAGAATACTAATGATCATCATCTTCCATACAGTTTATCTCTAGTTGGTTCATCTAATTTCAGTTATCGTTCTTTAAATCGTGACTTAGAAAGTCAATTATGTATTATAACAACTAATAGTAATTTACGTCAATCTCTTTATAATGAAAGATGTCATATTTTCTCATCTAATTATTGTTCTCCTGTAACTTTAAATCAATTAATTTATCAAACTGAATATCGTTTACCTGTATATATGAGATTTATTCTACCAATGTTTCGTTGGTATATGTAAAGTGTTATTCTCCATTTTCATATATGTATATATATATATATCATTAGTTTAGTTTATTATATCAAAAGTCCTTATTGTTTTTCTTCTTTTCTTTAAAAGCTTAATCATTAATGGATCAAATAACAGTTAAGGTTAAATGAATTTATCACCATTGTAGATCAATAATCATATTTAGTAAAGACAATTTACTTCAGGTCATATTTGTGTACCATGAACGAAAGCGGTCCTCTCACGCATTAACTATTTAATTATTTATTTGAACACATAAATACTGGTACAAGTGGGCACCAGATACATATGCGCCACACAAATCTCATTTGATTTATGTGAGGGCTGTGATATTGACTGGGAGCCAAAAGCCGAAACAGGTGATTTTCTTGGGTGGCCACATCTGGAGCCTTCTACCTAAAGGTCTGATCCATAAGGCCGTAGATCAGCGTCAGGAGATGCAGTCCCATGGTAATCGGTGACTAAAAAAATCCTTTCCCTCAGGATCCTGGAACCCATGTGCACCATTAGTTTGGAATCAGGGTTTTCCAATTCCCCTAGGTGGACTCTCCATGTCCACCAACTCGGTTATAGCACTGGACATTCGCTTTTCGTCCTTTCAATTTCATAAATAACAGTAATGCAGTGAGTAGGACTTCCGTGGTAGAGGCTATATACGCGTGGCCATGTGGGATCATTTCAAGAGAGAGCTGAGTCTCCCCACTCTCGGCCGTACCAGGGAATTTGGGGATCCACGCATCAACTAGGAGAAAATTATTCACTTAATAATTAAGATTGTAATGGTTTTGTATCGAATTCCTTCGGAAGTTTTTTTGTACAGTAAATGATGGTAGAAAATTATCTTTCTTTGTTTTCTCCGGTTGATTTATATGACGAATAATCATCAATTTAGATTTCCAGTAATCAATTCATATTTATCATTGTATCTCTAATGTATTTAAGCTTTTCATAGAGGTAATTATCTCCCCCACCGCCAAAATGCCCTGGTATGGCCGAGAGTAGGGAGAGTCCGTTCTCCCACTCGAAATACTCTCACATGGCCATGTGCATACAATTACTGCCAGGAAAATCTTACTCACTGACTTCTCAAAACATTACTGTTGTTTACGAAATTGAAAAGACGAAAAGCGCGTGTCCGGCGCTTTAACCGGGTTGGTGGACATAAAGAGTCCACCTAGGGGAGTTGGAAAACCCTGATTCCAAACCAATTGTGCACATGGGCTCCAGTATCCTGAAAGAACAGATCGCGTATGAACCAATCGTTGGTCACCGGCTACCATAGGACTACATCTTAAGATGCTCCACGGCCTTGTGGATCAGACCTCTTGGCAGAAGGCTCCGGGTGTGGCTCCCTAGTAAAACCACTTGCTTTGGCTTTGGACATCTGGTCAGTATCACAGTTCACACACAAATAAGCGACTTATGTGGTGCCTACGTATTCGGTGCCTCTTTGTACCAATATTTATTTGGTCCAATAAATAAATTACCGTCCTATGCTAGAAGATCACTTGTTCTAAATCTCCCTATTTGTTTTTTGTCAATGTATTCCACGAATTTAAATGGGATATTGTAACTGTACATTTAAAAACTTTATAAAACACCCATAGAGCAATTATCTAATCAAATATATACCTAAAGAATCCTTGGCAGAATAAAGTGAAATATATCTGAGTTTTACCAATTTCTGTTAAAGATCCTTTTACTGATTTTGCACTATGTACAATAAGCATAATCCTATTAGGTGACAACACAAAATGTAGTATTTGTGAAACCGTTGAGCATAAATCGAAGAATGTTTACGGTAAGCATTGTATGTGTCAAATATAAGATAATGCGTCATGATCTATCTGCACCAACGCTTAGTTTAGGATTAATCTAGTGGAGTGGTTGAGTATGTAGAATGTTCTACATAACTAGGAAGACTTGGTGTCATTTAGTAATCCATTTATTCATAATCAACTTAAAACCTGACATATATTTCAGTCTAGGTTGCGAATATACAGTACCAGTGAGGTGTTTAGATTTTCATCAAAGATCTGATCAATGAGTAGATCCCAAATAAACTAGACGTCTTTGTAAAGTTGGGTGAATGTGGTGGAACCAACTAGTGAGCAGCGTTGAATTGTTGAGGTAATAGTGCCTATAACTATGGCGACCAATAACGGTTTACCTTAAACAACTGTTGTTGGTTTCTAACGAAATCTTGGCATAAGGTAGTTGGCAAATCGGTCGATGAGGTGAGATATGTATTGTGTATGTCCATCTACTGAGTACCTCAAAGTGCAATGATGGCTAGTGTAGGAGTAGATCGGAAAGCTAGGAGAGGCGAAACCAAAACGTGACATCAGTCCATGAAGTCATTGGCTGAAGACGTGAGTAGGTAAATGCATGGTATTTGATTGAAGTCCGCGTGATAACCGCGATCTGTGGCTGTTGAAATCACCAAGAATCGTTCACAGATCAATCTATTCTTTATCTTCCTGTCGAATTTCAGTATTACTTCATACATACCTTTCAAACCACCTTCACAAGAATTAGTTTTTCCTATCAGTGCTATTACATCGCTCAGATATCTTTATTTTCATCTTATCGTGCTAATCAGGTATGACACTGCATAACACACGTGTCATTCTCTATGTTAATATCTATTTTAAGCACCCATCATTTTGATTCAGTCGGATACTGGTGTGGCTTGCGTTTAGTCAACTGCGAATCAATTAAAATTGTATTCTTCCTATAAATATGATTGTTACACAAGATTATCTCATTACTATTCGGTACATGTGTCCAACTCTCGTTTTTGACTAACTAACTATACTCACCTTATATATTTATACTAGTTGATGCTTCATAAGTAGATGAAGTGTTAATTGTCTTGTGGTGTATGCTATTTATGTTGACAGACATAAGTACAATATAACACCAATCGAAAATGGAAGACTTGACATCGAAAGTCTTTGAAGGTCGATTTGAAGAGAACAGAGACGGAATTGTGAATCAGAAGTATCATACAGAATGTGAAAGACAAATCACGAGAATTTGCACATGTAGTATAGTTCTCATATTTTACCAATATATTCTGTAGTTTTGTATTACAATAATAAATTGGTCGTCCCTACCTATGTTCTCGTTCACAATAGTTTTGGCTAGCTGTTACCCTTAAACCTTGATACGACAGTCTGGAGTACAAATTTGAAAAGAATGCCTGTAAGTAAAACAAAGTGGTTAATTATCTTATAAGTTCTAAGCAGTAAGAATTAGACAGTTAATAAGTTTGTGATTTGATGTGATGGGTATTACATAACAAATTTCACATTACTTCCTTCTCTATATCCTATACTGACCCAATAAGATAGGAAGAATCTGAGGATGAATCAATCAAAACATGAAGCCAGTTTATAAAACAACTTATTTATTTGATCGAAGCTAAAGTTACCATGGTGTTGAATGTCATTCGTTGAAAAGTAACTGAAATGGTTAAATAAATGGTAATAATAATTCTTCTTGTTTGTGTTAATATACTAGTGTACTTTACTCCGCTTCGAGTCCCTTCGGGGGCTACTGCCGGTCCCAAACTCGGATAAAGGAGGACGGTTGGGCATGGGGTTAGCGACCCCATCCCGTAGAAAACTAACTCGCTAAAAAAACGCTAATCAGAAAAAAATTATTCAAACTAATGTACTTATCGATTTTATTTCTTACTAATTGACTGACTTTATGTGTGGTAACGAAATACCTTTCCATTATTGAAGTTTAAAAGAATAAACAATACAATTTTGGTTTATACATTAATAACTGATTATCATTAACCAAATCAATCATTTCATAGTGTACTTTAAAAATCGATTATGAATCATTTCATTTCAATAGAAATCATACATCCAAGATTATTCATAAATCACCATTACATTCTGATTTAGAAGACATCCATGCCTCAATTTCTTCAATAGTCCGTGGAACATCTGTTAACAATTCATGACCAGTTTCAGTGACAATAATATTGTCTTCAATTCTTACCTAGAAACAATTAAAATCAAATATTAAAGGTGTCTAAAATAAAATTACGCTATTTTAACATAACAAAATATTTCCAAAATGCGCGTTATTTTATCAAAGAAAGGACAGTTACAAAGTCAAATCGAAAATGGAATATTGTTGACAACGTCACATAGAATATTGATTCCCTGGGGAAAATCTCCAATACTTTTATTAAAGTGATGTTATACAAGAAGTGAAAGGGTTCATCTATATTAAAAAGTGTATTAGGAGATAAGAAACATACACTGATTGCTGACTATCATAGGAAACAAAATGCTGGTGTGTTGCTCCACCTTGATTAAGAAAATTCGACCAACACCAGATAAACATGATATTCAATGGTTAAGATCGTGAGTCAGTTAAAGCTAGACCACCATGGAAAACCTGAAAGCACGAAACCAGTAGGTCCTGGGTTCGAATCTCGCAGGAGGCGAGGTTGTGGATGTGCACTACTGAGTCCCACAATAGGACGAAACGGTCGTCCAGTGCTCCCAGGTTTCCCATGATCTTAATCATTGAAATTACTATAACATCCACAAAACCCATCTGATATTAAGTATGATATTCGTCTAAGCCGTTCAGTTTTACGGGAGGTTAAACCTGACAATAGACGATATGGGTTGGAATATCAGAGTGCAGTACATTTTGCTAATAAGTGTAAACTATCATGAAACGTATACTAAGCCTAACATCCTGACAACAAACGTATATAGTCGTGTCGACTTATCCAAG
The DNA here is from genome assembly GCA_946903255.1 of Schistosoma spindalis. Lineage (NCBI taxonomy): Eukaryota > Metazoa > Platyhelminthes > Trematoda > Strigeidida > Schistosomatidae > Schistosoma > Schistosoma spindalis. The sequence continues at coordinate 2,883,706 of OX336416.1, forward strand.
TCAAGCGCAGATTGATTACAGGGAAAACTAGCTGACAATATGGTTATGTCGTAGAGCTAAATGGTGATACTAATAAATTGCTTACAAAAAATGAACTCCCGAAATTCAATTTTCCGAGGTCAGAAATATCACCCAACTAATGGAATTTATATATATATATACTGAAGTCCATATGCACCATTGGTTTGGAATCAGGGTTTTCCAACTCTCCTAGGTAGAATCTCCGGTTAAAGCGTCGGACATTCGGTTTTCGTCCTCTCAATTTCATAAACAACAGTAATGCTTTGAGAAGTCAGTGAGTAGGACTTCCCTGGCAGTGGTTGTATGCATGTGGCCACTTGAGAAGTGTTGATAGAAGAAACGCAATGATGAAAGTAGTTTCTAGCAAATGTCAAGCATTTTAATGAGGCCTATGAATATTCCAAAGACAATTGTTGATGTCCAGTCTCGATGAAAGCACAACTATATGAGATTTGTTGTACCTTATGATAGGCGACTCACCGTCTAAATGATTACTGATAACCTAAATTTAAGAAATCCATCTGTCACTTAGGACGAAATAAAAACGATACAATGTAAACATAGGAGTTGGGAATCCGAATTTCGAGGTATGTTATAAATTATTTAGTTTATTTATTTATTTTAACACATAAGTATAGGTACAGGGAGGCACCAAATACATATGCGCCACACAAATCTCATTTGATTTGTGTGAGGGCTGTGATACTGCCCGGGTGCCCAAACCGAAGCAGGTGGTTTTCTTAGGGGGCCACACCACGAGCCTTTGACCTGAACGTCTGACCCACAAGGCAGTGGAGCATCGTGAGGAGATGCAGTCCCATGGTAGCCGGTGACCAACGATTGGTTCATACGCCATTTGTTCCCGCAGGATACTGGAGCCCATGTGCACCATTGGTTTGGAGTCCGGTTAAAGCGCCAGACATTCGCTTTTCGTCCTCTCATTTTTGTAAACAACACCCCCGCCACGAGAAGGCAGTGAGTAGGACTTCCCTGGCAGAGGCTATATACGCATGGCCATGTGAGAGCATTTCGAGAGGGAGAGCGGACTCTCCCCACTCTCGGCTGTACCAGGGCATTTGGGGGCATGTTATAAATAGTGGAAACAGAAGTGTAATCCCATTAGAAATCGAACGTTTTCTTTGAAGGGGATAAGACTGAAATGCCCTAAATTTTGCGAAACCAAGGTTTTATGACCTTAGTCCGTATAGTTATTAAAAGTGGTTGTATAAATCAAATGTCTGGTTTAAATGTTTTAAAAAAAAACATTCTTCAGCCAATTACTTACACCACCGAATTTTCTAAATCTTTCAATTTGGCCTCTGTCAATAAATTTACTTAGTATATCCGACGATAAGGCTTGATTCAATAAGCGTTCAATAAAATAACATCCTGGTTCAACTGTCATTACCATATTGGCTTGTAGTAGACGAGCTGTACGTAGATTTTTTAAACCTGGCTGTGAACTTCGAGATGGAGTATCCTAGGTCAAAAAAACATAACAAAGTTTGTACTAAGTATAGCATGACTTATTTTGAAACAAAGATTATAATATAAATTAGAAATTTTGATAATTTATGTTTCTGTGAGGACGAGTGAACTCGAGGAAGCTGTAAGGAGCTCAGAGAGAGCCGAAGATATTCCATCCAATCACCTTTTGGGATAATGTTCTGAAATCTCGACGTGTAGCTTTCCCATTGAACAGAGCTAATAACCCCCTGTGTGCGGATTGGATAGCTATAATGATGATTTCCTTTTTAATAAAAACTATAAATACCTGACAGTTTTGTACTATAATTGACACTGTCGGGAATAACATTCCTTTCATTTGTCTTCTGTCTTCTCATTTGCGACTTGGAAGGGTTCTAACGTTCAAGTGCTCAAGTTATATGCGGCATATCAAGAATATAAGCTCTAGATATAACAGTTCCCAACAATTATATCACAGGAATAGAATCTTTTTAAATATACAGAGTGAATGTGTAGGAATAATACAGTAATAGGATTGATTCACCTCAATGTGACAGTCACTTTAAATGGCACTGGTAGCCATATCAAAATAAAAACTGAAACCTTCCATTTCATGTCATTGGTATTACCAATTATGTATCTGAATATAGCTAGAGTCAATAAAGAAGAACTTGACATTGTGTCAAACAGATTTGTATAATACCAGATAAATATATAAGAACCAAAATAACACTCGTATTTCTCTTTTGCATTAGTGAGATGCTAATTGGCTTAGGATAAACAAAAAACTATTTATTTGCTTATACTATGCAATTGCACTATACTAGATAGACATCAATCTAGCAATTATCCTACCAGATTTCAATACAACTCAAATCAAGAGCACATGATTCTGCTAACTAGTATATATATATATATATATATATATATATATATATATATATATATATATATATATATATATATATATATATATATATATATATATATATATATATATATATATATATATATATAGGTAAACATATACAGTGCCATAGAACCAAAATCGCCGAGGTTACGCATAACACATTTAGTGTGTTATGTCCAGTATTTTCAGTCATTTCTCAATGTATGTAACATATTTGTGTTCTCATACAAAACATAGACTGTGGTACACTGGACATGTTTATAACATATAGTTGACATAAAATCTTTATTGCAAAAGCACATAAAAGTACACAGCGTTCACCCACTAGATGAATGGAAAAATGACCGAAAGTGCTGGGTACGGCATACTTAATAGTGCACATTGGTAATGTTATAGATAAATAACTGAACTCAAAAAAGAATTATGCTTACATTTAAATAACCGCCAACATCATGTACATCGCATCCAAGTAGATGACCTAATCCATGTGGCATAAATATAGCACCCAGTCTTGACTTCATCATTTCATTAATATCACCCAGAAGTAGACCACCTTCTCTTAGATGAGTAAGAATTTCTCGTTCAGCTAATTGATGAAGTTGAACCCAATCTGCACCTGGTTTAATTTCATTTAACACGGCACTGGAAATGTTATATTTTTAGAAGAATTAAAGTGACGGAATCAACAATAAGTATATGTTCCAGTTTCAACAGTCACATTGTTTAAAATTAAGTGCTTATTCACTAGGCAAAGGGGAGGACATAGTTGATGAAAAGTCTCACAATTGAAATAAAATCACTAGTGACTAATTTTTAAATAAATTTTCTGAAATTCTAGTGAAAAATAGTGACTAGTAGATTTGCAATTCAAAGATCGATACAGGTACAAATGATGACACTAGATGAATGGTGGCTACCAGAGAAATTTAAGGCGCGCGTTACGTCCTTTTTGGAATTCGGCATTTGGATGGTCTGCATACGAGTTGGTGTTTACCCCGGAACACGAACCCAGTACCATTCGCTCTAACCTCTAACATGGAATTCGCTTAGCTACTGAGTACAAACAGCCACCAGCTTGCACGATGAATGAATTTTAAATCATATATTTCAATCCATATATCAATTTCATTCCTAAACATCAGTGGGAAGATTCAAACAACCAATATATATGGATGACGTTAGATGTTTAGAATGTTATATATCATAGATTCAACGAATTTGAAGACGTGAACTATTAAGTAAGTAAGTTCACATATAACAGAAGATCCCCAAGAGCAAACAAACTACAACTATGGAGTATTGTCTTTCTTTGATTTTAAGCTTTCTTCAACTCTACATAGAAAATAATTTCAAAATTAAACTAATCTTCTAAAACTAAGTAATTTATAGGAAATAAAATATTTGAAATTACCGTGATGCACATAGTACAGCATTGTAAATTAACTTTTGATCATCAGTAAATCGGCCATTAACAGGAAATGAACATGTAATATCTGAAGAATAACAATAATATTCACCACCCATATCAAATAAACACATTTCACCATCCAGAATTTGATGTTCATTCGGTTCACCTGCATGACCATAATGAAGTACAGCACAATCACATCCTCTAAAATATAAGTTTTTTTTTTAGAAAAAGATAAACTATGATGTAGTTGAAATAATACTGAGTTTTCTCCCTTACATAAATAAGACGCTAATTTACCCTGAACGAATATCTACACTAGATAACCTTATCAGTGTCTATTCTATAGGACTTCAACACAACTCAGATCAAGAACACGTAACTGGCTTGACTAGAACGCATGTATATTTTCACGCCAACAATCATAATTGTAATAATAAGGGTAGGAAAATATATAACTCATATAATACCTGTCAGACTTTTTACCAGTCTGATTTGGCAAATAACCTATCATTATTTTACTTGCCCACACATCAGTAGGACTGTTTATAATTTATATAGATCAAATCAATTGAATATCAACTCTAGGATACAGGTAAATCCAGCTGACGAGCCCCAGAGAAGACAAAACGCGCGTCCTAGATTCCACTGATAGCCACTATCCATCTTTGCTTAGAATGTTTGTGAATTAAGGCAATATCGAGGCAATACGAACAGTATGTACATATGCCAATAACAGACTAATGAATTGCAGTCCTAAGCATCAATGGGAAGATTCAAGGAAAACAATATCAAGTGAATGTAAATCAAATTATTGTAAAAATCAGAAAAGCTTCTATGTAAGCTTAATACCATTGGCTTTCAGAGAGATCATTCGTTAGATCAAAAAATTATGTTTATGCTTGAGAAGTTTTTAACTACTCGTAATACTAAATTAGTAGTATGACATTTTATAAGAAATATTAAATGGCTGTATGGTTGCAGTTAAATTATAGAGAGTAAGGTACTATGCTAGTTGAAACTCGTTAACAACAGATATTTACATATTTTTGAAAATATTCTCTTCTCGCAATCCTGCACGAATTCTAAGTACAGAGTTTTCTGTCAACTACATCCGATCATTTAACCTTTACATAAAGTGTACACGATCTCGAGTCATTCAGAAAGTTAGTAGACACTTTGTGACTTATTCGACATGATTTGATCAGCACTAAGGACTAGACACATAAAACACTGTTTCTGAATTAGTGAACGATCGGGATAAGGAACAGATAAACTACTTTATCACTCAATAAAGACAAAATACACAACGAAATGAATTACTTACGTAGCTGCAATACATGTATAACTCATATGACGCATACCACCATGGAAGTAGCAATAATGTCTGAAAATACTTTCTGCCTGATATTGATACATTCCCGGTTTAACTGAACGCATTAAGTGACGATGTGCAGCACTACTTATACGATTTGTGTAACGGATGACATCCAACTCCATGTCAGTTTTGATAACACGACTGAAGAATGTCAGCAAAAAAAGTAGAAGGTACCGGGTCAATCTGGACACTGGTATACCAATACGTTTAGTGAACAAGAGTTGTTTGGTAAAAATACTGGACTATGAATAACTCGGCAATAACAACCTTAACGGAGATTCAAAATTGATCAAGAAGAGGGATAGAATAAGTTTCTTTGAACCTGTAACGACAATGTAATCATCGAAAGGACGAAATCCCAAAAAATTAGGCTGCCTAATACACATAGTGTTTTTCCCAGTTAGTCACAAAGTAAAACCCGTACGTATGTACATTGGTTCAATTCGCCATATCCCATTAGCACAGAAAGATGAGGTTGTCAGTATCAATGGTAATAGAAAAGATTAGGCATCGAAGATACAACTCAAAAACAAAATATAAATTAGTGAAATAAAAACAAAAGTTATAAGGAATTCAGAATCTCAGGATTTGGGACAAAACAAACAATAAATGCACTTGAGCCATTACAAACTATTTTGAGCCGTCATTCAATCACTGACTATTGGTTACGATAACCACACGGACCCCAACCAAGTAGTTTGTACCTGTCAGCATGATTAAGTGCATTTTTAGTGACCAACTACATTCAACTGAGAGCCCCACTACAATATTTAGTTATCATAATCCTAAAATTAACGGATCAATATTAATAGATAGAGTATTCAAAGATTAAATAATTGAATAAAACGACAATCGGACATATGAGTGTATGAGCATAGAACTTCTATGAAGTTCTCAGAATTAAGCATTGTAGAGGGACCAATGCACGTAAAGGATAAGAACGAATTGTTTCTATACAAATAAACCATGCTTAAATTTTATAATAGTCAGAGCCTCTGCAAACCACAGATCTGTGGTCCTAAAGTGATACATTCAAACAGTTTGTTTATTTCAGAGTGCAATAAAGTCATTTCATTCCTAGTTCGACTGGTCTTGTCAGCTATATATTGGAGATATCTACCGTTCAACCCTTTTCATGTGTATATTGTTGCTTTTCTCATTTCCATGAAACAATCCTAATACATCCTACATTTTATTGAATCATGTGATATTATTATCCACACTATCATAGTTATTTATTTATTTATTTTAACACATAGATATTGGTACAAGGAGGCACCAAATACATATGCGCCACACGAATCTCAATTGATTTGTGTGAGGGCTGTGATACTGACCGGGTGCCCAAACTGAAGCAGGTGGTTTTCTTAGGGGCCCACAACCCGAGCCTTCGACCTGAACGTCTGATCCACAAGGCAGTGGAGCATCGTAAGGAGATGCAGTCCCATGGAAGCCGATGATCAACGATTGATTCATACTCCATTTTTTCCTTCAGGATACTGGAGCTAGCCCATGTGCACCATTGTTTTGGGATCCGGTTAAAGCCGATGTCGGACATTCGCTTTTCGTCCTCTAATTTTCGTAAACAACACCCCTGCCACGTGAAGGCAGTGAGTGGAACTTCCCTGGCAGAGGCTATATACGCGTGACCATTTGAGAGCATTTCGAGAGGGAGAGCGGATTCTCCCCACTCTCGGCCGTACCAGGGCATTTGGGGGCATACTATCATAGTGATCACGATATAAAATTACCTTAACTATGCAGATAATCTTACTTCAGTGATGACAGTCAGTCAGTGGCCTTGAGTGCTGTTAGAGGTATGAGGGCGGTTATCACTTCCCGGTTGCCCACACCGTGGAACGGTTCTTCTGGAGGTACCTGAAAAGGAAATTGGATTAGAGCTGGCCATAGTGACCTGAGAGCGTGACCGCAATGCCCAAGGGACAGCTGCTTGAGGTCGGTCACACAAGACATTTTTATGAGTAGTTTTCGTGTTAGCTCCGTACTTGTTGGGACTTTACCGCCGGAGACGGATATCCGTGGGATAAGGCGAGGTGTGCATTTCTAGGGTCGACGTTTTCTAACCCCACTCCTCCTCGTGGGAAGGTAGCATCACTGTTATACTGGTTGTCTGAAGGAAACACCTTACTGCTGCCACGCCTCTGTACAGTCAGCAGTACGACTTCGCCTTCGAACCTTGGATTTGTTGCTTTTAGTCTTATCGCTCTTCAACCTACCTGTCTGGCATGGTAGGACCTTGAGGAACGGTTGTTCCAGCCAGTATAGTTCAGTTGCTTCATCACGATAGGCAAGCCCGACTACCACGTCAAGGTAGCAACAACGTTCAGGGCAAGGTAGCAACAACGGTCAGGCAGTGATGACAGCTCATCATTTTACCGAGTATTTTCTTCTTCACTTTCCGTTCCTATTTGATTTCCCAATTTCACTAATGATGAATGTTGTAAGTACATAAGTCATAATTAGAACAATGTACAGTACTTCTGTTTTATATCATAAACTAATTACTTCATCAACTTTTCCATTCGTTTGTAAAAACAGATAAATTCCAGATAACAGTGAAATACAAGATGTGTATTTTGTTTTTCTTAGGATTCATATATGCTAAAAACTTGTGAAACATAGTTATATTCAGATAATCTAATTGGGATGTATATATCCCAACTGAAACTAATCAAAAATGTAATCACAAATATCATCAATAGGATAATTCCAACACTTTTATTTCTCCTCAATATTATGATTATTCTACTACAATATTGATGAATTTATATGGGTAGATTTTAGAAACGAAATTATTAAAGAGAAAAATTGTTCAGAATATTCTCTCAACTAAATTTTTATTACTCTATGAAGATGAATAAACTGTTTAAAATCAAGTAAACATTAAATTGAATGGCTCTTCATTAATGAAATTAATGTATTTTTCAAGTGAGCCCGGCTGGCTCAATCGATAGAGCATGAAACTCATAATCTGAGGGTCATGGGTTTGAGCACCACGTCGAGCGTAGTCCGATGAGGCTGTGCACCGTGTCTGCTAGTTGCCAAATTTCGAGGGTATTAAGGACCATGGAAAATCAGTTAATGAGGTTGTGAATCTTCATCAACTGAGATGGTTTGGAATAAAGGATGAACTCACTACTTTTGAAAAGATACATATCTGTCAGAGGCGTTAATTTTAAACTACATTTTATCTAAAGTAAAATGGAAACCTTTTAATAACCATCTTTTAAAAATCGATTGTTAAACGAAGGTATTAGGGGTTCATTTGATTAGACTAGACTGTAACAGGTTTTCGTCCAACTTCAATCACAAATGATGTATGGTTCATTAGTCCTCTAGTAAAAAATCACATCAAGTTTGAACGAAAGTATGAACCATTTGTTAAATTTCATGGCAGTTGTAATTTTACCCCTAACAGTAAGACTTAACTTATAGCTTACGAGAGAATCAGGCTTTCACAGTCTAGGAAGATTAATATCATCAACTTTATATATATATATATATATATATATCCTTGATGCCAATGTTAGGAATGCGTTTCTCTCCCTCTAAATGCAAGTTGTTAATTCACGACTGGCCTGCGTCAACACCTGAACCAAGAATAGGGAATGAAGTAGTCGAACGTGTTGACAACTTCACTTATCTTGGAAGTCTGATCAGTCCTAATGGGTTGGTGTCTGACGAAACTTCAGAACGGATTCGAAAAGTCCGTTTGGCTTTCGCCATCTCACGTCACCTATGGCGAAGGAGAGATATCCGTCTATCAATAAAAGAACGAGTGTACTGCGCGGCAGTTCGTTCCGTTCTACTATACGGCTGCGAAACGTGGCCTCTAAGAGTAGAAGATACTCGTAAGTTACTAGTATTTGACTACAGATGCCTTAGAAATATTGCTCGCATCTGCTGGGATCACCAGGTAAGTAATAGTGCGGTTAGACGCCGCAAGGTATTAGCGAATGATGGTAAATCAGTTGATGCGGTTACGAATCTTCATCGATTGAGATAGTTGGGCCACGTGTTGCGTATGCCTGAACACCAATTACCACGACGCGCAATGCTAACCGGTGTTGGGGACGGTTGGAAGAAAGTTAGGGATGGCCAAACCAAAACGTGGCATCAGTGCTTGAATTCGCTAACTTCTGGTCTGAGTCATGTTCGTAGATGCAGAGTACTTGGTTGAGGTGCCCCCAAATGCTCTGATATGGCCGAGAGTGGGGGAGTCCGCTCCCCCTCTCGAAATGCTCTCATATGGCCACGCGTATATAGCCTCTGCCAGGGAAGTTCTACTCACTGCCTTCACGTGGCAGGGGTGTTGTTTACGAAAATTAGAGGACGAAAAGCGAATGTCCGACATCGGCTTTAACCGGATCCCAAAACAATGGTGCACATGGTCTAGCTCCAGTATCCTGAAGGAAAAAATGGAGTATGAATCAATCGTTGATCATCGGCTTCCATGGGACTGCATCTCCTTACGATGCTCCACTGCCTTGTGGATCAGACGTTCAGGTCGAAGGCTCGGGTCGTGGACCCCTAAGAAAACCACCTGCTTCGATTTGGGCACCCGGTCAGTATCACAGCCCTCACATATATCAAATGAGATTTATGTGGCGCATATGTATTTGGTGCCTCCTTGTACCAATACCTATGTGTTAAAATAAAATAAAATAATAAAATATGGCAACTTGGACCGATGCATATATGTACCCGGTCTTACTTTGTAGCTGAGTGATTTTTCACGTGCAAATTTACAATTTAGTAAGATATAATAACCGTTATTATTATTATTATTATTTTAACGCTGTGATCCAATGTTTGGTTTAGTTACATATTGAACTATAGAACAAACCTATACATTGTATGCACAGTTATAGATAATGAAAACACATTGAGAAAATATGAAAGCAATTCTGATCAAAGTTCATGATTGATTATGTAAAAACTCTGAAGTATATACATAAAGACTTTAAATTTTTTTAATATACATAAACCACCTCACTTCAGTGAGTGGATGTAAAGCTGGTTACAAAGAAAAATAATAATTCCTATAAACACGTATAATAAAACTTTTATAGACTGATACAAGGCTAAGTTCATAATTACTCTTGGTGGTAAGATATTAGGGTTTTTTAAGAGATTTAGAATGTTCATGTACTTAATGAGTAGAATAAAGGTCAATGAAACTATTAAAAATAAGATTTAACTTTGTATATGAAGGATACGCTAATTCGCTCCTAAATGCACTGGTACGGCCGAGAATGAGGAGATTCGGCTCTCTTTCTCCCGAAATGCTCTCACATGGTCACGCGTATATAGCCTCTGCCAGGGAAGTCCTATTCACTGACTTCTCGTGGCATTACTGTTGTTAACGAAATTGAAAGGACGAAAAGCGAATGTTCGGCGCTTTAATCGGGTTGGTGGATACGGAGAGTCCACCTAGGGGAGTTGGAAAACCCTGATTCCAAACCAATGGTGCACATGGGTTCCAGGATCCTGAGGGAAAGGATTTTTTTAGTCACCGATTACCATGGGACTGCATCTCCTGACGCTGATCTACGGCCTTATGGATCAGACCTTTAGGTAGAAGGCTCCAGATGTGGCCACCCAAGAAAATCACCTGTTTCGGCTTTTGGCACCCGGTCAATATCACAGCCCTCACATAAATCAAATGAGATTTGTGTGGCGCATATGTATCTGGTGCCCACTTGTACCAGTATTTATGTGTTCAAATAAATAAATAAATAATACACTAATTACAATGACCCTAAACTTCGTTCAACGTTCTTTTATTTCTGCAAATGAAAGTTAGCTATACAGTATAAACTATCAAGTTGGGAGTTTGTGAGATCTTACACAACCCTTCATCCATTGTCTAAGGTAGATAACTGTTTCAAATCCAACACGGATTGGACTCCGCTAGTCACAGCTTCTCACTAGAACTCAAGGAAATTCATCTTAAAGCTAGTCATTAGTGAGCACATGATTATTAACAATTTTGTGGGATTGTGAAGATAAGAATTACATATCCAAGCTCATAAGATTAAAAACAATCCTTATCATCATGTTTTCATATGATATTCACAATAACAATTTACTAATTCTGACTAAAGTCATTGTCAAAATTATGAAAAATTTACAATCGGAAAGTTTGGTTAACTAATTCATTTAACTTAAAGGTAAAATATTGGACAGAAAACGAAATACTACATATAACTAATCTTAAATAAGATAAATATAATCATAATAAGAATAAACGGTTGATCACATACCATGATACAATTTCATGATGAAGAATATTTCTGTTCACTTGGAATCTAAAAAGAACAACATCACAAGCATTTGATCAAATACTTTCTAAACACAGTCTATACGTTAAACATATTGAAACGTATTGAGATAAGCAGTTGTATGTTATAATAAGTAAAATTGAATTTCCATTTATTGATTTATAAATTAACGAACTTTACATGAAAAGATTTGAAAGTTTCAGAGTCATGATTCCTCACAATTCGACTGCACTACTACAGATTTGTATACTAGGAGGAAACAATTATTGAACGCTTTTTGATTTACAATAATTTCCCAGTTGAAATTCATCTGTGTAACACAAAAATGATCCTACAGGATAACAAAAATAGATGTAGTCTTCTGATTTTACCAGTACTACGAAATAACTGCCAAGAAAGTCCTACTCACTACCTTCTGATGAAAGGGATGTTGTTCACGAGATTGAAAGGACGAAAATCGAATGTCCGTCGATTTAACGGGGTTGGTGGATACGGAGAGTCCACCTAGGGGAGTTGGAAAACATGATTCCAAACCAACGGTATACATGGGCTCCAGGATCCTGAGGGAACAAATGGAGTATGAACTAATTATTGGTCACCGGCAACTATGGGACTGCATCTCTTAACGTCGCACCACTGCCTTGTGGATCAGACCTTTAGGTCGAAGGTTCCGGATGTGGCCTCCTAAGAAAACCACCTGCTTCGGCCTGGGCACCCAAGCAGTATCACAGCCCACACACAAATCAAGTGACTTATGTGGCGCCTATGTATTCGCTGCCCCTTTGTACCAATATTTATGTCTTTAAATAAATAAATAACGAAATAACTTAGTTACTGAATTAAATGAAAAAACATTTGGATAAAGCGAATAAACAAAGCAGAAAAACTTTTTCGGTTTTGTACATAGTGAAATTGTTGTACGGGACTAACGTTGTAAAAATTGGAACTGGTTGTCAAATCATTATTGTTTAATATATATATATATATATATATATATATATATATATATAGTTGGTGGCTAGCAATGGAATACAGGACGCGCATTTTGTTCCATTTTAGACTCTTCAGATAAATATACCTGCATACCAGGGCTGACGTCCACTCCAAGGCTCGAACACAGTACCGTTAGCTCCGGACGACAACGCGGCAATATCAAGGCAATCCGCACAGGATGCATATATGCCAAAAAGAGACTAATCAATTCCGGGCTTAAACATTAATGAGATCTAAACAACTAATACAAATAAATGTATATATTCTATTTATCAAAAGCTTTCGTTTAATCCATTAACTATTATTGTACTATATCCCATTACTAATTTGTTGTCAGTTTATTACTTAAAGCTTGCCCCATTAATGACCACCTTCAGCTCGTTTATGGTAATTATTCCTTGTTTTATGATGTGATGAAGTCCAGTATGCATGTATATAAGCCCAAGTATGCTTGGAATACATATAAGGTAGAAACCGGCTGCTAACTTTTCGAACTCAAGACAGGGACCTAGGAAGAAGCTTGAGTATAACGGACCAACAGGAACCTTGCTGAGAGGGGTCAGGATCAACGATGCTAGTCAAGCGTACAATTGGTCAAGTCTGTGAAAGTAGACCATAGAAGAAATAATACGACATAAACACTTGAGAATTATTTGTGGAGAAAAGATAGGAGAATAGGATAAAGCATTTACAACCTTGTGAGCAGGAATTCTCTACGCAAAAACCTCTATTCTTGAAAAAGTAATTAATTAGACTTACTTTTCAATCCCATAAAATGTAGCTTCTGGAGTAGGACGATGACTGTCTGTATTTACACCACACTGTTATGATATTGGTCCAAGACAAATTTTCAAGAATTGGAAAACAGAAAAAGATCGAGTTCCAATTATTTTTAAAGTATAAAGGTATTGATTTCCTACTAGATTTGAACAAGTATAGAAGTAGTAGTATACCTGGTATGTGATATGGGACGAGGATTCAGAAAACGCGTTTCATCTTAGTTGGGACTCGTCAGCTGGGTGTTGATATTTAAACTTGGACTCGAACCCAATGTTTAACTTGCAACTAAAGACTATATAGAAGCCAATCACTCAGGACGCGAATACATCAACAAAGACTGATCAATTACAGTCCTAAACATTAATAACCCGTAAATCACAAACAATTACTAAGCATAGAAGTAGGCTGAGAAAAGGTAACTTGGCTACAGTGATTGATATTAGAACTGGGTGATATAGGAGACTATTGTCTTCGTATATGGGATTCGAGGACAGGACTTCTTCAATGAACAAACTGACAACTATTGAGGATGATTTTCAATGCAATTCATATAAGCGATGTTTACAAATAGAATATACCATGAATGAGTGTGTTCTCGACCGTTGTTGCTACCTTGACGTGGTAGTCGGGCTTGCCTATCGTGATGAAGCAACTGAGCTATACTGGCTGGAACAACCGTTCCTCAAGGTCCTACCATGCCAGACAGGTAGGTTGAAGAGCGATAAGACTAAAAGCAACAAATCCAAGGTTCGAAGGCGAAGTCGTACTGCTGACTGTACAGAGGCGTGGCAGCAGTAAGGTGTTTCCTTCAGACAACCAGTATAACAGTGATGCTACCTTCCCACGAGAAGGAGTGGGGTTAGAAAACGTCGACCCTAGAAATGCACACCTCGCCTTATCCCACGGATATCCGTCTCCGGCGGTAAAGTCCCAACAAGTACGGAGCTAACACGAAAACTACTCATAAAAATGTCTTGTGTGACAGACCTCAAGCAGCTGTCCCTTGGGCATTGCGGTCACGCTCTCAGGTCACTATGGCCAGCTCTAATCCAATTTCCTTTTCAGGTACCTCCAGAAGAACCGTTCCACGGTGTGGGCAACCGGGAAGTGATAACCGCCCTAATACCTCTACCAGCACTCAAAACCACTGTATTCACAATCAACCTCGCTCTTCAATTTCTATTATCGCTCCTAAATCGAATTTCAAGTCTAAACTTCTTTTTTGGTTTCCTCTTCAAGTGTCACCATAGCCAACGATTCTAAAGCACAAAACACTGTCCCAGGTCTACGGATACCTCTCTCCAAACTACACATTGGAGCCTTCAACGTACGCACACTATGTCAAATCTGTCAGCACGCCTCCTTGGATGTCTGTCATTGAAAGGCGTACCTCAGAAGTACATGAACCTTGTAAAAACTCTCTACTCGAACACTACCAGTCGAGTCAGAGCTTATGGTGAACTGTCATCTGCTTTTGCAACCTCAAGTAGTGTCCGCCAAGGCTGTCTACTTTCTCCATTTTTGTTTAACTTCATCATAGACCTACTGATGGAAATAACATTCTCGTCGACTGAATTCTCGGGCATTGATCTCCTTCCAGGAGGTCCACTTATCAACCTAGAATACGCAGATGATATAGTCCTGTTTGGTGAATACGCTGATGAAATGCAGAGTCTTTTGGTAGCACTGAGCAACAATACCAGAATGTTTGGGATGCGTTTCTCTCCCTCTAAACGCAAGTTGTTAATTCACGACTGGCCTGCGTCAACACCTGAACCAAGAATAGGGAATGAAGTAATCGAACGTGTTGACAACTTCACTTATCTTGGAAGTCTGATCAGTCCTAATGGGTTGGTGTCTGACGAAACTTCAGAACGGATTCGAAAAGTCCGTTTGGCTTTCGCCATCTCACGTCACCTATAGCGAAGGCGAGATATCCGTCTATCAATAAAAGAACGAGTGTACTGCGCGGCAGTTCGTTCCGTTCTACTATACGGCTGCGAAACGTGGCCTCTAAGAGTAGAAGATACTCGTAAGTTACTAGTATTTGACTACAGATGCCTTAGAAATATTGCTCGCATCTGCTGGGATCACCAGGTAAGTAATAGTGAGGTTAGACGCCGCAAGGTATTAGCGAATGATGGTAAATCAGTTGATGAGGTTACGAATCTTCATCGATTGAGATAGTTGTTGCGTATGCCTGAACACCAATTACCACGACGCGCAATGCTAACCGGTGTTGGGGACGGTTGGAAGAAAGTTAGGGATGGCCAAACCAAAACGTGGCATCAGTGCTTGAATTCGCTAACTTCTGGTCTGAGCCATGTTCGTAGATGCAGACTACTTGGTTGGGGTCCACACAACTATTGTAACCAATGGTTGGAGACTCTTGGTGACAGCTCAGAATTGATCACAATGGTGTCGGTGTATACACTCTCTGTTTTCCTTTAAACTACGGGATTAAAATCGCTTCATATCTTTCTTTCTACGAACCAATTCTTTATCCCTGTAGTATCACTTTATATGCAATCTTTCTTTTATATATTACTTCTATGAATCCGGTGTTCATCTTGTTGTGCTAATGCGGTATAGCAACTTCGACCGATGCATATATGTGCCTGGTACTACGTTGCAGCTGACTGACTGAATGAGTGTATTATGATTAAGAATTACGGTTAAGTTGACTTAAATTGAAGTGAATTGTAAATCTAACTAAGAAATGAATGAGGACTAGGCATCATCAACAAGAAATTCAATCAAGTGAAAGAAATATAAGAAAACAAATAAATGGATTTAGTATCAAACAGAAACAAAATCAGTATTACTCACTAAGGTTAGCAAAAGTGTAGCATTCCATAAGCTCAAATATGAAGCAATCTGAAAATAAAATGTGCTAAATTCAATAGAGTATATATGACAAGAATAAACACACAAAATAAAAAGATTATTCAGATAACTGTCTATTTGTAGCATAGAAGAAATAGTACAATACAACTATCCACATATGCATCACAATAATGGGGAGGTTTCTTTTCGTAAAGCATAACTACTATTTTCTGTAGTACTAAGTGATGCATTGAACTGATCAGGAAGTCACATGATTTCTCTCGAAGTTGCGTTGTAGGTCAAATACGGCAGTGCTCACAAAGTACTTGAGATTAAATGGTTGGTGAGAAGTTATGTAGCATAGCGTGGTGAAGTGGGATTCATTCTATATCTTCTAAACCTTAAGTTAAATATCATTTCATATACTCCATTATTCAATCGAATATGTTCCATTTGAACTGTATCAACCATGGTTAGAAATTGCTGGTAAAGCTTTGGTCAGTGAAACCCAGTTCCAATGTGTGCTTCATTCGTTTGAAGTCGAAAGATCAAAGGATTGACTAAAAACTTCATTTCAGATATTTTCAACAACCCTCTAGTTTACTATCATGTCCTAACTAACGCAATCCCACTGATAAGAAAGTATTCGACAATATGTTAAACCAATGTGATACTGAGCAAAAATAAATACAATAATAAACTGACTACATCGATGGCTCAGGGGGCAAGTGGTTGAAGTCTTAACTGTCGAGCTGTATATTTGAACATCATTCTAATTACACTCATTTATTGGACTGAATAGCAACACTATTCTCTAACATATACATTCTAAAAACATATACGTCGAACAATAGTTTAGTAGTAAATGCTCTAGTATTTATCCAATCCCTAGAGTTGACCGACTTTCATCGATAAAGTTTCAATGTCTCAGTGAATGGACATCGCACTATGTCGAGATATTGAATAGCCGAAGGCAGTTGACAGAAAATAAATCAGGACTAAAGAAAATACATTGACCAATCAATTGTAAACATCTCAATGATACAGGAGGTCAGTTTCGGACCGAGTAGCTGTGGTATTGTCTCCGACTATGTAGCTGGGTGATCCGAGTTCGAATCCTACAGTGAATATCAGTATTTTGGAGATTGGTCGTACTCTTCGCTGAGAATTAACAGCTAGCAAGAAACCTAGGTTTATAGTTTCCTGCCGACTACTTAAAATCATTTAACATACTAAAACTATGTTTGAAAAACAAGTATTACAATATATATTTGATCACTAGGTGGCGAAAAACTAGATTTGTAGATAAACTCGAGGTGTTGAATAGGTTTATGTACGAGTATATTGGAGAGAACTTCAAAATACCCTAGAGCGACACACCATTTCGTTTATAAAGATATGAATAGCAGGTTACGATTGTGTGAAATGAAAATTGTAGTTTTCCATTATTGTGATGATACAAGATTAGTGTTGAATACTTCCGGACACTGGATGAAACCATAAAATCAATAGTAATGACTTAATTGTATTAATCCCTGATACTTACTTAAATCTTAACCACTGAATAATTCTATATCTCCTTGTTTTTGTTAATTCATATCTATATGATCTATTTACAAGTCTGCTTCGGCTGTTTTGTACTTGACAACAAAGCTCATGATGGAAATATCTGTTTCAACTTATTTTTGGAAGTGACTTGTCAGCTGAATTTACTTACAGAACAATGTATCGACACCCTTTCTGATAGTTGTAACTCAAACCTGTTAAGTACAAAGATTTTATATAATATACCATTAAGTTGTACAGAATCCAACTCTTGTTCAAAAGATAATAATCGCTATTTAGATACCTATGGTAATAAGAAGTACTCTAATTAACGTGCTAAGAATTCGCGGGAAAGTGAAATTTAAGGCAGGTAGAACTAGATGAGCACAAATAAACGTATTTTATAATTAATTTTTAACTAGAGAGCAATTAGATACAAAGGAATCATTAGTTCGTACAAATACCACAGCCGCTACAGCTTAAATGGGAATCCAACTTTTTGTAATCGATTGTACTTTTCCTTAGGTTCATTATTTATCACTTCAGATGTATATTGGATAGACTCTGTATGGTCTAGAATGCATAGATTAGTTTCAGAATTAACAACGGAAATTGGAACGGAATCACCTAGATTCGGTTGTTGTGACTGGTTCGCGAACCATAGATTTATCAACCACTTTTAGCAGACCTTTCGTAGCTTGTGGAAAATCAGTTCTTGTAAGAAAGTTTTCTTGTTTAAGCAATTTCATCATTGTTTCTTTTGCGTACGGTCTGGTGATTCCACATTGAAGAACTTTATCTACTCTCCTCTCCGGGTCTTTGAATTTCGCAACAGTAATAAAATTGATGTCTGTTTTCAAGATCTTGACATTTCTTTCTTGCGCATCAGAATGAGAGGGCTTCGAAATTGTGCGTAATTCTTCGCACTTCGATTCCGTAATTAACAAGTTATCAAGCTTTTCATTAGAACTGTCTTCAGTGGTTAATAAGGAAAGCTGACACTGAGGCATTCTTAAATTTTCTAGACCCAGGATAGACAGTCCAAAATCAGTAAAGAGGAATTCACAATTTAGGATTTATCGTCTCTAATCAGCAAATTACAACACCGAAGAATAAGAATTTCATGACTAGTAATACTCAAATTATAAACTTTGGTGGGCATGATTATAGCGTAGGAATTTAATAACATCAATAACATAAATCTTTTATGCTAATGGGAATTGCTTGAAAATAATTCTGCAAAACATTTTCTAGTAAAATTACCTCATCTGTATAGTGAGTTTCATCTACATTGTATTTTTTTGAAAATTGTTCAAGTGAAGCTAATTCACCGTCATATATAGTAGCTTCTTCTGGTATTTTTGGGATAAAAAGTGTAGAATGTCCAGTGGCCAGTTCAATTGTTCCATAACAATCTGGTTCCAGAACACCGAAAGTCCAATGGAAAAACGATTCCTATTTTGAATTAAATAAAAATATGCATGAATTTTGATCATAACTTAAGCTTAGATTACTAATAGTAAAAGAGAGAACAAGCGTTGACATTCCTTTATGGAAAAGTGATAATACTTTCCTCTAGAATGTGTTTTTACAGGTTTCATTGCGGAAGCTGAAATATCCCCACAGGTTGAGAAGCCATATCCTACCACAGAGATCACATTTCAATAATGTAATAAGGAGATGAAGGTTATCAAAACTATGTGATATGTTAGCGCAATACATTTTTGAACAATCTGATCACGCATATACTTGTTAATAACATTTATATATAAAGGTCAACTAGATTGGAAATGGGGGCAAGAAGAGACAATGATAATAAAAAGAGTAATAATAATAATAATAATAATAATAATAATAATAATAATAATAATAATAATAATAATAATGTGAACACAATTTGAAACTCAATCACTGGGCAATAAGCCAATATTACCAGGATAGGTTTAAGGTGAGAACAAACTGTTTTGAATACACAAAGGGGGTTTTAATTTTCGTATAGCTAAGGCTTCAATAAACCTTAGTATACGCCCTTTCACGCTTTTATATAAAACCACAAAAGCCGAGTTAAGATCAATCGCCTGGCCTGTTTCAATCATATATTTAGTAATAGAGGATGATGGATGTTTATCCTCTACTCTTATTAGGTCACTTGATTCTATTTGTTTCTGCATATATCACATAGTTCTGATAATCTTCGTCTTCTTATTACATTATCGAAACTCATCAAAGGGACTAATTGCTTTAAAGATTACATTGCTAATATTTCAATGTTTCATCTTTTGTATAAGTTCTCCAGGATTAACAACAAACTGTATACACTGACAAGCTGTAGAATAGTTTCGGCTTATTGTACAGACAGTAAATAGCTCTTTTATAGAAGCCAGGCCTATTTTTTATTATACCATTGATTCGACACCGATGGGTGTTATCATATTTTCTATAAGCAGATAGTTCATCATGGTTTTAGTGTGTGGGCTGAGATACTGCCCGGGTGCCCAAACCGAAGCAGGTGGTTTTCTTAGGGGGCCACACCCCGAGCCTTTGACCTAAAGGTCTAGTCCACAAGGCAGTGGAGCATCGTGAGGAGATGCAGTCCCATGGAAGCCGGTGACCAAAAGTTGGTTCATATGCCATTTGTTCCTTCAGGATACTGGAGCCCATGTGCACCACAGAATTAGGATCCGGTTATAGCGCCGGACGTTCGCTTTTCGTTCTCTCATTTTCGTAAACAACACCCCCGCCACGAGAAGGCAGTGAGTAGGACTTCCCTGGCAGAGGCTGTATACGCGTGGCCGTGTGAGAGTATTTCGAGAGGGAGGGTGAACCCTCCCCGCTCTCGGCCATACCAGGGCATTTGGGGTTTCGTTCTGGTCGAGGATGTATTGATCATATCTTCACCCTCCGCCAAGTGTTAGAACACCGCCATACTTATCAAAGGCCAACAATCGTAGTGTTTCTTGATATCAGGGCTGCCTTCGATTCGTTGGACAGAACTGTTCTCTGGGATTGTCTATTGAAGAAGGGTGTGCCTGAGAAGTTTATTAACATCCTAAAAGCCCTATACACAAACACCTCAGGCAGAGTGAGGGCATACAACCACCTTTCTCTACTATTCCATTCGAGCAGTGGGGTTAGGCAGGGTTGCCCAATCTCACCATTCCTCTTCAACTTTGCCATCGATGACATTCTGGAAACAGCTCTGACGGATGTAAGTAATGGTGGTGTGGACCTGTTGCCTGGAGAAAGACTTCCCGACCTTGAGTATGCGGATGATATTGTCTTACTGTGCGAGAATGCCCAAGCCATGCAATCCGCACTTAATCAATTGGAAATCAGTGTCCGTAGGTATGGTATGTGCTTTGCACCTTCGAAGTGCAAAGTACTTCTACAAGACTGGCAGGATTCTAATCCTGTACTCACTCTGGATGGTGAGCAGATAGAAGTAGTCGAGAAGTTCGTGTATCTAGGTAGCTGCATAAGTGCTGGTGGTGGTGTGAGTGATGAGATCAATGCACGTATAGTGAAAGCCAGAGCGGCTTATGCCAATCTCGACCATTTTTGGCGCCTTCGTGATGTTAGTCTGGCTGTAAAAGGTCGGATCTACAACGCGACGGTGAGAGCAGTTTTGCTCTATGCTTGTGAAACCTGGCCTCTCCGAGTTGAGGATGTTAGACGACTCTCTGTGTTCGATCATCGTTGTCTCCGAAGGATTGCTGGCATCCAGTGGCAACACCATGTCAGTAATGCAGAGTTTTGGCATCGAGTGTTCGGTCACAGAGACGATAATGAAATTGGTGTCACCATCTTGAAACACCGGCTTCGGTGGCTTGGACATGTTCTACGAATGTCGTCCCAGAGAATTCCACGTCGTGCATTATTTGCCGACTCTGGGACTGGTTGGAAAAAGCGGAGAGGTGGTCAGTATATGACAAAGTGTCGTGGTATGAAAGAAAGCTGCAAAGGGCTAGCTTCTGTTGGTCCTTCACGACTCCCTGGTTGGGGTCCGAGAGATGGTGTAACGCAGTGGCTAGAGACGTTATCAGATATGGCTGAGAATAGAAGCCAGTGGCGATCCTGCTGTAACCTTCTCTTACTTTCTTCATAAAAAGTGGTTGTATCTTCCTTAACTGAAAGATCTCTTCTGATTGTACCTTTCCGTTTCCCCCAATATTGTTTTCTCTCTTTTTTTTTATAATTCCCCACGTTCACTACTTTTTTTTCTTTTCTCCTTCTCTTCAAATTATCATTGTTTTGTGTGGCGCATATATATTTGGTGCCCCCCTGTACCAATATTTGTGTTCAAATAAAATAAAATAAAATAAAATAGGTGTTATCAAATATCACATTGGGTTCACATAATTTATGCAGTTACTATCTAGTCTCTACCTCTCAGATGTAGGATATTGAGAACGTAAATTATTTAACCATAATCATGTCTTGAAAGAAGCGATAGAAAGGATTATAACACAAGGAAGACTAAACAATTTAACGTAGAATCTTTGGGACACATGATGTCCGGAAACTGATACTAATACACACTTTTATACACGAGCCCAGTTACTTGAGATGTAAGATGAAGAGTGAGACAGTTACTTTAGATAAATCAAATCGATTACACGTGCACTAATTTATATATATATATATATATATATATATATATATATATATATATATGTATCCTTGATGCCAATGTTAGGAATGCGTTTCTCTCCCTCTAAATGCAAGTTGTTAATTCACGACTGGCCTGCGTCAACACCTGAACCAAGAATAGGGAATGAAGTAGTCGAACGTGTTGACAACTTCACTTATCTTGGAAGTCTGATCAGTCCTAATGGGTTGGTGTCTGACGACACTTCAGAACGGATTCGAAAAGTCCGTTTGGCTTTCGCCATCTCACGTCACCTATGGCGAAGGAGAGATATCCGTCTATCAATAAAAGAACGAGTGTACTGCGCGGCAGTTCGTTCCGTTCTACTATACGGCTGCGAAACGTGGCCTCTAAGAGTAGAAGATACTCGTAAGTTACTAGTATTTGACTACAGATGCCTTAGAAATATTGCTCGCATCTGCTGGGATCACCAGGTAAGTAATAGTGAGGTTAGACGCCGCAAGGTATTAGCGAATGATGGTAAATCAGTTGATGAGGTTACGAATCTTCATCGATTGAGATAGTTGGGCCACGTGTTGCGTATGCCTGAACACTAATTACCACGACGCGCAATGCTAACCGGTGTTGGGGACGGTTGGAAGAAAGTTAGGGATGGCCAAACCAAAACATGGCATCAGTGCTTGAATTCGCTAACTTCTGGTCTGAGCCATGTTCGTAGATGCAGACTACTTGGTTGGGGTCCACACAACTATTGTTACCAATGGTTGGAGACTCTTGGTGACATAGCTCAGAATCTATCACAATGGTGTCGGTGTATACACTCTCTGTTTTCCTTTAAACTACGGGATTAAAATCGCTTCATATCTTTCTTTCTACGAACCAATTCTTTATCCCTGTAGTATCACTTTATATGCAATCTTTCTTTTATATATTACTTCTATGAATCCGGTGTTCATCTTGTTGTGCTAATGCGGTATAGCAACTTCGACCGATGCATATATGTGCCTGGTACTACGTTGCAGCTGACTGACTGACTGACTTGGAAAGGAAATGTACTCATTACGGTAGTGCTTTACTTTGAGAATGAATTCAATTATTTCAAAATAATTGCTTTGATAATTAAAATAACCCATAGTGTCATTGAATAAGAAGAGAATTCAGCGAAGAAAATTTTCTTCGCTGAATTCTCTTCTTATTTAATTGCTTTGAGTTTAACGAAGAATCAATGTTTCTTCAGACTAATATACCGGTTTATAGGGTCTGTTAACCAAGTATATCTTAGACAGTCTAATAACAGATCACTATATATATATATATATATATATATATATATATATATATATATATATATCGATTTGTATCTAACCACAGTCTCACTTATAAATTTCGATGTACTCATTATTATCATTTTGAGAATATTTGACCGGTAGTTACTGCAAATATACCTACATAACTTTCAGATAATTAGTTGTAAAATTATATTTTGTTCTAACCTCCGTAGTTGTTGAGTTGGAACTCGAACCTGTGACTTAGTGACTGAAAGTCGAACACTTCGACCACTAAACTCGTAGACTATGCAAAAGCACATAAGTCAATAGCTTATACAATTATGAATACAATAATTACTCTACATACATGTATAATCCTTAGTTATGGTCAACTTCGCAATCATAAATACCACGTGGTAATAAGTGTAGCTGAATTGTCAATCCCCATTGAAGCGAAAGAGATTGTGTTGTAAGCAGGAAAAATATAATTACTCTATGTCCAAAATTAGACGAAATATGTAGGATTATAAAAATGTCTGTCACAAATCCAACGCATGCATTTCTAACAATCATATGGAATGGACCTACCTGCCGAAATACATTGGCAGCATCCGAATCTCCCAGAAATGTATCAGTGCCACCCTGTAGCACAACAAAGACACTGGAAAGGTTGTGTGTGAGAGATTTGCCAGTATCAAGCGAAGATATTTTGTCACGAATGCGATTGCAAAGACGCTGACGATTAGCTACATGCAACTGCATCGGAATGGCAAGACATTTACCCAACTGAAAAATAGGAGCTGTCCGACTTGCAGCACCTGAAGGCATCTTAAAAAGTAAACAAATTATGTTACTTGTTGAAAGAAAACGAAAGCAAAAAACGCTTTCTCACTGAAATGTTTATTTACACAAAGTACAAATGTTAGTTGTTTTTAAGCATTTCCGACAAATCTGAAGAATCATACTTTAGACGCATTCGATATATATGACTCATAAGAGCTGACCTAGCAAAAGAAAAGTAAAAAGTCAATAGCAATTAAAAATGTAGAGGTACCTATCATTTTGATTGACTACTCCTAATCGAAGAAGCCACTCATCCGTCATCAGACGTAAGCACATCCCTTAAGGAAAAAATAACAACGTCAGACGAAATAGTTACCATTAATCCTGTTTGTTTCAAACAGTTCAGAGTATTTTGCACCAACTGGACTGGCATATTTATGCAACCATTTGACAACATCTTCAGGAGTCCAATTTAGTACGTGCCTATTTTTCTTTGCCTAAAAACAAAATCTCATCAACTAGGTTCACGTACAGTCATAGCAATGTGGTATTTATAAACCAACAAACCGAGATGAGATCAAGCAGATGGTTCATCACAAGGCCGAATTATTAGTTTCATCTAAATAGAAATCATCAATTACGCAAAATGTAGGATAAAATATTAGCACAATATAAACTAGTTAAGTAAACGAATTCTCAAGAAGTTTAAGAGGATTTGTACTGGAAAATTCATACTAGTACTCACACCATATAGTCTATAATACAATAGATTTATATAATCACTCAGAATTACTGATTGCAGAACGAATAATCATATTGTTCACACAAAATGTTGGGCATAAAGTTGGTGCTTAAAAACAACAACTAACATTAGTTGTTATATATATATATATATATATATATATATATATATATGACACTCAGGAGCAAGCAATTTAACAGACATTACAATGAACCCACTTCCGTAACGCATAAAGTCAAATATGTGGTTAAATAAATAGATTTTTACGTTCACCAGTCTTTAATAATAAGGATAGGAGGTCTATCGACCTGTATTAATCCTAGCAGTTTGTAATACTGTGGAGGTCTAATCTCGTCTTGAATATATCAACAGAAGGTGCTGATATTACGTGTTCCGGTAGAGAATTCCAATAATTCGCTACTCCATGAGAGAAACGAAACTTCAGACATAAACGATTTGATCTCGGTTTTCAAATTTTTTTCGAGTGTCCCCTCAAACGATCAGTCCTAGACGTAAGTAAAAGATAGGACATGTTAATACCAAGGTCATCGTTCAGTATACGATAAGCCAATATTAGATCACCCCGTATTCGATGGTAAGATAACGGAAATAAATTGAGGTGTCTTAATCTGTCTTCATAAAATAGTCCAGATAGACCTTGTACCATCTCAGTACCTCGTCGTTGGACTCGCTCTAGCATATCTGCTTCATACTTGAAACAAGGACTCGCTGCTTGAATCCCATATTCTAAATGTGGTCGCACGTAAATCGAGCATAATAATCTAAACATTTCATAATCTAAATACTGAAAAGACCTACGAATAGACCATAATACCCTATAGCCTTTTGCAGCAGCAGCCTTACAGTGACTAGTGGTTTTGAGATCACTACTTAATACGACTCCCAAATCTTTGTGGTTTCTTACTTTGGGTGGTACGACTCCACGTAAAGTGATACGATTCATCACTGTTATTTAATTGCATCACCACACTCTTATTGGGATTTACTTCAAGTGACCACCTGTCTAACCATGCCACCAATGAGCTAAGATCATTCTGTAATACTATTCTACCCGACATATTTTGTATGGGTCTCCAAATTTTTATGTCATCAGCGAATAGTAGAACGGATGATTTTGCTACAGTTGGTAATTCATTTACATAAAGTAAAAAGAGAAGAGGACCGAGGATTGTGCCTTGGGGAACTCCACTTTTTACAGGTACCCACGAGGAAAGAGCCCCATTAACCCTTACCCTTTGTCTCCTGTCATGGAGAAAGTTACTTATCCAATCTACGACTGTATAATGAATTCCGAAGCGTTCGAGTTTGAATTTAAGACCAGAATGGGAGACCTTCTCGAAAGCCTTACTTAGATCTATGAAGATCACATCTACAGGAATATTCTGATCTTTCGCAGCAGCCCAATATTCTCTTGTAATGAGATTTGTCAAGCACGATAGGCCTCTCCGAAAACCATGTTGTTCTCTGGAGAAAAGATTATGCCTTTCAACATAGTTTATAACAGATATCCGAATAATTTTTTCCATCATTTTTACAACTGCACTCGTTAAGCTAACGTGTCTATAGTTACTAACTAAATCCCTACTCCCAGCCTTATACACTGGACTCATTATAGCGTCTTTCCAGTCTCTGGGCAGTCTGGACTGCTTTAGAGACATGCCAAACAGTATCGCTAAAGGTTCAGCAATTACATCTGATATGGCTTTCATAATCCTAGGATGAATATTATCACGACCACTGGACTTATCAGGTTTGATATGCTGAAGTAGCCTTAAAACAGTACCTTTCTCAATGACCACAGGATCCATCCGCGAGCCGTTACGATCATAATGAATCGTTGGTCGTATTTCATTAGTGATAGAAAACACTTTACTGAAATATTCCGATAAAGCTTCAGCTTTTTCTGTATCATTCTCTGCCAAGATTAACGGAATTTCTTGTATCAAAAGTGATGGAATTCCATCACTTCTCTGAGTTCGCCTTTTTATATACGAGAATAACCGTTTCGGACTATATCTAGAATCCCTAACCAATTGCTTTTCGTGTGATTGTCTAGTCTTACTTATTAACGCTTTACAGGCATTCCTAGTCTTACAATAACTGGATCGGTATTGTTCTAAGCCAGTAGAGATGAACATATTCCAGTGCTTCTTCCTTCTTCTAAGAAGTTTCTGAACTGGTTTGGTTATCCATGGTGGACGTTTATTCAGTCATCGCGGTACCAGGTACGGTATGAAGGAGGACGTAGCTAAACTAAACTTACATTTAAATACAGACCATGCTTCTTAAACTGATAAGCTAGTATCTACAAACCAATCTGTCCTAGCAGCGCAACCCTGAATGGCTGATATGTTGGGTTTTCAGATATTTGGGCGGGGTGTGACCTGATCACATAACATGTCCCTAGTTCTGAAGGAGAATGACAAAACAGCGTGATCGCTGTTCACTAACGGTGGAAGAATATTTAGGTCGACAATATCTTCTGTATCATGAGTGATTACCAAGTCCAACAGAGAAGAACCTTGGTTAGCACCAAAACGTGTAGGTTTGGATACATGCTGCACTAATGCATGCTCCATTATTGTAATCAGGAAGCTACTATCAAAGGAGTTTATAGATCCTTCTATGGTCATTTCAGTTCAACTAATGTCAGGTGCATTAAAGTCTCCTATCATCAAGCATCTGGCATTGGTACTACAAAGATGAATGTGCTCTAAAATAAAGTCATCAGCTAAGCAGATTGGGCTGCGATAGATGACACCGAGCATAAATGTACTACATCCGATATCCAATTTACAGCTAATGACTTCACAAGTACCTCTGTCATGGGATTCTTTAGCAGAGGAGCGTATATTTATATTATTGGCTATATATAACAGGACGCCACCTCCTTTTCCACATCTATGTCTATCACTCCTTAGGTAATGGTATCCCGATAATTCTGGAGTAATGTAGAAGTCATGGACTAACCAAGTTTCTGTCACTGCTACGATGAGTGGCCTTAATCTGTCCACTAATGGTACTAGCTCATAGAACTTATTTCTTAGGCTACGAGCGTTGACATATAAGACTCCTAGGTAGAACGGCCTACCCATACAGGCCTTGGTAGCATTCGCTTCCAAGACCTGAGTATCCGTAAACCCACTAACCAGAGATTTTCCTCACCATTTCGTTAACGATTTCTAGTTCAGCTAGTGCTTTCTTTCTTTTTATCCTATCTTCGAGAGACATATCAGGTCTAACTCGGATATCAGAATTGTCGTGACAACGAGCATTACTTAACAGGAGATCCCGTTGCTTCTCTGATCCGTGGATTACCTTAAGGAGTCTGCATGGTCGAGATTCAGCATTGTCCTCGGTCCTCTTTCCTATTCTAACCAGCTTTTTGACCTGAACTCCTTTAGAGTTTTCTGGTAAGATACTACGAATATATTCTCCCAGCTTCTCAAAATCATGCGCATGTCTAATTTTGGGATCAGGGTCATTGACTTCAGCAATTTGCTTACAATAATATTCGATGATATCAGATTCTTCTTTTCAGTCACACCTGGGTGGGTTTCTCTCTTACTATCGGATTTCGGTAGTGCGTTTTGTGACTCACAATAGAAGTCCACCAATGACTTGCTAACCACCTGCGCACTGCTCACAGCTTTTTTCTTTTCGCTTCGTTTTTTCCGTACTGTAGTCCATTTTTCATCCCTCAGGACACCGGAACTATTTGGAACAGTGACGGTCTTGTTCAGATCTTCAGTTTCCACTAGAGGTGCATGGTTACCGATGTCGGTTTCAAGTGGTGCTTCTTCCTTCGTTAATGTTAACGGAGATTTCACTTTTCCGTCGGTCGAATTCGGGTGTTTGAGGCGTCTTCTAACGGCAGGTACTACACTGACACATTCGTCACTGTCAGTGCTCGTGTTAGCAGCGCATGCGCTATCGTCTTTTTACAGGCCAAAGCCAATAGGCTCATAGCCTCCTGTACTATTAACGTCTTATTTGCACAGCAAAACATGCAAAGCTAATGTGCGTTAGGCTTCGAACATCTTTTGTACGCAGTGGGACCTAAACGAGTGCACATCTTATGGAACCACCTTTTGCATTCATCACACTGCATTCCTTCCTCCACAGGGAACAAACAGTGTGGTTGTCCACATCTGTGAGTACTACCAGCCATTTTAGTCAGATCAAGGTGTATAACACAATATGATCACTAGTGTCAGTCAATGAGGAAGAGGGTATCACAAGACAAACCTTAGCAAGATTTGAAACCCTAACTAAAGTACTTTAATATAGACCAAGAATGCTTTTTGATGCAACAATTACACAAAAGCAAGGATAATCACAACAAGTACAAAATCACTGCCCTTTTTGCACATCATTACTATAACCTGAGGAAAGAGTAATGATTTTATCCTCTTGTTAAGAAGCTACCTCGAGTTTCAGCTGTGCCTAAGATCAGTCACTTATTAGCTACATAACAAGAAGACTGCAGTTTGTCTCCGGAACTTTGAGTTTTACCGGCGATCCTATTGTGGAAAAACCGTCATAGCAGCACCGAAATAATAAATTTTCAAGGACTGCCTATCCCAAGCCCGGATATAGGAACGGGGTTGGGCATGGGGTTAGAGACAACATCCCGTGTAAAACCAACTCGCTAAAATGCGCTAACCAGAAAAAATACGTCAAACCATTTGAACTCTGCCCTGTGAGTTAGAGGCTGAGTTCCTTCCGAAGTTATGAGGTTGATACCCCTTCTGACGACCGGAACAACCATTAACTTAGGTACATGAAATGCTCGTACAAATATATTTCAGTTCAAGTTAGTGCGTTTGTCTCAGCGGAGCTAACACGTTAAGAACTTCCAACAAGAACGCCGTGCGTGACTGGCCTTAAGCAATTGTCCCTTGGGCTCTGCGGTCACGCTCTTACGTCTTTAAGACCAACACTAATTCAACTTTCGTTTCAGGTTCCTCAAGAAATACCCTTCCACGGTGTGGGTAGCCGGGAAGTGACATCAACTCTCACACCCGTAACATCACACAGCCAGTGCAAACGATTCGAGTACGCGGAATGTTATTTCTGGTCCCCTGAAACCAAGTTCTAAACTACATGTAGGAGCTTTTAGCGTCCGAACACTGTTTCAAACAGGACAACAGGCTACCTTAGCTAGGACTTTAAAATCTCGCTCCATCGATGTGTGCTGCATCTCCGAAACGCGCACACAGGATCCGAGTAGTGTCATTCATTTGACCGCACCATGTCAAAGTAACGAACCAACTCGATTTACGCTTCGTGTATCTGGAAGCCCTGATGCTGCTTCCCGTGGCCTCGCTGGCGTAGGTATAGCATTGAGTCCTAGGGCAAAACTAGCTCTCTTAGACTGGATCCCAGTAGACAGTCGCATGTGCGTTGTC
Source organism: Schistosoma spindalis (assembly GCA_946903255.1). Lineage (NCBI taxonomy): Eukaryota > Metazoa > Platyhelminthes > Trematoda > Strigeidida > Schistosomatidae > Schistosoma > Schistosoma spindalis. The sequence continues at coordinate 2,914,173 of OX336416.1, forward strand.
TGACTAAACGGAACAGTAGGCACTTGATAGAATAGGGGCACTTGTCGTCTCCTCTTCGTCGTCCCTGCGTACTCACCCACTGACTGAAGCTCAGGTGAGCCAAAAGATGAGTTCTATAGAAAGCTTTCTGACCTCCTCTAAAAGGTTGAGCGCTCTGATGTAGTAATAGTGGCTGGTGACTTTAATGCTCAAGTAAGTAAACTAAGCTAAAAGGAAGGACATCTGGGTGGATCTTATGGTGTCGCGACTTAAAGAACAGATAATGGCGACCGTCTGTTGCAGCTATGCTCAGATAACCGCCTGTTTCTAGCAAATACTAACTTTAAGCATAAGGAAAAACATCTTTTGACATGGTGATCCGCGAATTCGTCACAACGCTGAACATAACTATATCACATAGCTATCAGCCACCGAAGGAGGGGCTCGATATAAGACTGTCGGTCGTTCTGGAGCACGAGCTTAGATTCAGATCATGCTCTAGTGCGATCGCATATTTGTCTGCATCATACTAGACGTAAGAAAGACTCTGAAGGAAGGCCTCTTAGGATCCTTCTTAATGATAACCAAGATAAGAATACATTTCAGGAACAAATAGAAAAAAGTTAGGCAGCCATCTAAGTGATGCTCACTCCGAGGCAGCGTGGAACGATATCCAGGAAGCTGATGAAACAGCAGCGATGTCTGCTAGTAAGGTAAACCATAAGGTTAGGGAGAAACAATGGATCTCAGCAGCATCCACCGCACTTATAGATGCTCGAAAACTCATCCCATCTGGCTCTGAACATAACGAAGAGTGGAGTCAGCTTAAGCGTAAGCTGACCAGAAGCCTACGCAATGATCGTGAAGTGGTGGATAGCGAAAGCAAGCGATGAAAAAGGCAGCGGCAATAGATAACAACAGACAACTGTTCAGACTTGTCAAGGAAACCGGTATTAGGAATCCAACGTTAGAGAAACTATCTCAAAGAAAGATGGACATATTGTTCATTCTCAATCCAGATTGGATCGTTGGGCAGAACACTTTAGGGATCAGTTCAACTGGCCCTCAACCACACTTCGGTTTCCCACGATCTGCAGTCGACCTGACTGGCAAGTTGATGTAGGTTTCCCGACACTACGAAGTTGAAAAAGTTATAGGAAATCTGAAGCGAGGGAGAGCAGCAGGCCCTGACAGGTTTACTCCTGAGATTTTTAAGGATGGCGGTCCAGTATTAGCTGTGAGATTAACTGAGGTCCTAGGTGGAATCTGGGAACTGGACGTAATCCCATCTGAATTGTCTCAAACACTGATTGTGCCAGTCTATAAAAGAGGACAAAAGTCCTCTGCTGACAATCGTAGAGGAGTCAGTTTGACTAATATAGTGTCTAAAATATTAGCTTCAATAATACTTCGACGTCTAACCAAAGCTCGTGAAAAGCAGACTAGAGAAAACCAGGCTGATTTCCCACCTGGACGTGGTTGTATTGATCAAATATTCACATTACGTCAGGTCCCAGAACATAGACACACATTCAGACGCCCCACAATGGTAGTATTTCTCGACCTTAAGGCGGCATTTGACTCTGTTGATCGTGAGGTTCTATGGCAGCGTTTGTCACTGAAGGGAGTACCAAAGAAGTACATCAACCTTATAAAGGCTCTCTACTCGAACACAACTGGTCGAGTGAGAGCTTATGGTGAACTGTCATCAAGTGGTGTTCGTCAGGGCTGTCCACTCTCTCCATTCTTGTTTAACTTTGTCGTTGACGTGCTTTTAAGAATAACACTTTCCACATCTGACTTTCCAGGGGTTGAACTTCTATCAAAAAATTCATTTGTTGACTTAGAGTATGCCGATAACATAGTTCTATTTGGTGAAGTCGCTGACACAATTCAGTCTGCTGACCACTATAAGCAACAATGCAACTATGTTCGGCATGTGATTCTCCCCCCTCGGAATGCAAAATGTTGCTTCAGGATTGAGTTGCATCGACACCCGAACTAATGACAGGGAGTAAAGTAATTGAGCGTGTCGACCGCTTCACTTATCTCGGAAGTCTCATCAGCCCTTGCGGTTTGGTGTGACGAAATCTCAGCACGGATACAGAAAGCTCGATTAGCTTTTGCCAACTTGCGTCATTTGTGGCGTAGGCGAGATATCTGTTTATCAACGAAAGGACGGCTTTACTGCGCAGCAGTTCGTTCCGTCCTACTTGATGACTGTGAAACATGGCTGGTAAGAGTAGAGAATGTTTGTAGGTTACTAGCATTCGATCATAGGTATCTTTGAAGCATTGCTCGTATAACCTAGGACCACCGAGTACGTGATGTAGTTGTTAGGAAACGGGTGCTAGGTAAGGATGGCAAATCCATTGATGAAATAGTGAGACTTCATCAGTTGAGATGGCTGGGACATGTGTTACGTATGCCCGACCACCGACTGCCCCTACGTGCTATGTTTTCTGGTGTAGGAGTAGGTTGGAAAAAAGCTAGTGGCGGCCAGACCAAAATATGGCACAAATCCATGAAGTCATTGACAAGTGGACTGAGCCATGTTGGTAGGTGTAGACTACCTGATTAGGATCCGCGAGATGATAGTAAGCGATGGTTAGAGACCTTCAATGACATGGCTCAAGATCGTTCGCAATGGCGCAAATGCAATTACGCTTTGTGTTCTCCTAAATTCTAATCTTCTGAATTCTTCATTTCCATTTTCTTTCTCTTTCCAAGTTTATTTCACTGGATTATACTCCTTGAATAACATAATAATGATAATACTAGTAATAATAATAGTAATTTATCCTCAAGCAACAGTTTGTTATATGAGGCATACCAGTTTACAGGTAAGATCAAATGGCTGTCACCCTTTTTTGTTGAAACTATTTGAGCCCATTTTTTGTAAATTTTGTAGGGTCTTGAGAAGGCTTGAGTTTTAGCGAATTTTCGAGTTTGCTTGTAATCCGTAAGATTAGTGAGTTATCTGTCTACTTGTTTTAGAAAAAAATCACATGACATTTAACCATTAGAGAGATTCGGAAACTGAAAATGAGGGTAAGGAGCATAAGGCCATAATTAATAATCAATGAATAATGGGAGAGGATAAACCATGTGTTCTGTAACTTAGTTATATTCGTAATAATAACAATGGGGTTTGTTACATTAGTATGTATATATCTTCCGAATACTACCTATACTTTTACTGAGTCTACCAATACGGGTTTTGAATCGACAATCGCAACTGTGTTCTAATGTGGTATAGCAAGTGGAACTGATGTACGTACGTACGAGGTTCTACGTTGCTGCTGACTGGTTGGCTGACAAGTACATAAGAATAAAGATTATGTGTACGGAAAGCCACAACTTTCCATGAAAACACCATAGCAACTATGGAGGTGAGAATGACTCAATACCATGCTGTCCGTATTGTTAAAGTCTGGTCAAAAACTAGGATGAATCGTATCAGTGTATATTACTACTAAACACTACAACACTGGTTCCAAGCTCTTATTTGAACCGTAAATTGTTGCTATAAAAGTTTGTACTCATAAACTAAGATCAGTTATTTGTGTACCACCAATATTGTTGTTGTTCGTGTTAATACTGGTACTAAATTGGTCTGATATGTAGTCTGTTCTCGAATGCACATACATGATTGCCTAAAATATGGTAATGGTCTTGGACTGTTGATCATTGTTCTTGCATTCTTCCTCTTTGTTCGTGACTAGTCACTATTTGGCCAACTGTCTAAGATAGGATATCAGTTTTCTCTATCCTTGCCGAGTATTGGCTGCTTAACGTCGACAACGCATGATGTTCCGTTGTAAAATATAAAATCCATCATTTTTCAAGACTGCTTCACCGTCTTTAGATGTCATCTAAAAGTCTCACGTGTTTTATCTTATTAACTTATGTGGGATATCGCTTTTGGATCGATCACAAAAAGAATGACTAAAAGCACTTGAACAAAAAACTAAGCCTTGCCCAGCTCGCTTTGTGTTTTATATACTTGTAATGATAGTGAATATATTTGGTTCAGGCTAAAGATCCTAGAGGTATTGAGTTCCTTAATATGGATAGTGTAGTTGTGTGAGAGGTTTTTAAGGAATATTCTACCTACAGAATCCGGAACTATTTTCATCAGCCCGACGTTGTAACTTGACATTCAACTTCATAATTTAAGTTCCTTACATTTCATGCAGATCACTTCCTTGTGTTCATTAACCTACATAAAATGCCAGATAACGAATATTGTATCCATTTTTATCCCCAACTATTTACCATCAACTTAGTTATGTTTTACGGGTCGTCATTTAACGAGCATAAACCATACTCATTCATTCATTTAAATTATGTCAAGCTTGTCGAGGGAAGTATTGTCACCCCTGATGCTTACGGCACCTGTAAGATCCAAATCCATTGTTGAAGTGAATGATATGAAGCTATATAAACACTCTGATCAATCCGCATCGTACTCTGACCGTTTCACAGCTACACTAGACATGTACATTGCTCCTGGTTATGATCTATCACTAAATGGTATCTTACTTATAGACATAAATATAACTCACCATTATTTATTTATTATTATTTACTTTGTTATCATTATTATTAGTTTTACCCCATATTATATTTTGTTACAATATAGAATTAACAGCACAAAGCATTTCAACAAGTTTCTCTTTCTTAATTGTCGGTCAGTCCTGACGACAAATATTGAGAAAATGTCAAACAGATGTTAGCAGTTCAGGAGTCGACATATGAATAATGTACATTCTTTCCAATGTATATTGCCAGCAACCACAATGTCTCAGACCTTGCTGTTTCATAAATTATACAGAGAAAGGTCGTGAACTTTCCACAAACACACCTTAATAGGTTGTGCAGTCAATTGACGTAGTGGTCCGTTGAAACAAACAAAATACAGGTAACTTATTGAAATATCTGGATGGCATGAACAGGTACCTGAGATATTCAAGCAAACCATCAGATACTTATTGCTGTTCACACCATAAACCGTGTGATTCAATATCATCGGTTAGTTTTTGTGATTCAACCAAAACCGGAACTTATTGAGAGAACTCTCTAAGAAAGTTTGGCTTACCCCAAGAGCCCATCAAAGCTACTAACAGTTACTCTGTATACCGGTTCACATATTAAAAATACGTCTGTCTGTGATAAACAATCTGTAACGACCGAACTATCAATATTCGGTTTGAACGCAAGATTGACGAACCAAAATTTATTCGAATAGACCAGACTACTTTCGAAGCGTTTTTGAAATACTCGTATTAAATTATATCAAAACACAAACTCTGTGCTCAATTTAGACGGTTCTAATTCAGGTAATAGAACAAATTATATCAAAAGTACAAAATACATCAAACGGTACGGCCTGTGCTATACAGTCAAAAGTTTCTCGAACACAAAGTAACGTGCTGAGAATCAATAAAAATATTCCGACAAGATGGGATCAAATATCTATCTGCAGGGATTCCAGCAAACTTCCCAAGCAAACAGTCAAAGGTTAAGAGTCATACACTGAACCACGCCGTGGCTTTGAGCTTAGTCAAACACGACCTTATTGTCAATAGTCCGGCAACATGCAATAGAAAATTAGGTAACGAAAGGTAAGTGTTTAATCAAAATGACATAAAGGCTCAGATGGGAAAGACTGAAGAACACAAAGTGTGGTCAAAAGAAGTTAAAATACTCGACAGGGAGAACAAACAAGTGAATGACAGTGCTGTTCAATAAAAATGCTGTGGAGGGATTTTTAGCGTTCACTTTCCGTTACAAATTCAATGGGGTATGTCTTGATTATTCACCCGAAGATATATTCATTCCTTCGGCCGAGTGTACATACAGTGACCACCCAATGACCAAATTCTGAGAGTAGTGAAAGGGAATTTAACCTCACCCAAAATATTTCAAAATTGTAAAAAGAAACTGAATAGTGATTGACCATAAATTCTTAGGTGTTGATAGGTCATTACTAAAGCGTTTTCCGATATTTAAGAGGGTTGAAATCATTGTTGACAGGACTACTACTTGACGTCATACAGTTAGGTAACACAGTTTACCGATCGGCAACCAACACGCTTACTTACGACACTAGTAGTCTTTTCAGTGGACAACCCCATCGTTGCAAGAATCAAGACACATTCATACATCTCATGAACACCTCTCGTGATGATGATCTCTGACATTTCTGCATCTCCAACTTTAAGCATATAATCACCTTAATTACCCATAACTGGACTATAATACCCTTTGGGACACAAGACACCACAAGGCTGACCTGTTTGGACGTTACACTGATGTCTCTGGATAATACTTCGATCGAATGAACTCGTACAATCTAGGCCCACTTCTTCGAAACGAACACTTCATTCCTTTATGACCTCCTCGTACTCAACTGTTGAGAGCAATATTTCCGCCCGTTTGAAGTCACCCTCTACATTATCTGATAAGGCAAGTGACAATCATTCTTCATGATTGGCTATCTTTCTTAGCCGTAATGGCCTAGTGATTAACCATTACGGATTATCCTCAGAGGAATTCTTCAACGATTTGACCAATCATACCACAACTACTCATGTAGAATACACCGGTGAATACGGTTAGAACTGATTAGTCTGTTGAATTATGGTTTAATTTGATCTTAATATATTTATCTTTACTACCATAATGATAGACCTAATCCCAAAATTTTAGATATGTCATGATGTGAATAATAATTATTTTGTAAGATCCTACGTGGATGTCATATCACTATTTTGCACCGACTTCTCCTTCTGTGACAGTCGGCAATATGACGTCAAGCTCTTCTGAAGGATAAATTTGGGTTGTGAAGAGAGTAATATATTTGATACAATGAGATAGAGGTTATGTGACTGCGACTGCATGACCAATCAATGGCATTTCCATAAATTCTTTCCACATTCATTATTGCCGACCTTCTCTCTGTTTCAAATGCTGAATAGTAACTTTAACAGCTATATCACGTTCAACTTCGGGGATTTTGTGGCTAGAACCGATGACACTACAAGCTTATACTTAAAAGATGTAGAGTCTGGAAGCTGCTATGAATAAATAAATAGTTAGAAAAGCAGATGATGGTGACAAAACGTTATGTTTATCAAGCACCTCAAAGCTCGGTAATTTATATTGGATTTCAAATGGAGCTGATAATATTTGTCCTCAACATACGCAAGCGCCTATTCCGACGCAACCAGCAACCTTACGGAGTCAAGATGGCCACATCCATCTTTCAGCAAATAAAGGATATCATGCTACAGGATGTTCCAAGTGCTGGAGCTTATCTGAGTGACATTGTATTCACAGGAGCAGACGGGATGAGCTTAGAAAAGAAGCCTGATCTGGTGCCACCGCCAATAGCCGAATATGGACCTCAGCTTCGCACAGAGAAATGTAACTTGTGCACAAAAACGGCACGCTACCTCATGTTTATGGTCGGTGAATATGACGGGAGATCATACCCAGAGAATATTTAAGCAATGAAGGCTATGCCCAGGCCGACGGATGCACCCACAATGTGATTCCTTCAGTACTAGTCAACCATTATGGAGCCCTCCCTGACCTAAGGGTACGTTACTCACACAGTTTTAACTTCTCTGAAGATATCTCAACTAAAGTATATAACTTTTCTTTAAAAACGAATTTAAAATCATTCCTTATACAGTCTTGTAAGACCTATCATTGAATACTGTTCGTTATTATTTTCCATCGTACGCCTATCCGATATGCTTAAGGTGGAAGTAATACATCGAGATTTCACTCGCAAAAGACTGAAGAACGACTCACTCAGTTCCTGAAATACACATGGCAGATAAATTGCATACGTTTGTAAGACTTATTGATCAAGCCTTCACTTTCACAGATCTAACACAAACGCATACATCTGAGACCCACACAGACATTATAGCCTCTCTTCATGCATAGACCAAATTGCCTTATTTTTATACTTTGCAGTTGTATCAGATACGTTTTCCCCCAATTTTTTTTAATTGAGGTAAACAGGTAACTCACTAGACCTATGGATTTTCGGTCGCTAAGAAATGCTCACTACTAACCCAAAAAGTCAAAAAACAGTACAATCAACTGCCCACTACCAGTGGTCTTGCATCTCTGGAACCTGTAACTCATCATCCGGTTAAGATAGAAGAAAATGAAATCAACACCAAGTTAATGTGAATTTGTTTTTGTCTATTCTTTGTCAGCTTTTTACCCTCCAGTACACCATGTTGACATGCCGTTGATATTATTTCACTACTTGTTTCCTCACCTGTAACTCATATATATTTCTATACTTTTCCGCCCACTTTGGTAAACCATTATCCTACGATATACCCCTCATAAAGCATGTACTCTGATTGGCAATCTATATTTTATACCATAGTCAAATAAAGCATTACATCGACACCTTACCCACAGTCCATAATTTGTAACCGCCTGATAAGTTTGTAAAATGGTACTAATAAAAATGGTGTTTTCCAACAGAATGTGAAACACAAAGAATTGTGTGAGGTATGATATATATGCAGAAATTAAAGTTTAATGGGCCTAACATCACAAAATGAGGGGAAGTTGAGTTACATCTCATCAACCATTGATGGTGAGAGTGATGTCTTTAATCCACCCATGTTTGTGGAGCAGAAAATTTTGTTTGTATCAGGCTCTTTATGTTTGGGAACAAGTCAACCAACCCATGATATTGAGGTTGTTCTTGTACTCTTACCATTTATACTCATGTTTTCAATTTTATGCTGGATCAGCAATTCTACTAAAACAACCTACAACATGCTAACTCGGACTTTTACATTAAGGCTGTGTGGCAGGTATCAGATGGAAAAAAAGAAATAAAATCAGACAATAAAAGACATAATTATTAGTTTTTCTAGCACTTTACTCTCTATATGCACTTTCTGTTCTCATAAACAGTCTTCCTTATTCCAACTTGGACTTACATTCCTTCATTTGAACTTACTGCACCTTGGTAAATATCACGAGTCATTGTTCTTTATTACTTCATTCTCTCATTTGAAGCCTCTGATCACATTAACTGCACCTACAAGAGCTAGTATGAATTTATTCCAATAATTTGTCACACCTCCGTCTGTTACACTATAAAATGATGTGTATTTTTTGTTGTTCATATCCAAGTGCCTTTCTGCTCTTCGGTTTCTCTTTTTCCAAAATCTTGCTCCGAAGGCAAAGCTGGGGAACTTCTGACATCTGGAATATACTCGGCGTACGTGTTTTTCCAAGGTCATATTTCACAAGCGCTCTACAAGTATACTTTATAATAACTATAAACTTAAAAAGTTGCACTGCATAAATAATTAGCACGACCAAATTCATAACACAGTTATGCTGAGATTGGATATGGTGTGTAACGTGGACGCGATGCCACTTTGGTAAATATTTTGAAGACTACTCAATATATCCGCAAAAATGAACTGACATTTACTTTTATAGACTATATTTATTTAAGATGAATACTTTGAACCAATAAATGTTGTAATTTATGGATCATGCCTGTAAAAATGGCATGTACCTGCCCTTGCAAAAATCGGAAGTTTGTGCTGATGATGTCGTTCAGAAGAACGATGAAAGCTCCACGACCAAACCATCCAGCTCAGAGAACAAAACTCCATCAAAATTTATCCTTAACTGTTATAATCACATCAGGCGTTTCGAACTACGGGATCGGAGCAATCGCCTCTCACATCATCCCAGATGGATCTGAGTGAGTCATGTCACATGCAGCTACATTGTTAACAATATCAGAAGTCAACTACAGTCAGATCGGGAATGGAGCATCGTCAATTGTCTTCTGTGTAAGAAGTTTTACGATATGACATTTGGATGTCAGTTCATGCTGTCAACTGACAATAAATTATTATTGACCATATTTGTGTCGAAGAAAGAGATTCCGGTCTATACAGCAAACAGACTGCGATGATAAGGAACTACACTCTTGGGTGGTGACTTCGAGATTAAGTACCAGTCCTACTACTGACTTTGGACAAACTGACTCCTCGTTCAGACTGATTCGCCCACAAATCAAACGCGAAGAAGGTATCCTGATATCAGCAATCGAAACAGAAACAGGATTCCAACAGGTGTTGGAAGAAGCAGTTTATGGTCTACCAGTTACTTTCAATGCTATCAGAGAAGCTAAGGAAGATGACTTTATATTAAGAAAATGCAGGGGTTTTCTTCACATCAAATGACCGAAGCTTTGCCTTCAACGAGAACTGCTGCGGTGTCTTTGCCGGTTGGACTCAATTATAGTTGTTGATCCATGTATTATGTTCAGTGACATGATCGTTGTTCCGAAACCATTACGCCGAGAGGTTCTGAAGCAGTTCCGCAATGGTCATCTCGGTACCAATAAGACAAAATCGTTGGCTTGAAATCATGTTCATTGACCTACAATGGATCAAGTTATCGAAACTAGACGCCGCAGTTGTTCATGATGCCTACAAGCAGTCAAAAGTTCAAAGAAATGCAGACCACAACAACGGACAAAGCCGAACAGTTTATGGGAGAATCTGCATGCAGATTTTGCCGGCCCGGTGGGAGAAAAAATGATTTTAATCATAGTGGATGCACTCACGAAATGGCCACAAGTCTATGCTATGGCAAATTGCACATCCAGTGAAACAGTCAGCAAATTATCTGGAATGTTTAGTTGTTTTGATATTTCTGTGGATTTGGTGACCTAGAATAACCCATCAATAAGCAACATCGAATAGAGGCGGTCTACATAATGATATGGATTGAGTTGAATGACGTATAAACCAAGACATATCGTTTTAGAGGACATACTCAAACATCCTTTGCTCGATAAAATCAAAACTTCGCATCAAACCAGCTGTATATTAAATTGTCTGCAAATTTGATCAATAACATTATTTGTCTGCTAACAGAAGTTAGTGAGTTCTTGTCGAAAAGAAAAAAAACAATTCACAGAATATGGAAGAAATAATTGTTTTATTAACAACCTAAGGACTCAAATGTTTGCGTTCTACATTTCTTCGAAGTATCTTTTAATGAACGACATTTCACTTGAGTCCAAATTCTAATATGGATTCATTATATTATAACTTGTCTCTGAAAAGGATAACATCATATGATAAAAAACAAGACGGGAAACAAAGTAGACGTGAGAAAATACTTATATATTACGCTGAAATAAACAGGTGAATGGATAATGACGAAGCCATAACTTCAATATCAATGGCATCTATTCCAATCACCAACATCAGACTTAGTTGTTGAAAATTTTCAGGTAATCACACGTCCCTCGAGAATCATGAATTTCATATTGCTCAGATGGTAATTCTGTCCTTCTGACACCAGTGTTTACCATATTCATTGGATGAAGAACCACATACACTGTGGCCGGTTACTAGGACTTGAAATGTTTCTCTATTTCGTTATACAAATCACAGCACGATTTAGGCTAGCACTATGTGTTACAATTGTTTCATGGAGTATGTGAATGCGATTTGTTTACTCAATATTCATTTAGGGTTAAGTCTAAGAATTATATCGTTATGTTGTCAGTAAATCAAACCACCGGGGTTGTTTGCCGACAACGCCATAACAATATTCTGTAAAACAAATTCACGATGAACGATATAAAAACCCTAAATCTAAAACAAAGAACATTTTGTTTAAAAATCTGCACGGCAAAACATGCACAATGCAAACAGCTGAATATTGAAAGTCCGCTGAGAAAATGAGAAAAATTAAGAAAATATTAAACAGAACAATCGCCAAAATTATGAAATAAACAAGAAAAAACTCACCATTTACTTCCAAAAATAAAACCACAACAAAAAGGCCTGCAAAATTCCCATCAAAATCAAAGAAACTAAAACGGCGACAAACAAATATTTGTGCTTAATCGATTTCATACGAGAAAACTGTTGAAATTCAACGTCTGAAGAATTAGATGACTTCACGCGAAATTCAGCGGGAACATTTGCGCGGTTAACACCAGAACTAACCTGCAAATGTAATAAAATCGAAAAAACAATGACCAAACAAGTGTCAAACACTGATGAATACTTCATTCATTCTACATTACTGTCAGCATTTGTAAACAAACCAAAGTCCCACAAACTGTAATGAATCTCACACATTCACAATGTGATTACCAAATTTTCATCTACTACATAAATCTACTACAAGTCTGACACCAAATATATGATAAGAACACACACCAACTCAACTAGCTGACAAGTCCTAGATGGGAGGGAACACGGATTCCACTGTTCACTAATATCTAAATAAACCCGAAGACGAGTAACTAAACTGAACACCCATTCGCAGTGAATATATGTCAACAGAGACTGATTGATTGATCGATTGATTGATTGATTGATTGGACTATTGAATATTGATAAATATTCCAATTTAACACCTGATTCGGTTTCCTATGCTCCTCTTGTGACACCAATGCTAAATGCACACAGCAACTTGAGCACGAGAGAATAGGTGTGAATTATGGAAAGAACGCTTTATTCCAAGGTTACTTTATGTACATCAGATCTAGGGTATCTTGAGCATTTTAGATGGCCTCGGACTTCTGGAAACTTGTGGAACCGTTCTACACATAGCAGCAGGGTAGGTAATCATTCAGTCAGTAATGTGACATGTGACTGTTCACGTTTGAGATACTTCTGAGAGATTACACATATTACTGATTGAATAAAATATTTCTCAGATTTTTCAGGCTTTTTCTGCGTTTTTTCTCGACCGATTTTCTAGGCCTCGCCATTATATCCTTCGGTCATAAAATGAGACCTCATATTCCGGTCGATTTGATGTTTGACTACTGGTTTCCTGGAACCTCTCGCGTTCTTTAGTATCCAGCGTCTATGAGTGTTCATTGGACTTCCTGTGTTTGGAGTATCTGCATCTGTATCCAATGGGAGACTCACTCATCCATCAACCCTGTTCAACGTTCTCTTTCCTCTTACAATTTGACTGATGTGTCGAATGCATGTTCCGAAATTCTCACGCACTTTGTACAAAACATTTCCCATACTCTTTTCAACGACTCCAGGTCCCCAAGGATTTTCTCCAAGGTATGACTTGATCACCACTTTATCACCCACGTTAAAACGTTGGATATTCTGATTTTGTCTGTGGCCATCCACCGGTTTAGGTGATAACATGGCGTTGAACATAGTTCGAACATTTCTTCCAAACATTGCTTCAGCAGAAGATTTTCCATCTGGGACAATAGAGTTGCGTGTAGTTCCGTATGATGTTCAGAATTTTGTAATTATCTGACTTGTACTCTCGTATTCGCCTTTCAGTAATTCTCCTCTAAGTGTGTCAACGAAGGCTCTATCTGTCCATTCGATTGAGGGAGATGTTGTCAAGAGCGTGCATGTGTAATTTTATTGGTGCCGCAGAGGTGCTGGAATGATTCTTCAGTGAATTGTGAGCCGCAATCGGTCACTAGGATCTCCGGAACTCCAAAACAACTAAACATTCCAGATAATTTGCTGACTGTTTCACTGGATGTGCAATTTGCCATAGCATAGACTTGTGGCCATTTCGTGAGTGCATCTACTATGATTAAAATCATTTTTTCTCCCACCGGGCCGGCAAAATCTGCATGCAGATTCTCCCATAAACTGTTCGGCTTTGTCCGTTGTTGTGGTCTGCATTTCTTTGAACTTTTGACTGCTTGTAGGCATCATGAACAACTGCGGCGTCTAGTTTCGATAACTTGATCCATTGTAGGTCAATGAACATGATTTCAAGCCAACGATTTTGTCTTATTGGTACCGAGATGACCATTGCGGAACTGCTTCAGAACCTCTCGGCGTAATGGTTTCGGAACAACGATCATGTCACTGAACATAATACATGGATCAACAACTATAATTGAGTCCAACCGGCAAAACACCGCAGCAGTTCTCGTTGAAGGCAAAGCTTCGGCCATTTGATGTGAAGAAAACCCCTGCATTTTCTTAATATAAAGTCATCTTCCTTAGCTTCTCTGATAGCATTGAAAGTAACTGGTAGACCATAAACTGTTTCTTCCAACATCTGTTGAAATCCTGTTTCTGTTTCGATCGCTGATATCAGGATACGTTCTTCGCGTTTGATTTGTGGGCGAATCAGTCTGAACGAGGAGTCAGTTTGTCCAAAGTCAGTAGTAGGACTGGTACTTAAGCTCGAAGTCACAACCCAAGAGTGTAGTTCCTTATCATCGCAGTCTGTTTGCTGTATAGACCGGAATCTCTTTCTTCGACACAAATATGGTCAATAATAGTTTATTGTCAGTTGATAGCATGAACTGACATCCAAATGTCATATCGTAAAACTTCTTACACAGAAGACAATTGACGATGCTCCATTCCCGATCTGACTGTAGTTGACTTCTGATATTGGTAACAATGTAGCTGCATGTGACATGACTCACTCAGATCCATCTGGGATGATGTGAGAGGCGATTGCTCCGATCCCGTAGTTCGAAACGCCTGATGTGATTATAACAGTTAAGGATAAATTATGATGGAGTTTTGTTCTCTGAGCTGGATGGTTTGGTCGTGGAGCTTTCATCGTTCTTCTGAACGACATCATCAGCACAAACTTCCGATAGAAGTGAAGTGTTCGAATTTCTCCATATGCGTTTCACAGCTTGTTCTGTGCACCTCGATGTTGATTGGTTAAGGATAAATCGTGACGGGTAAGTAGCAGATCCGAAACTAGTTGTTTCTTGATCTCCCCAAAATCAGCTTTATAATCTGTAGACCGATTATGTTTAATATTCTTCGCCAGAAATCTATCTCACGGAGTGCGTGAGCGATGAAGGTTAGGAGGGGAGGCTCCATAATGGCTGACTAGTGCTGAAGGAATCACATTGTGGGTGTATCCGTCGGCCTGGGCATAGCCTTCATTGCTTAAATATTCTCTGGGTATGATCTCCCGTCATATTCACCGACCATAAACATGAGGTAGCGTGCCGTTTTCGTGCACAAGTTACATTTCTCTGTGCGAAGCTGAGGTCCATATTCGGCTATTGGCGGTGGCATCAGATCAGGCTTCTTTTCTAAGCTCATCCCGTCTGCTCCTGTGAATACAATGTCACTCAGATAAGCTCCAGCACTTGGAACATCCTGTAGCATGATATCTTTTATCTCTAGATTTTGTGCGTTCTCAATCCACGCGTGAAGTACCATTTTTGTCATTTTAATAGTGCCTTCACTGAGTTCTTCTCTTCTACTTCCGTTGTACTGAGTTTGTTGCGTATTAATTTTATGGGATGGTCTGTTAACTTCAGCCTATCTATCCAGTCAAGTTCCGATAAATCGAGCGATGGACGTCCTGTCAAAAATACTACTTACTTCTTTGTTAGTTCTCCGACTGAGTCTTCACAGCGTTCTTTAACGATTCGAGACAGAGTTTTGATTGTTCCATCAAAACTAAAGTCCCATGGGTTTTTTGGATGACTAAAGTTACTGTAGCGTTCATGTTCCGTCATCCCAAGTTTTCGTAGGAGTATTCTGACTTTTGAAGCGTTGTTTAGTCTGCAGAGACCGATGTGGAACATATCTTAATATTTACTGAACCATGCGTAAAACGTTACAATTGCTAAACCATCAACATTAAGTATATGGATGACATTAATGACTGAATTAGCATGCGTCGATTGTAGTTCACTAGAAGCAGGATTTTCTGTGACAGGCACATTATCTGCATGAAGGCTTCCATGATTCATATTTGAGAATGATCAAACTGCTTGAGGCCGTTCACACACAATCTGTTCTGTGTGGTTTTTGTGTTGGATGCCTACTTGTTGGGACCTTACCGCCGGAGACGGAAATCCGTGGGATAAGGTTAGGTGTAGGTTGTTGAGATTGAAGTTTTCTAACGCCACTCTTCCTTGTGGGAAGGCGGCATCGCTGTTATGCTGGTTGTCTGGAAGAAACCACTTCCTGACATCACCTGTGTACAGTTAGCGGTACGAATTCGGCCTCAGAAATTAAGGTTGCCGCATTTGAGCTTACCGCTCTTCAACCAACTTGTCTGCAATAAAAGGACATAAGGAACGACCGTTCATGCCAATGAAGCTCTATTCATTCGTTATGATGGACATGACCGCCACAATACCAAAGTAGCAGCAATGATCGGTTTCATCAAAACCAATGTACGCTGGATTCTAAAGATGAATAAAGTTGCTGTAGAGTTCATGCTCCGTTATCTAAAACTTGCAATGTGAAACATAATAATATCGAAAACAATGTGTTAAACATAATGAGTACTTGCATTATTATCCTCCACGATGTCCGGAACGGTTTCTTCCATTTGCGTGAAAGTTATAACGTTCGAATGATGAGGCTGAGAAATATTCTGCAAAACAAAACAGTATGAAGTAACAAAACAAGTGTCTACCACTGATGAATACTTCATTCATTCTACATTACTGTCAGCATTTGTAAACAAACCAAAGTCCCACAAACTGTAATGAATCTCACACATTCACAATGTGATTACCAAATTTTCATCTACTACATAAATCTACTACAAGTCTGACACTAAATATATGATAAGAACACACACCAACTCAACTAGCTGACAAGTCCTAGATGGGAGGGAACACGGATTCCACTGTTCACTAATATCTAAATAAACCCGAAGACGATTAACTAAACTGAACACCCATTCGCAGTGAATATATGTCAACAGAGACTGATTGATTGATCGATTGATTGATTGATTGATTGGACTATTGAATATTGATAAATATTCCAATTTAACACCTGATTCGGTTTCCTATACTCCTCTTGGGACACCAATGCTAAATGCACACAGCAACTTGAGCACGAGAGAATAGGTGTGAATTATGGAAAGAACGCTTTACTCCAAGGTTACTTTATGTACATCAGATCTAGGGTATCTTGAGCATTTTAGATGGCCTCGGACTTCTGGAAACTTGTGAAACCGTTCTACACATAGCAGCAGGGTAGGTAATCATCCAGTCAGTAATGTGACATGTGACTGTTCACGTTTGAGATACTTCTGAGAGATTACACAGAATACTGATTGGATAAGACCTTTCCAAATTTCTTCAGGTCACCACTGGCCGTGCTAGAGGAGTAATGTGGATCAACAGCACAAATAAGAACAACGAGAAATCACAAGTCCTCACTACTTCTTTAAACATATTTCACAGTCTCACCAGTCTCAGAGTTCACCACTCAAACATTTAACTCCAACACTTTCGTATCATTCTGACAGTTAATTTAGGTCCGAATAGATTATGTGTACCTGCGCATATGTGTGCATATGTGGTTACGATTTGTGATCGTTTTTGAATGCATGCACATACAATGAAGTGAAATACTACAATGTATTCAATTATTGAAGTCGTGTTAATGCTTATTCATTGTTCAGTGTTTTCGTCGATAACATTATACTCGTGTTAGTTTAGACAACTGTAATCAATACAAAGCTTCCACTTAATCGCTTCCAAGTGATTGTGTATTGATATGGTGAGATAAAGAGGGGAAGTTACATTGTTGACTGATTGTGCTTTCGGTTGAAAATTACTTCCTATTATAATTCAATATGGCCATCACTTAGTGTAATATATGTTGTATTTTCCGTGTGGTATTTAATTCAGCATAACATTGATCTGTGTAAGTTTGATGTTGATTCACGATATGATATTGTTTGTATTAAGTTAACGTGAACAATGAGCAGCTTAACATGCAACGTGAGATTTTGTTACAATTTTATATATCTGACATTTTCCTTATGAATAATGAGATGAGTGTACAAATCAACACATGAATGTGGGCATTTTCTTCCGGTTGGATTCGTCGTGTTTCGGAGTGATTGCATATTCACTTGCATCAGCTTTTGCATTGTAACATCACGTCATTGGATTTGTGATGGTTTCTCGTTTTCAACTATAAGTAATAGACGACTCGAAAATAACACATATCCATGCTTATGGGTAGCAATAAAATCTTCTGTCGAGTACGAAAACGTGCAATGTGAAACATAATAATATTGAAAACAGTGTATTAAATATAATGAGTACTTGCATTATTATCCTCCACGATGTCCGGAACGGTTTCTTCCATTTGCTTGAAAGTTATAACGTTCGAGTGATGAGGCTGAGAAATATTCTGCAAAACAAAACAGTATGAAGTAACAAAACAAGTGTCTACCACTGATGAATACTTCATTCATTCTACATTACTGTCAGCATTTGTAAACAAACCAAAGTCCCACAAACTGTAATGAATCTCACACATTCACAATGTGATTACCAAATTTTCATCTACTACATAAATCTACTACAAGTCTGACACCAAATATATGATAAGAACACACACCAACTCAACTAGCTGACAAGTCCTAGATGGGAGGGAACACGGATTCCACTGTTCACTAATATCTAAATAAACCCGAAGACGAGTAACTAAACTGAACACCCATTCGCAGTGAATATATGTCAACAGAGACTGATTGATTGATCGATTGAATATTGATAAATATTCCAATTTAACACCTGATTCGGTTTCCTATACTCCTCTTGGGACACCAATGCTAAATGCACACAGCAACTTGAGCACGAGAGAATAGGTGTGAATTATGGAAAGAACGCTTTACTCCAAGGTTACTTTATGTACATCAGATCTAGGGTATCTTGAGCATTTTAGATGGCCTCGGACTTCTGGAAACTTGTGAAACCGTTCTACACATAGCAGCAGGGTAGGTAATCATCCAGTCAGTAATGTGACATGTGACTGTTCACGTTTGAGATACTTCTGAGAGATTACACAGAATACTGATTGGATAAGACCTTTCCAAATTTCTTCAGGTCACCACTGGCCGTGCTAGAGGAGTAATGTGGATCAACAGCACAAATAAGAACAACGAGAAATCACAAGTCCTCACTACTTCTTTAAACATATTTCACAGTCTCACCAGTCTCAGAGTTCACCACTCAAACATTTAACTCCAACACTTTCGTATCATTCTGACAGTTAATTTAGGTCCGAATAGATTATGTGTACCTGCGCATATGTGTGCATATGTGGTTACGATTTGTGATCGTTTTTGAATGCATGCACATACAATGAAGTGAAATACTACAATGTATTCAATTATTGAAGTCGTGTTAATGCTTATTCATTGTTCAGTGTTTTCGTCGATAACATTATACTCGTGTTAGTTTAGACAACTGTAATCAATACAAAGCTTCCACTTAATCGCTTCCAAGTGATTGTGTATTGATATGGTGAGATAAAGAGGGGAAGTTACATTGTTGACTGATTGTGCTTTCGGTTGAAAATTACTTCCTATTATAATTCAATATGGCCATCACTTAGTGTAATATATGTTGTATTTTCCGTGTGGTATTTAATTCAGCATAACATTGATCTGTGTAAGTTTGATGTTGATTCACGATATGATATTGTTTGTATTAAGTTAACGTGAACAATGAGCAGCTTAACATGCAACGTGAGATTTTGTTACAATTTTATATATCTGACATTTTCCTTATGAATAATGAGATGAGTGTACAAATCAACACATGAATGTGGGCATTTTCTTCCGGTTGGATTCGTCGTGTTTCGGAGTGATTGCATATTCACTTGCATCAGCTTTTGCATTGTAACATCACGTCATTGGATTTGTGATGGTTTCTCGTTTTCAACTATAAGTAATAGACGACTCGAAAATAACACATATCCATGCTTATGGGTAGCAATAAAATCTTCTGTCGAGTACGAAAACGTGCAATGTGAAACATAATAATATTGAAAACAGTGTATTAAATATAATGAGTACTTGCATTATTATCCTCCACGATGTCCGGAACGGTTTCTTCCATTTGCTTGAAAGTTATAACGTTCGAGTGATGAGGCTGAGAAATATTCTGCAAAACAAAACAGTATGAAGTAACAAAACAAGTGTCTACCACTGATGAATACTTCATTCATTCTACATTACTGTCAGCATTTGTAAACAAACCAAAGTCCCACAAACTGTAATGAATCTCACACATTCACAATGTGATTACCAAATTTTCATCTACTACATAAATCTACTACAAGTCTGACACTAAATATATGATAAGAACACACACCAACTCAACTAGCTGACAAGTCCTAGATGGGAGGGAACACGGATTCCACTGTTCACTAATATCTAAATAAACCCGAAGACGATTAACTAAACTGAACACCCATTCGCAGTGAATATATGTCAACAGAGACTGATTGATTGATCGATTGATTGATTGATTGATTGGACTATTGAATATTGATAAATATTCCAATTTAACACCTGATTCGGTTTCCTATACTCCTCTTGGGACACCAATGCTAAATGCACACAGCAACTTGAGCACGAGAGAATAGGTGTGAATTATGGAAAGAACGCTTTACTCCAAGGTTACTTTATGTACATCAGATCTAGGGTATCTTGAGCATTTTAGATGGCCTCGGACTTCTGGAAACTTGTGAAACCGTTCTACACATAGCAGCAGGGTAGGTAATCATCCAGTCAGTAATGTGACATGTGACTGTTCACGTTTGAGATACTTCTGAGAGATTACACAGAATACTGATTGGATAAGACCTTTCCAAATTTCTTCAGGTCACCACTGGCCGTGCTAGAGGAGTAATGTGGATCAACAGCACAAATAAGAACAACGAGAAATCACAAGTCCTCACTACTTCTTTAAACATATTTCACAGTCTCACCAGTCTCAGAGTTCACCACTCAAACATTTAACTCCAACACTTTCGTATCATTCTGACAGTTAATTTAGGTCCGAATAGATTATGTGTACCTGCGCATATGTGTGCATATGTGGTTACGATTTGTGATCGTTTTTGAATGCATGCACATACAATGAAGTGAAATACTACAATGTATTCAATTATTGAAGTCGTGTTAATGCTTATTCATTGTTCAGTGTTTTCGTCGATAACATTATACTCGTGTTAGTTTAGACAACTGTAATCAATACAAAGCTTCCACTTAATCGCTTCCAAGTGATTATGTATTGATATGGTGAGATAAAGAGGGGAAGTTACATTGTTGACTGATTGTGCTTTCGGTTGAAAATTACTTCCTATTATAATTCAATATGGCCATCACTTAGTGTAATATATGTTGTATTTTCCGTGTGGTATTTAATTCAGCATAACATTGATCTGTGTAAGTTTGATGTTGATTCACGATATGATATTGTTTGTATTAAGTTAACGTGAACAATGAGCAGCTTAACATGC
The DNA here is from genome assembly GCA_946903255.1 of Schistosoma spindalis. Lineage (NCBI taxonomy): Eukaryota > Metazoa > Platyhelminthes > Trematoda > Strigeidida > Schistosomatidae > Schistosoma > Schistosoma spindalis. Next base: position 2,935,466 of record OX336416.1, read on the forward strand.
AACGTGAGATTTTGTTACAATTTTATATATCTGACATTTTCCTTATGAATAATGGGATGAGTGTACAAATCAATACATGAATGTGGGCATTTTCTTCCGGTTGGATTCGTCGTGTTTCGGAGTGATTGCATATTCACTTGCATCAGCTTTTGCATTGTAACATCACGTCATTGGATTTGTGATGGTTTCTCGTTTTCAACTATAAGTAATAGACGACTCGAAAATAACACATATCCATGCTTATGGGTAGCAATAAAATCTTCTGTCGAGTACGAAAACGTGCAATGTGAAACATAATAATATTGAAAACAGTGTATTAAATATAATGAGTACTTGCATTATTATCCTCCACGATGTCCGGAACGGTTTCTTCCATTTGCGTGAAAGTTATAACGTTCGAATGATGAGGCTGAGAAATATTCTGCAAAACAAAACAGTATGAAGTAACAAAACAAGTGTCTACCACTGATGAATACTTCATTCATTCTACATTACTGTCAGCATTTGTAAACAAACCAAAGTCCCACAAACTGTAATGAATCTCACACATTCACAATGTGATTACCAAATTTTCATCTACTACATAAATCTACTACAAGTCTGACACCAAATATATGATAAGAACACACACCAACTCAACTAGCTGACAAGTCCTAGATGGGAGGGAACACGGATTCCACTGTTCACTAATATCTAAATAAACCCGAAGACGAGTAACTAAACTGAACACCCATTCGCAGTGAATATATGTCAACAGAGACTGATTGATTGATGATTGATTGATTGATTGATTGGACTATTGAATATTGATAAATCTTCCAATTTAACACCTGATTCGGTTTCCTATGCTCCTCTTGTGACACCAATGCTAAATGCACACAGCAACTTGAGCACGAGAGAATAGGTGTGAATTATGGAAAGAACGCTTTATTCCAAGGTTACTTTATGTACATCAGATCTAGGGTATCTTGAGCATTTTAGATGGCCTCGGACTTCTGGAAACTTGTGGAACCGTTCTACACATAGCAGCAGGGTAGGTAATCATTCAGTCAGTAATGTGACATGTGACTGTTCACGTTTGAGATACTTCTGAGAGATTACACATATTACTGATTGAATAAAATATTTCTCAGATTTTTCAGGCTTTTTCTGCGTTTTTTCTCGACCGATTTTCTAGGCCTCGCCATTATATCCTTCGGTCATAAAATGAGACCTCATATTCCGGTCGATTTGATGTTTGACTACTGGTTTCCTGGAACCTCTCGCGTTCTTTAGTATCCAGCGTCTATGAGTGTTCATTGGACTTCCTGTGTTTGGAGTATCTGCATCTGTATCCAATGGGAGACTCACTCATCCATCAACCCTGTTCAACGTTCTCTTTCCTCTTACAATTTGACTGATGTGTCGAATGCATGTTCCGAAATTCTCACGCACTTTGTACAAAACATTTCCCATACTCTTTTCAACGACTCCAGGTCCCCAAGGATTTTCTCCAAGGTATGACTTGATCACCACTTTATCACCCACGTTAAAACGTTGGATATTCTGATTTTGTCTGTGGCCATCCACCGGTTTAGGTGATAACATGGCGTTGAACATAGTTCGAACATTTCTTCCAAACATTGCTTCAGCAGAAGATTTTCCATCTGGGACAATAGAGTTGCGTGTAGTTCCGTATGATGTTCAGAATTTTGTAATTATCTGACTTGTACTCTCGTATTCGCCTTTCAGTAATTCTCCTCTAAGTGTGTCAACGAAGGCTCTATCTGTCCATTCGATTGAGGGAGATGTTGTCAAGAGCGTGCATGTGTAATTTTATTGGTGCCGCAGAGGTGCTGGAATGATTCTGCAGTGAATTGTGAGCCGCAATCAGTCACTAGGATCTCCGGAACTCCAAAACAACTAAACATTCCAGATAATTTGCTGACTGTTTCACTGGATGTGCAATTTGCCATAGCATAGACTTGTGGCCATTTCGTGAGTGCATCTACTATGATTAAAATCATTTTTTCTCCCACCGGGCCGGCAAAATCTGCATGCAGATTCTCCCATAAACTGTTCGGCTTTGTCCGTTGTTGTGGTCTGCATTTCTTTGAACTTTTGACTGCTTGTAGGCATCATGAACAACTGCGGCGTCTAGTTTCGATAACTTGATCCATTGTAGGTCAATGAACATGATTTCAAGCCAACGATTTTGTCTTATTGGTACCGAGATGACCATTGCGGAACTGCTTCAGAACCTCTCGGCGTAATGGTTTCGGAACAACGATCATGTCACTGAACATAATACATGGATCAACAACTATAATTGAGTCCAACCGGCAAAAACACCGCAGCAGTTCTCGTTGAAGGCAAAGCTTCGGCCATTTGATGTGAAGAAAACCCCTGCATTTTCTTAATATAAAGTCATCTTCCTTAGCTTCTCTGATAGCATTGAAAGTAACTGGTAGACCATAAACTGTTTCTTCCAACATCTGTTGAAATCCTGTTTCTGTTTCGATCGCTGATATCAGGATACGTTCTTCGCGTTTGATTTGTGGGCGAATCAGTCTGAACGAGGAGTCAGTTTGTCCAAAGTCAGTAGTAGGACTGGTACTTAAGCTCGAAGTCACAACCCAAGAGTGTAGTTCCTTATCATCGCAGTCTGTTTGCTGTATAGACCGGAATCTCTTTCTTCGACACAAATATGGTCAATAATAGTTTATTGTCAGTTGATAGCATGAACTGACATCCAAATGTCATATCGTAAAACTTCTTACACAGAAGACAATTGACGATGCTCCATTCCCGATCTGACTGTAGTTGACTTCTGATATTGTTAACAATGTAGCTGCATGTGACATGACTCACTCAGATCCATCTGGGATGATGTGAGAGGCGATTGCTCCGATCCCGTAGTTCGAAACGCCTGATGTGATTATAACAGTTAAGGATAAATTTTGATGGAGTTTTGTTCTCTGAGCTGGATGGTTTGGTCGTGGAGCTTTCATCGTTCTTCTGAACGACATCATCAGCACAAACTTCCGATAGAAGTGAAGTGTTCGAATTTCTCTTTATGCGTTTCACAGCTTGTTCTGTGCACCTCGATGTTGATTGGTTAAAGATAAATCGTGACGGGTAAGTAGCAGATCCGAAACTAGTTGTTTCTTGATCTCCCTAAAATCAGCTTTATAATCTGTGGACCGATTATGTTTAATATTCTTCGCCAGAAATCTATCTCACGGAGTGCGTGAGCGATGAAGATTAGGAGGGGAGGCTCCATAATGGCTGACTAGTGCTGAAGGAATCACATTGTGGGTGCATCCGTCGGCCTGGGCATAGCCTTCATTGCTTAAATATTCTCTGGGTATGATCTCCCGTCATATTCACCGACCATAAACATGAGGTAGCGTGCCGTTTTCGTGCACAAGTTACATTTCTCTGTGCGAAGCTGAGGTCCATATTCGGCTATTGGCGGTGGCATCAGATCAGGCTTCTTTTCTAAGCTCATCCCGTCTGCTCCTGTGAATACAATGTCACTCAGATAAGCTCCAGCACTTGGAACATCCTGTAGCATGATATCTTTTATCTCTAGATTTTGTGCGTTCTCAATCCACGCGTGAAGTACCATTTTTGTCATTTTAATAGTGCCTTCACTGAGTTCTTCTCTTCTACTTCCGTTGTACTGAGTTTGTTGCGTATTAATTTTATGGGATGGTCTGTTAACTTCAGCCTATCTATCCAGTCAAGTTCCGATAAATCGAGCGATGGACGTCCTGTCAAAAATACTACTTACTTCTTTGTTAGTTCTCCGACTGAGTCTTCACAGCGTTCTTTAACGATTCGAGACAGAGTTTTGATTGTTCCATCAAAACTAAAGTCCCATGGGTTTTTTGGATGACTAAAGTTACTGTAGCGTTCATGTTCCGTCATCCCAAGTTTTCGTAGGAGTATTCTGACTTTTGAAGCGTTGTTTAGTCTGCAGAGACCGATGTGGAACATATCTTAATATTTACTGAACCATGCGTAAAACGTTACAATTGCTAAACCATCAACATTAAGTATATGGATGACATTAATGACTGAATTAGCATGCGTCGATTGTAGTTCACTAGAAGCAGGATTTTCTGTGACAGGCACATTATCTGCATGAAGGCTTCCATGATTCATATTTGAGAATGATCAAACTGCTTGAGGCCGTTCACACACAATCTGTTCTGTGTAGTTTTTGTGTTGGATGCCTACTTGTTGGGACCTTACCGCCGGAGACGGAAATCCGTGGGATAAGGTTAGGTGTAGGTTGTTGAGATTGAAGTTTTCTAACGCCACTCTTCCTTGTGGGAAGGCGGCATCGCTGTTATGCTGGTTGTCTGAAAGAAACCACTTCCTGACATCACCTGTGTACAGTTAGCGGTACGAATTCGGCCTCAGAAATTAAGGTTGCCGCATTTGAGCTTACGGCTCTTCAACCAACTTGTCTGCAATAAAAGGACATAAGGAACGACCGTTCATGCCAGTGAAGCTCTATTCGTTCGTTATGATGGACATGGCCGACCACAACACCAAAGTAGCAGCAATGATCGGTTTCATCAAAACCAAAGTACGCTGGATTATTTAAATGAATAAAGTTGCTGTAGAGTTCATGCTCCGTTATCTAAAACTTGCAATGTGAAACATAATAATATTGAAAACAGTGTATTAAATATAATGAGTACTTGCATTATTATCCTCCACGATGTCCGGAACGGTTTCTTCCATTTGCGTGAAAGTTATAACGTTCGAATGATGAGGCTGAGAAATATTCTGCAAAACAAAACAGTATGAAGTAACAAAACAAGTGTCTACCACTGATGAATACTTCATTCATTCTACATTACTGTCAGCATTTGTAAACAAACCAAAGTCCCACAAACTGTAATGAATCTCACACATTCACAATGTGATTACCAAATTTTCATCTACTACATAAATCTACTACAAGTCTGACACTAAATATATGATAAGAACACACACCAACTCAACTAGCTGACAAGTCCTAGATGGGAGGGAACACGGATTCCACTGTTCACTAATATCTAAATAAACCCGAAGACGAGTAACTAAACTGAACACCCATTCGCAGTGAATATATGTCAACAGAGACTGATTGATTGATCGATCGATTGATTGATTGCTTGATTGGACTATTGAATATTGATAAATCTTCATTCATTCTATATTACTATCAACATTTGTAAACAAACCAAATTCTCACAAACTGTAATGAATTTCACACATTCACTATGTGATTACTAAATATACGTCTACTATGTAGATCTACTACAAATCTGACACTAATTAAATGAGAATACATATTAACAGTACATGTTGAGAAGTCATTTATTATAGAAAATTTCACTGAACACTTACCTCAACTTCCATTTAGTCGAAGATCTGCGAAATTTCATCAAGTTTCTTTTGAATATATATATAAATTTTCTATAATGAATTTCTCATGTTGATTTGTCTATCCAAGTTGTTTTATAATTGAATCAATTTTGTGAAATTCCTTGTTTCATTGGTAACTAATCATTATATCTTTTTTTTATTCTTATGTCCTACTCATATGAAATATTTGTTATTTCAGAAACGGTCTAATAGTGTCTTATTATTATTGGCACCAATTTTTTTTAAAATTTTTATGGTACTTTTTTTGTCTAGATAGTATTGTTTGTTGTCAACCACTTTGTATTGATGTTTTTACTTGTATTAGTATTATGATAATTAAAAGAATTTGAATTATAGGATGAACTAATAATCTCAGAGATAATGCAATTGAATCAAGAAGTACTACGCAATCACTAACGAATGTACTGTATTTAAAATTCGAACTTAAGCATTCAAGAAGTACAAAGGAATCATTAATTCATTCAAACACCACATCCGCTACAGCTTAAATTGGAGTCTAAGTGTCTGCAATTAATTGTACGCCTTTTTTTTTAAAGTTTATCCTGTATCTGTCCGACAGTGTATTGGATAAAGACTCTGTATTATGTAGAATGCACTCATTAGTATTAGAATTAACAACGGAAATCGGAACAGATTCACTTGCTTCCTGGGATTGTGTTCACTCATCATGTCGGTTGAGTACTAAAACTACTACTACCTAGAATTTGAACTATAGACATTCAGACTGTCCTCCCCCACAAAATAATGTTGAATTTTCATATCCCCAAGTTATAAATAATGTGGCTTCATTTAAAGCATCTTTCTTACATTGACTAGAGTAAACATTGGAAGTGAATTTATGATAAGGACAAACAATAATTGATATGAAATCATCTGAATTGTGATCAGAATCGAGCTCATTTAATACTGGTTCTTCGCATTGAACAACTTTCCCACAAGAAACAAATGAATCATGAAGACAAATAATATTTGATATGACATCAAGATTTGATTCTTCTGAAACAGTTTCCTCAAATTTATTAGGAATGTCATTGCAGAGTAAAGGATCATTAGAAAAATCAGCATCAATCAAAACTACATCAGATTTTCGATCATGATTAGGTTCATTCGAAATATTCTCATCAGATTTGTAAGAAATTTCATCAGAAATATGTGAATCATTAGGAAAAATCATATCTGGTACAATAACATGAGAAATCTGATAAGTTGATTGATTAGGAATTGTTGCCTCGCAAGGATTCTGAGTTTCATTCAACTCTGTACTGCTATACGACTCTAAATTGTCTTTTGAAATCATTGATAAAGATAAATGATCATTATAAATACTCAACTTATTAGGATCACAATTACAAACTGAGTGAATATGTCCAATACCACCACATCTAAAGCACTTAAAATTATAAAATTTGCATGAATTAAAAGAGTGGAACCTGCCACAGGACAAACATTGACCAAACTTGTGCCCATTTTCATGAACTGCATCGCAACTCCTCAATGAATAATCTGCACAACCTTGAGTATACACTGGGATGGGGTGACATAATGTAGTGGAGTTTTTTATATCCTCATGAATCATTTTACAAAATCTTCCTCCTTTACCGCATTCGAAATTTGTATACTTAACATATTCTAGAAGTAGTTCCTTATGAGTTGTATAAGGAAGCAAAATGGGCTTTTCAGGTAAAACCAGTGTTTTTAATAAGCTATATGCTTCTTTTCCGATGAATGTGAGGAAATGTACCACAACATAAACATCCTAATCATCTTCCTTAGTCATAGTCCAGATTTTGAACCTTTCAAAGTAATTTTCAAGAGCATTAAAATCTGAATGAATATCTAATTGTTCCATCGCACGCCCCATCGCCACGCCAATATGATGATTAAGAGTATTTGAATTATAGTATGAACTAAGAATCCCAGAAATAACACAAATGAATCAAGAAGTACTACACAAACACTAACGAATGTACTATATTTGAAATTCCAAATCAAGCATTCAACAAGTACAAACGAATCATTATTACATTCATCCATCTATGTCTTGTTGAATTTTCTAAATTTAGTCTATTATGACATTATCGCATATATAGAAGTACATTTGGATTCATTAACTGATATTTATGATCAAGTAAAATAGTTAATAGTATCATATAAATGTAAATCATCTTTTGTAAGTTTTATAATTTTGGAATGTTAAGGATATTCATTTCTTTAGAAACTTTCTTGTGTGTAATTTGTTTTAATGCCATAGAAACTAATGAGAAGTAATAAAGTAGAATAGTTAAGCTTTAACTTGAAGTGTTATAAGCAAAAGAAAAAACAAACAGACCAAACAATACATTATACCGGGAATTAGAAGCAGATATCAATATAATGAATAATAATTGGAAACAACTAAGAAGGAGAACTTTGAACAAAGTCAATTGAAGAATCTTGGTCAGTGATCTATGCTGTATTAGAGTTAATAGGTGTTAGTAAGTAAATAACTCCTAACTTTGTACATGGTTGAAACGAATTGATATTAATCAGCAAAAGTAGCTGAACATGTGGTATAAATATTCCGGTCCATCTATCTATTTTTTTTCTTATCAAGAGCCTATATTTAAAATAAGAGGAAAAAGTGGGATTGTTCTACTTCATTGGGTTCAAGTACAAATGGAATGTGAAAATGTCAACGATAGACTAAGTATTATGTTTAGCTTTCGATGTTCTTGATAGACATTAAGTATCGAAACATTTAAAACGCACTCGTTGACACACTCTAAAGAAGATGGTGCGCTTACTATCTACACAACGTCATGAATGATGTGACTTTTGTAAAACAAATACAATGAGCGTCTGGACAGTTGTTAGATAACTGAAGAAGTATCGAACTGGTGTTCCAAGGACAACCCAATACCTCAAAAATAATTTTTTTTAATATTTATCTCACGACTACTGATTTCCTGATTGTGAACCAGGAGGCAAATAATAGACTAGTCTATGATGTCTGAACAAATAACAGTTAGCGTTATCACATCAGATAGTTGGAAGAAATGATGCCAAAGCATAATCTCAGTATCAAATAGCATCTGCGTGGAGCTTCATTCCATTCAGTATCAACAGTAGAAATCATAATGCCTTCAAACAAAGTAAAATCACCCGATGATAGTTGAAGAAATCCTTCAATCATTTAGCTTCTAACTAACAGTAATTGGACAATTAAAGGTATTCATCTAACTAATCAGTTATGGAATAATTTTAAATCAAAGGTTGTTTCTATCTTACAGTGTTGTCAATGTTACAGTATAAATCTTAAAGGTATCATATTGCGCTATTGAACAGAGATAAAGCGAATTCAGAGGAGGAATTTGTTGTTTTGATGAAATCATTTCTTTATGCTGTATACTTGCATTTATAGTCATTGAGTTACGTAACGTTGACTCCAGGATCCTGAAGGAACAAAAGGCGTATGAGCTTATTGTTAATGACCGGTTACCATGGGATTACACCTCCTGACGTTGCTCCACTGCCTTGTGGATTAGACCTTTGAATCGAAGGCTCCGGGTGTGGTCCTCTAAGCAAGTCACCTGCTTCAGTTTGGGCACCCAGGTAGTATCCTAGCCCACACACACAAATCAAGTGACTTGTGTTGCATCCATGTATTCGGTGTCCGTTTATACCAATATTTATGTGTTCAAATAAATAAATAAATAATAGAACACTAAGACTGGTACAAATGAAGATTATTAGCCCCAAAACATGACGACGACGATGAAGGCTCCAGTTGAAAATATACATATCTATGTCTTCATTGTACACATATTTTTTCTCATTAATTAGAATGAAATCACATATATGAAAGGTACTTAGGGTTATAACAAATCAAATGATACCTGTCATGGTGACCATAATTTGTATAAATTTAATGCAAGAATATCATATCTTGAATAAACATTACACTGAATAACCATCATATTGAATTAAAAGTATCTAATTTTGGCTTTTCATCCCATCATATTAGATCAAAGGGTAGTTGATTACACTGCTAAGACGTTAGGATTTCACCAATTCAAGCCTAAACTCTGTACGTTTAACCTGTCATCCTTCCATAGCCCTGATTCCCTACTTCGGTATATTTAGGTCACACTTTACTTTTTTTATTTATATAATCAGTTTCCATATCTAATGATTGTTATTCTATGGTTTTTTTTTAATGACCTATACGCTTTTCATTTCATTTTCATATCTGTTAAATGGACAATTATCTTTTCATAATTCTGACCTATCAATTACTTTCATTTTCCTATTCTTCTATAACCTGTCAATCATTACATAGTCAGTCAGCAACAACGTAGGACTTCGTACGTACGTACATCAGTTCGAGTTACCATACCATATTAAAACACAGATACAATTGTCGACAAAATCCCATAGTGGTAGAGGTAATAAAAGTATAAGCAGTAATCGGAAAGATTAGGATTCGAAGATGTTATTCAAGGAGTATAATCCAGTGAAATAAACTTGGACAGAGAAAAAAAAGGACACAAATAATTCAGAAGATTAGAATTTAGGAGAACACAAAGCGTAATTGCACCTGCGCCATTGAGAACGATTTTGAGCCATGTCATTCAAGGTCTCTAACCATCGGTTGCTATCATCTCACGGATCCTAATCAGGTAGTCTACACCTACCAACATGGCTCAGTCCACTTGTCAGTGACTTCATGGATTTGTACCATGTTTTGATCTGACCGCCACTAGCTTTTTTCCAACCTACTTCTACACCATAAAACACAGCTCATCGGGGCAATCGATAGTTGACCATACGTAACACATGTCCCAGCCATCTCAACTGATGAAGTCTCACTATTTCATCAATGGATTTGCCATCCTTACCTAGTAATCATTTCCTAACAACTGTATTACTTACTCGGTGATCCCAGGATATACGAGCAATACTTCGAAGACATCTACGATCAAATAGTAGTAACCTTCGAATGTCCTTAACTCTTATCGGCCATGTTTCACAGCCATAAAGTAAGATATTACGTAACCTTCGTTTGAAATACTTTATAATGTAATCTTATTAGACTCACACATATGTACCAAATTTTTATTATTATTTTTTATTTTAACACATAAGTATAGGTACAAAGAGGGACCGAATACATATGCGCCACACAAATCTCAATTGATTTGTGTGAGGGCTGTGATACTGACCGGGTGCCCAAACCGAAGCAGGTGGTTTTCTTAGGGGCCCACAACCCGAGCCTTTGACCTGAACGTCTGACCCACAAGGCAGTGGAGCATCGTGAGGAGATGCAGTCCCATGGTAGCCGGTGACCAACGATTGGTTCATACGCCATTTGTTCCCGCAGGATACTGGAGCCAGCTCATGTGCACCATTGGTTTGGGATCCGGTTAAAGCGCCAGACATTGGCTTTTCGTCCTCTCATTTTTGTAAACAACACCCCCGCCACGAGAAGGCAGTGAATAGGACTTCACTGGCAGAGGCTATATACGCATGGCCATGTGAGAGCATTTCGAGAGGGAGAGCGGACTCTCCCCACTCTCGGCCGTACCAGGGCATTTGTACCAAATATAACCATAGATATGAATATACAATTTAAGCAAATGGAAACTTCTCTTCATTAAATTCTTTACAGTTTTATTCAATGTAAATATTTTGTTAGAATCAATTATCATTAAGGATAATGATGATTATAATCTCTATTCAAATCAGGTTCATATATTCATATCATTATGAAAATACCACTGACTATTTAGAAATCTTCATATGCTGATCACACCATATTTTGTACATCTTTTATTATATTACCTAATTAGATGGAATGTGATATAAAGTGAATATATTGACTATTATTTCTTAAGTATTTTATTTTTTATAAACAATTTAGGTCAATAGACCGAGATTTGATAGTACCACTTTCAGTTAATAGTAGTATTTGGCATGTAATAGAACTAGTATCAGAAGAGACTTTTTTTGGATATTATAGTAAGTTTTAATAGTTATGATCATGAGTTAATTAAATCTAGACTACCATAAAAAATTTGAAGGAGTCCTATGATAGAACAAAACAGCCGTCCAATTTTTCCGGGTTTTTCATAATCGTCTAGCTTAAATTGACTCATGATCTCAATTATTAAAATTACTACAATATCTACAAAAACCCTTCTGATATGAATCAACATTTGCTCACTAGTGACTGGTTTCAAGAAGGTACTTCCGGAAGTTCTATTGAAAAGTACTGACTAGTGGAGTTCACTCAGGTGTGTTGTGAGATAGTAACTCACTGAAGACATTGATGTATATGTCTCTCAATTTTGTGGATTGGTTAAACTTAGACATGAACAACATTGAATGCCGGCCGGCTCAGTGGTCTACAGGTAAAGCGCTTGCGCGCGAGACTGATAGGTACTGGATTGGAATATAGCGTGGCGGTATCGTGGATGCGCACTGCTGAAGAGTCCCACAATAGGACGAAATGACTGTCCAGTACTTCGAAACTTTCTATGGTGATCTTCATATGGAAACTGGTTTGTTCTATCCCTCAGTAGGCTGTTGTTGATGATATCCCGCCAATGGATATTGTTTATCTTGCGTAGACAACTGTTTTGTAAATACTTGTATCTTTTTAATGATGGCTGTAGTAATTCTCCAAGTTTCAGCTTGGTACATTAGAATTGTCTTGACATTCGTATTGAAGATTATGACTTTCATATTGATTGACAGTTATTTTAAGTTTCATATGTTTTCCAATTGTAGGAATGAGGCCCTTGCTTTGCCAATCCTCGCTTTTATATCTGCATGAAATCCTTTTTGTTTATCGATGATGCTTCTCATGTATATGAATCGTTGTACATCTTCTAGAGTTTCACCATCCGGTATGATTGAATCGCTATTATCCGTGTTATATTTGAGGACCTTGATTTTCCCTTTATGTATGTTGATTAATCCCTTGATTAAATATTAAAATTCAAATAATTCATGTATCAAAATGAAAAATAGTAAAAACTTTATATTAATTAAGTCTTTCAATACAGTATATATTACAGACAAACACAAAGATAACATAAATAATAATGTCGGTAAAACATTATACATCAAAGAAGTCTAAGAACAATTGTATATGTTCATTAAAATAATCAGTTCCAATGGATACAATTAAGTTCAATTGTCTGTAAATTCAAATGATGTAATTTTTATCTCTTTTTTTTTTAAAAAAAAATTTACAACAATATAATAAAAACAATTCATGTTAAATGTATTATGGTATATACTACTGATGTCAACAATAATAATAAGTAGTATGTATCATTTATCAATATCTTGCATCAGAAGGTTAAAATAATCAATAAAAAGTGAATAAGAACAAAGGATGATTGATAGAGACATGAAAGAATAAGAAAGTTAAAAGCAATTAGTCCTTTTTTATAAATTTTGTTAGAACAGATTAACTTTGTCTTTTCATTATCCTATTGAAATAAAGTTTGAAACAAGTAATTGATAGCGTTTTTTTTCTGGTTAGCGTTTTTTTTTAGCGAGTTAGTTTTCTACGGGATGGGGTCGCTAACCTCATGCCCAACCCTCCTCCTTTATCCGGGCTTGGGACCGGCAGTAGCCCCTGGAAAGGGGCTCCAGGTGGAGATATAAGAAAAATGAACAAGAATTGGATGGAACTAGAAAAGAAGGCCCAGGACAGAGTGGGTTGGAGAATGCTGGTCGGCGGCCTATGCTCCATTGGGAGTAACAGGCGTAAGTAAGTAAGTAATTGATAGATATTTTGAAAATGAAATATTTATTGTATAGTTCATAGATTTAACTAAAATGTTCTGTCATTTCATGGTCAAATACATTCGATTGTTCTCACTTATGTTGTCGTTCACAATGGTATAATTGTAAAGCCTGATTAAGTTATTGAAAATGAATGTTTGCATTAATACTCTTAATTTTCAAATATTCTATGTGAATTTTCAAATCATATAATAGACAGTAACAGTGATGATGTAACAAAAATATGTAATAATCTTAGTATAAGTATGATACTTAATTAATTACTTTCGTCTGTTACTCCCAATGGAGCATAGGCTGCCGACCAGCATTCTCCAACCCACTCTATCCTGGGCCTTCATTTCTAGTTCTATCCAATTTTTGTTCATCCTTTCCATGTCTGTCTCCGTTTCTCGGAGTATTGTGTTCTTTAGTCTTCCTCTTTACCTTTAACCATGAGGGTTCCAAGTAAAGGCTTACGTTGTGACACAGTTGAGTGCTTTCCTCAGTGTGTGTCCCGTTCACTTCTAGTCCTTCTTCCTGACCCCTAACCCCGCTGAGATCTGATTTGTTCTCTCCCATGGTAGGTTGTTGCTGATATTGTTTTAGCCAACGAATCCTAAGTATTTTTCGTAGACAACTGTTAATAAACACCTGTATCTTGTGGATGATGGCTTTCGTAGTTCTACAGGTTTCCGCTCCATACATTGGAACCGTCTTGACATTCGTATTGAAGATTCTGACTTTGATATTGATTGACAGTTATTTCGAGTTTCATATGTTCTCCACTTGTAGGAATGCGGTCCTTGCTTTGCCGGTCCGCGCCTTCACATCTGCATCAGATCCACCGTGTTCATCAGGGATGCCGGTCAGATGTGTAAAGGTTTTTACGTGTTCCAAATCTTCTCCGTTAATTGTGATTGGATTGGTGCATGTTGTGTTGCATCGGAGAATTTTGCTTTTCCCTCTGTGTATGTTGAGACCTACTGCTGTTGAGACTGCTGCTACACTGGTTGTCTTCTCCTGCATTTGCTGTTGCATTTGCGACAGAAGAGCCAGATCATCTGTAAAGTCTAGATCGTCCAGCTGCATGTGATATCTGATTCCTATATTGTTTTCATCACAAAATGATAACAGCTGGAGGACGTTTGTTAATTGATTAAAACTGAACGGTGGTTTTATTCCAATTCCAGAATCCTTGAAATTATAACCTTCTACAAAAGGTCTTTCGTGACTCTAATAACTCTGTACAAACATCTCATATCTGACAGTTGATGATGCAAGTTCAAATTCTATAGGGAGCATCAGTTACCTCAAAAATGGATATCACTCTTCGAAATTAGTGACAGCAGACCAAAGTTGAGGAGGATCTTTTGTTCACTGTTTCCACTGGTTTTCCAATAAGCGAATTGCTTATAAAACAATGAGTCAGAGTCAAAAGATTAACATTTCATTCACTAGCCAACTCTGTTACATTCTACATGGGACAATTCCATCAGTCACAGCCTCTCACGAAAACTTTAATAACCTACCTTGAACCTATCGCTTTCTAGTGAGTACGTAATTATACTCGGTTAGGTGACTTGTGATGGTTGTTTAATGCCCATATTTATTTTCAACACAATTAATTGACATTAATTAAGGAATTATTGGAAGTCAATGATAACTAGTTTGAAACTTTCACCCTAGTCTACATTTCATCATAGTCTTTAAATGAAAATTTCTTATCTTAACACTACTAACAATTTGGAATAAGTAGTTAAATATCTATCAAGTAGATTTTCAACTATAATGAACATCGTAAATAAGATAATATTTCAATCTTTCAGTTCAACTTCATTGTAACCATACAGTTCATAAGTTTGCCACTTATACAATCATACTGGAATGAAAGTTTATTTTTCTTTATCATTCAGGAATAGAATGAAAAAATCTGGTTGGTTATTGATTGAGATCATGAACCGATTGATGTTTGACCACCATTGAAAACTTGGAAGCACTGGACGACCGTTTCGTCCTATTGTGGGACTCTTCAGTAGTGCACATCCATAATCTCGCTCGTGTGCTTCGAACTCAAGGCCTTCAGTCTCGAGCGCGAAAGCTTAACCTCTAGAGTGAGTTCCAATAATAATTAGAGGATTACTATCGAACGGGAATGTATTCAACCTGTGTTTTTATTCTTGACAAATAACGAATGATAACATTGTTTAATTTATCATTCAGATATCGTTTATAATCATATTATAGTTGATCTGAAGATTATTGTACAAACTAAATCAACTGGTGTTGAACTCCTAGAATACTGAACTAGTTTTAAACATGTGAAATGAATGAAATCTAAGAAGTTGTTTCATCATGGTTAAGGATTTCACACAAGTAGATATTCATAATTTCAAGAGGAATTCAAATGATTATCTTTAAACCCTGTAGTGACCACATTATTTGTAAACTGCTTTACACGACCGTTGTTGCTACCTTGACGTGGTGGTTGGGCTCGCCTATCGCGATGAACCAATCGAGCTATGCTGACTGACCCTAAAAATTTACATCTCGTTTTATTCCACGATTTTCGTCTCCGGAGGCAAGGTCTCAACAAATACGGAGCTAACACGAAAACTACTCACAAAATGGTCGTGTGTGACCGACCTCAAGCAGTTTTCCCTTGGGCATTGCAGTCACGTTCTCAGGTCACTAAGACAACCTCTAACCCGACTTCTTTTTCAAGCATCTCTAGAACAACCCTTCCACGATGTGGGCAACCGGGAAGTGATAACCTTCCTCATACCTCTAACATTACTTAAGACCACTGTATTTATGATCAATCTCCCTCTTCAATTCCTATCATTCCTCGTGATCGACTGACTGAGACTACTTAACTAACATTCTATAGGCTATGCTTTCGACTTTATCCACATACCGCTCGATCAATATGTATACCAAGAAATCAATTAAGATTTATTCAGGTAACATTTTCCTATAGTGGCAGGGGAGTCAGCCTATGACATAGTTTAATGGTATGAAAGAAAACTGAATAGAACTGGCGATTGTCAGTGCATCACAACACACTGATTTGGGTTCTACAGATAGTGTACCTAAATGATGTAATTTGTTATCAAACATGGCTAAGGTTAAAAGCCAATAGGGATGTTACGATAACTCTTTTCTATATTCCTTATTAAAGTTCATGGAACTCGGTTATCTACAGGAAATCATTCACAGTTGTATTACTATCTGAAATGTATCTTCTATTTTATATATCGTTACTCTTTTACTTGACTCATCTCTCCTCAATTCTGTTCAATTTACGTGAAAAATGATGTATGTGTATTGAACAGAATAGTAAAAAAACAACATTCGAAACAATTTAGCCAGTAACATAGTTATATTTTGACCACGTTTCCTATTCTAAATCTGTCTAAGTTAAAATATCTATCCCATTCTGCTAGAAACCGATTTACGGTTAATAAGAACATAAAATCATGATCTTTTTGATCTACCAATCGATATTTTTGAGCTTCATCAAACTAAATGCTGTGAAACCTACTGTACTAAATGACCATAGTTGTGACTGTGATATTTAAAGTGAGATTGAAACATTGACATCTTTTAATTTGAATGATAAGCATTATAATTCATTAGTTAGGTCCTTGTAATTGGTTCAACAGAAAGTTTGCTTTAATTGAAAATACTGTTCAACATAACTAGCAGTCTATTTCAATAAGATATTGTTAAATCCCGACAAGGATCATGAATGGTAACTATCGGAATCTATTTCTGAACTAATACTATACGTATATTTTTATTGTATACTTATTAAGTGACAAAACTATGCATATTCATGTTTCCCTTATTATAAGCTTCATTGTGATCTATAAACTATTATTATACGAGTTACTGTTCTTGAGTTATACCCAGTCTATTAATTATAGTCTCCCACATTCATAGCCACTTATGGCTAGATCTTGTATAAATGTTGTTTTCTATTTTATGGTACGATGTGGTCTGTTTGGTTTGTGTATAAACTCAGTATGTTTGAAATAAATGATTCATATCACTGAGGCTGAAATTGGTGTTCTGGACTCTAACAGACATACAAGGCTAGGCAGGAAGAACAGCCGATAAGGACTGCAGACTGCTCGTATGGGTTTATGAGTCATTGGTTCGACCAACAACTCACTGTGCTATAATTGACTGTATCATTACGTCATATATTAATAGAACACAAAGCCATAAGATTTAATAGATTTAGAAAGTGCTGAATATCATTTTAATTTTGGTATATCAACTCAATTGTTTACATTATATATTGTGGTATTCGAACTAACCAATGAGTTATTTTTGCTTGGTTCCGCGATCATCACGAATTACAAATATAATACTCATTTAGTTCTACTTAGCTTGAATTGCACTACTTCAGGAATTCTTAGCACATTAATTGGAATACTCTAATCATCATATATATACACATAATGTTTATAAAAATCTTAATAAATTATGTATATTTTCTTAATTTCGTCTGCATTTAGTACTTAAGTCTTCAGAACATTAAAACGATATAGTACTGTGCAGAAATTCACACTTTAATTGGTCACTAACTGCAAAACAGTTTAGCGATGATTCTGCTTATATCAGAAATTATAAAGTTGTCATATATCTAAAATATTTTTATTGTTAAAAAATGCTAACTAAAATGAATCTCTCTCTAGTTGAAGTCGTTATGGATACTTTGTCATACACTGTTGAATAAGTTATTAGTCCTTTAATGAACGTTGGGTATATTTTATGAAAATGAATTTTTGAAAACTAAAGCGAATTAACTTTTCTCATATTCACTCTAAACTGTAGCTGTTTGAAAGCTTTTATTTAGAATACTGGAAAAATTAGGTCAGAGGAGATTTTGGAATTGGATATTACAACTAATCCCATCAATATTCTCATATAGATAGTTGTTGTTAGTTGTTTTTTCATCCATTTAAGAAATGATATATCTTGCTTTAAGTCAATTTGAAATATTCACTCAAGCTGACCATTATTCCGAGGCACTAATATATGACAAATAAAGCTTGCGAAACAACAATTTGTAAAATTGTTCCTTTTAATGAGTATTATGACCACTTCTTATGCTTTGTGAAGAGTTTAACCTCAGAAAGTTGGGTCTGTTAGCAAATATGGACACAAAATATTACAATCATTTTAGTTCTAATTCTGTAGCGATTATATTCATGTCGCTTCACTAAATATTATTTAAAATGAATGGTTTGATAGATAGTCAACACCTGGCCCAAAACTTGTCGCTTTAAAACTGCCTGGATCAGCATAGCACACCATCAGTGTAGTTAAGTCTTTTACTGGATACATATTACTGTTTGTTTATGCTCTTTACTTTGATAGGTAGGTGGCTTTTCTTCTGACAGCTAACTATAGGTTGCTTAGGATCCATGTCATTAGAATCCATCAGAACGATATTTTCAAACTACGAACCGTAGACAAATCTGTGGTTTATGTATGAACCAATGATTCTTTTGTACTTGATTCGTGCATGATTTTGAATTCTAAATGTAATACGTTTGTTTGTGCTCATCTAACTCTCTTTGGCTTAAATTGCACTATTTCGGAAATTCCTAGTTAATACAAAAATTTGAATATTTCTAATTATCATAAAATCGTAAATTAAAACCACATGCAGGATATCTACAAATATGTGGTAACAAGATTTAAGAATAAACACCTCTTGATATCCAAAATAGAAACCATAACATCAAGATTATTTTACAACACGACTGTAAATCTTCTGTTTGCAACGTCATACCATCTAAGTTAAGATGGAAAGCATGCAAGCTTCTAACACAATAAAGTTGTAAACTTATAACCAAGAACATCAAGAAAATTTAAAAGTGATTCATTTTAAAATCAAGTAAATATATATCATCAACGATCAGTTTTAATCTAACTATTTGAATTCATTCTCTTAGTTATGGTGGAATATACCAGCTGTAGTATCACGTTCTAAAATTCTTAAGCCCAATAACTGATGAAAATATAGTGCGATGGAGCACATAAAATTTGTCGAAATGGTATAGTTTGCTTTTTCCAAACGGAAACTCCTCAAGTTTGATTTTCCTTGAAGTTCAAGGCAGATATAATAATTTATGAGCCACCAGAAAATGATTTTTCCGATGCATTTCATCATTTTGTCCGGTAACCTTTAAACTTGTAACTAAATTTTATTGAATTTTAATCGTATGCTAGCTTTAAATCTCAATCATTCGTAAGGATGCCGTTACTCTCTATATTCCTAAAAACTGAACTAATTGGTGTAACAATTTGAGTATCTTATTTATCACTTGGCTCATATGTATCGCTTTCTCCAGACTATTTTAAACCAATTTATTTCAAAACTGTCTGCTGGTGGAAGAGCTAACAAGCAAATATCTGCGCATCGCTATTCTACTTACTACAGAGTATAGTTCAATTAAAATTCTATCTTTAGTGACCAAAATGAAGGATGAAAATGTTTCCAATCACAGAACTGTAAATTTCTGGTTTCGAGTAGTATCGTAATCTAAATCACATACCTACAGAGAGTGAGGAAGAACATTGCAAAACAAAGTGAAAAAGAAATTTGTAGGTGCAAGTGGAAACTGTAAATGCACCTTTCTGAAAACCACAGCAATTCTGAAATGAATTTGGGGATAAGTTGTTGCAGAGTTCAAATGAAGAAAAAATTGTGTGGTTTCTTCAGAATAAGAAGTGTAAAAAAAACAGTACATTACCCAGTGTGAGTATTTGTGCTACAATTCTATGTAGGCACGTTTTATTATAAATATTTAATGCGACATTTATTTGGTAACGTATATATAATCGTATCCTTCCAGGAGGTTTATGTCTTTTTCTATGTCTTCCATTTCTTTTTCAAGCCATAATTTGTGGTGCATTTTTGGAGGAGTGTCAATCATAACGGATAAAGATTGATACTGTCTATATCTTTGCTGCCACTTGTCTTTCAATTGATCAATTAAAGACTAAGTTGATAGAAAGTCACATGAAAGGATAAATAGTCATACCTTTTTTTCATCTTTTGTGATAACCATCAAAGCACTTTTTTCCTTAAGTTGTTTAATGTATTCTTCATAGTTCTTTTGGGCTTCAGAAGCGGCTTTCTCACGCTCAGAGAGATATTTCGGTAGTTCCCCAAAATCCTGTATTCATTCAAAGTTGATCAGTGATGAGCGCTTACCTTACGTTTAATATAAACAGGCTCAAGACCAGAACACTTGATATCAAACTTGTGGCCTGTCCTCGTATCTACCACAAACGGTTTGGGTTTCGAAGGCACTGACGCTTCGATCATCTTTATATTCTTTTTGATAAAGTCTTTGCAGGAAATGACGTTCATTGCTTTAGATTTAAGAGAGGGCAGAGGTTCTCTTTTAGCTGAGAGGTTGCATTTATAATAACTGCCTGGATATTTATAAAAATTGAACCACCAAAATTAAGCTACCCTTCAGTGGCTCATCTTTCTTTCGAAATAACTCAGGTGCCGAGTGTCTCATCTTAAGATAGCACTGCGGATTTGGCGGATTAACTTTTGGGACTCCCATAGTTTTACAAGGAAACTTTTTAATGTTAAATAAAGATACTACTTCTCTCTGGCTACATGATTTATATCTAAAATCAATATAATAAAAAATGAAACTAAAATTACCTTGGTAAGGAAGGTTTAGGTGGCTGTTCCAAGGGTATCAAATTATATATGCTTTCCCTCATCGAAAAACTGTTTTAAAATGAGCGCGTTATTATTGTCATGGTGTTAATTAGACGTCCAATGTTTCTTTTTCTAACATCGCATCTTAGTCTCAAAAAACTAATTAAGCCTAGTAGTGGAGCCCATTGATGAACTCGCCGATTTTACCCTAATATATATCAAAAATGTAACACCTATACAAGGGCTTGATTATTTTCAGGTCTTCAGTAATAAGGATAGTAGGTTGGTAAACCTCTGTTAATCCTAACACATTGCCTTCCAGTGAAAGTCCAGTTTCTCCTTGAAAATATTCACTGATGGGGCTGATGCCACTTTTTCGGGCAAGGCGTTCCAACCATTGACTACTCGATGAGAAAAACGGAACCTCACTTTGAGTTTAATAGACCCTTCACTAATTTCGTTCCCACACGCAGGTCACGCTCAAGTGAGTTAGCATCCTTTGCCAGACATGAGCAAGCTGCTTGGATACAGTACTCTAAATGTGGTCTTACATAGGTGGGATGTAAAATTCGAAACATTTCCTCTTCAAAAGATTTGAACGCTCGGCGAAGTGACCATAACGCACGAAAACCTTTGACAGCAGCTGCGTTGCAATGCATAGTTGTTTTTAGGTCATGACTTATCATTACTCCTAAATCGTTATGTTCTCGAACGCACGGAAGAGGTTCACCATCAATGATATAATGGTAACTATTGCCGTGACCGATGTGCATTAGCACACTCTTCCTAGAATTGATTTCTAAGCCGTAACCTCGAGCCCATCTAACTAAATCGTCTCAGTCAGCCTGAAGATCCAGATGATCAGCCTCACTTTTTGTTGTTCTCCAGATTTTGACATCATCCGCAAATAATAATGTCGACGACCTAAGCAACAGCGGTAACTCATTTACGTAGAGAAGGAAGAGCAGAGGGCCTTAGATGGTGCCTTGGGGTACACCAATTTTGACCGGCTTCCAATCGGATAGCGTCCTACTGGCCCTCACTCTCTGGCTGCGGTCACATAAGAAGTTTCCTATCCACTCCTGCACAGTACCTATTATTCCGAAACTTGTGAGCTTCTGCATAAGTCCTAAGTGTGAAACCTTGTCAAATGCTTTGCTAAAATCTATGAACATCACATCGACACACATACCTTTATCTAAGGCTGCTGTCCAATCCTCTCTCGCAGTAAGTAAGTTGGTCAAGCATGAACGCTTGTCACGAAATCCATGTTGCTCAGGAGCTAACAGATTGTATGAATCTATGTGGCTTAGCAACTTAACCCGAATCATCTTTTCAAGTAACTTAACGACAATGCCAGTCAGACTGACAGGCCGGTAGTTAGATATGATCTGTCTCTGACTATCCTTAAATATAGGGCTGACTATAGCATCTTTCCAATCCCTAGGGAGTTGAGCGAGTCAAAGGAACATGTTGAAGAGTATCGCGAGCGGTTTTGAAATAATGTCCGCAAGAGATGACAGCAGTCGTGGATGTAATCCGTTTGGACCCGGTATCTTACAAGGTTTGAGGTTAATTATCAACGGAAAGACAGTTCCCTCAGTCACCTGTACAGACACAATGGCTGGTAACTTGGTGTGATTGGGGCAAGTATTTGCTACAATAAACGTAGACTTTGCTAAAATAGTTTGAAAATGTCTCAGCTTTGGCTCGATCTGATTCAGCTAGTAAATCTGAATTATCGTGTAACAATAACGGGGGACTACTGTCATTACGTTTTATTCGCCGTTCAACATACGAAAACAATCGTTTTGGACAAGTACGGCTATCATATACCAACTGTCGTTCGTAAGTAGTACGGGATTCAGCTATTGTTTTCTTAGAAATATTCCGGAGTTTTTGGTACTCACGCTTAAATGATGCATGACCTGTCAACAAGAATAAGTCCCAAAAGTGTTTCCTACGTTTTAACAGCTTTCGGGTTTCCTTATTAATCCATGGAGGGCAATGCGATAACTTACGTGCTGACCATGGGATAAACGGTGACGTTACGGACTCGAATATAGCCTTAAACTTATTCCATTCGTCTTCGATCGATCCATCTGCGTCAACTGACCAATCGGTCGAGATAGCACAGTCCTTGATTGCCGGAATATTAGCCCGCCAGATATTGAGACGGGGTAGAGCAGATACAAATCGTATACCATGTGTTCTAAACTTAAAGTGAAGTACAACGTGATCACTGTTGATTAATGGAGGAAGGTGCTGAATATCAAAGACATCCTCATAGTGGTGAATGAGGACGAGGTCCGGCGGTGACGGATCACGTTTCAAATCAATATGTGTCGGTTTAGTGATACATTGGACAAGTGCACACTGAATAACGGTTGATAAAAGTTTGCTATCAAAACCTCCACCTGGAGCTGTAAGCTCTACCCAGCTTATGTGCGGTGCGTTGAAGTCCCCAATGATGAGGCAACATTCTGCCATACTCCAAGAACAGATGCGTCTTAGGATAAAGTCGTCACCAAGACAACACGGACTACGGTATATTCCGCCTATAGTCACTAACCCATTTCTAGATTTAATCTTACAACATGCTACCTCACATGTACCACTAACATGAGCCTCCGATATGATTGATTTTATACGAAATTGATCACTAATGTATAACATTATGCCTCCCTCCTTGCGACTTAAAACTCTATCACTTCTAACACAGATATAGCCTGCAATGATGGGAGAACATTCTATATCTACGGTGAACCAAGTTTCTGTAATGACAATTATATCGGGACTTAATTCACCCACCATCAGACTTAGCTAAGACTACGGGCATTCGTGTAGCACACGCTTAAGGCATTTTGGTAATCATTCGTTCTACCCATATGGGCCTCGGGAGCATTGGCTTCCAAGACCTGACTACCCGAAAACCCTCAATGGTAAGGTTAGTTTCGCCATTTAACCTGCGAGTTCTCAA
Organism: Schistosoma spindalis; assembly: GCA_946903255.1. Classification (NCBI taxonomy): domain Eukaryota; kingdom Metazoa; phylum Platyhelminthes; class Trematoda; order Strigeidida; family Schistosomatidae; genus Schistosoma; species Schistosoma spindalis. Next base: position 2,959,351 of record OX336416.1, read on the forward strand.
CCCCGTAAGAGCAGTCTTCCACTTGATTCGATCCTCAAGCGGCCAATCTGGTCGGATACGAATATTTGAATCAAGAATTTTTTGTGCGTTTTTTAATAATATATCTCTTTCTTCAAATCCCCAAGAACCAGCTTTAAGATCCTTCTTGGTTGGGTCTCGCCTCCAACCCGTTTACCGAGTCGTATCACTTTCGTGATATGTACGTTTCTTACCACGGATTCTACTAACTTCAGATCATGTGCATGTCACTTAGCAAGGTCGGTGTCTATCGACTCCTCTAGATTCCAAATAATTAAGCTAGGGAGTGGTTTAGCTTCTTTTAGAATCGCGTTTACAACTATCGATCGTGACCTTACATCCTGTACATTAATTATTGGTATCTTACGATTAGTTTTTATTGTAACAGAGTCATTGGAGTCGAGCGAGTGACTCACAACAATGTTTGGAGAGGCTTTACTTTGGGACTTTAGAGGAGTGGTCTGAGAGTCCACCAAAGAACTTATCAAATAAACGGTCATTATTTTTAGCTGTCTTTCCTACCCTTCTGCGTTTCCGCGTCGTCCATATTCCATCAGCCGTAGCATCTACATCAGAACTACTCGGGACAATAATTGTTTTATCTGGATCACCAGTTTCTGCTGTAGCAACATGGCCACCAATATCTAATGAGGTGTCACTCATTGATTGTTTCGGGGTAGAAATTTTAATCTTGGGTTGCACATTTAGATGTCTGACTTGCGCCGTGACAGCACCAACGACACTAACGCAATCGTCGCCATCAGTACCAATGTTGCCAGTACAGCCCTCATCAACCTTCTTATTAGCCAACACCAGGAGGCTAGTTGCTTCCTGGATGAGTGATGTTTTGCTCGAGCAACGAAAACTACAAAGCCAATGAGAGTTGGGCTTTGAGCACCTTTTGTATGCAGCGGGGCTTAGTCTGGTGCACATCTTGTGGAACCACTTATTACACTCGTCACATTGCATCCCTTCCTCCACGTGAAATAAGCGACATGGTTGTCCACATTTATGAGCAGATTTGGTCATCTTAAAAACCAAATACAATGGTGATACAAACAGGATATGTAAAAGAACACTAAACCTTGACTAAATTAATCAAGTAAAAGTCGACCAAGTATACTTTGATGTAATAAATACACAAGAGCAAAATCGAAACACTCGATACAATATCACTTTGACTGGAGTGGATTCAATTAAAGTGCAAACAGTAGTTTTGATGCGTAATTTACGATCAAAACAGTTAATTAACTCAACGAGAAAGAATACCACTGTCCTTTTAGATAGCGCGGGCGTATGTCATTAGAGCAGTTCGTCTCATTCCGTTGGAACTGCTCTAACTAGTAGTCGGTATCTCATCATGCAGCTGTTTGATTATTACCACTAGACCTTTAAAAATTTGAACTCAAACAATGATAATGAATGAAAGAACGTGAGTTAATGGAAATATAATTAAAACAATAAATACGATGGATTACTACAAAATAAGATCACTTGGACCAAAAAGACGAAATAAAAAAGACTAAGAAATGTTCTACGTATGCATACGTCTACCCATGTCTGTGCGTGGGAAACCCCTTCTGTACGCATTTCACTTGACAGTAACTTTTGGTTTTGCTTTAATTGTGAAGTTAATATTTTTGATACTTTCATTCATACATATTCTGCTCATGTTTTTGACTTCAAAAGCGACTGAATGTATTTATTTCACCTATAATTTTCGTCACCGCCACTGTCCGTTCATCATACACCATTTCATGACTGTATTCGTATAATTTTACTCAACTACTTCACTTCGTGGGTTGCTCCCGTATTGCATCTCTGTGTTTAAATGTTGCTACTGGAAATGGTTGAATTGATCGGCCATTTGACGATAGGACTACGTACTTAGTTTGCCTCGGATATCTTAATTCCTTGAACAGGTAGTTGGATAATTATTTCTAAACTAATAATCCACCTGATATTTTGTAGTGTGTCAGTGCCAAGTTTTGAGGTACAGATTAACGCTCTCAAAATGGAAGAAAACTCTTTCTCTGTCATCAGTTGGCTTTACTAAGTCTCTCAAGTACGGATATGCCTACCCAGTAATATAGAGTCCAGGAGTTGTCTTAATTTAGGTTAACATCTTGACATGATTGGCTAGCTATTTCAAAATCAGGAAATAACGGCTCTGGGCAAAGAGATGAAAACTATTCTATCCTGTGACTGGTCGACAAGTGAAAGTGAGCGCGAAGGCGAATCAACCGAGAGACTTATTCCCGATCTCCGGCTTGGATTATCATAAAAAGGTGCATGAATAAATAAATAATACTACCACAACGTTCAAACAATTAGAAAAATACAATAATGTCCGAGCTAGGCATTAGGATAGAACTGCAAAGGATATTGGTGTGAATCATACATCAAAAGACAGCTTATAGTTTTTAGGAATAACCAGGGAAAAAACTAAACGCTGATATTTTACAAATTTTGAATTAAGTGAAATGATGTTCCTCAAAACAGCTTCCATTCCTTGTCATAACTTCCTTATTTGTCTGTCCACACCATCTTCCCATTTGATAAAAAGATTATGACTACCATTTGTCATAGTGCATACGTATGGGAAAATGACTAACGTTGTGATCCTTGTAAAACGTGACCAGCCTAGATAACCGGAATAAATAAATAGGAAAATGACTGGTCGCTGGTTGCAGGAAACAACTAAAATATCATCATCGACATCTTCCTCTGGAAACGTTGTGCGCTTTCCTTTTTGGGTCTACCTAGAGAAACTCTGATCCTCTGCGCTTCAGTAAAAAATTCCTCAAGAGGTTCCATTCTGATCTTGCAGTTATCTGAGTCACTGGCTCCTCATATCGGAACTGCCTGGGGTTTTCCACACAAGCCCACTTTTTCTGTTTTCTGTGACGTGTCGGAATTTCCCGGTGCTTGATCTGCATGATGTATCCATTTTTATGCATTCAACTTCCAATACTGTAGTTTCATCGGCTGGGATATTCATATATCACTCCTAACAAATTGCACCTAGAGAGAAGTTTTCTCTGTTTATCTTCCACTGCTATTCTCTTCTGCTTTTTGTTGTTATAACCCTAACAGCTCAATGTGAAAAATGGAAGATAGCTCTATAAAACTGAGTTTCTATTCTCGGAAGACGACTCTGTTTGTACTTTAATAACTAGGGCTTTTCAACACACAACAAAACATAAAGGACTAAAACCGAGAGCAAACAATAAGATGACAGGACTTGGTAGTCACAATTGTAATTTATTAACGAAAGCCAAAGAACCATATGGTTACAGAACTATGCAGCATTGTATCGTCGAAGGTCAGAGAATAATTTAGATGTGAGTAACGATTCACGTTTGGTGACAACTGGTTTTTGAACCACATGGAATAACAATATCTTTCAGAAATAATCGCTTACCTCAGTATGTAATAACGTACCACTGTAGACGATTCTCAGAATGTTCGGGTGTTTTCAACCTGGAACCAAAGTCTGCAGCATGACCTCATGATCAATAAATTATGGGAAATGTTCACATTTTCCGGCGATGGTCCACTGAAAATGATTAACTAGCATCCCGTCACTATTACACCTCACACTATTGAGTACCGGAATTATTATCACAATTCCTAAAGGTTTCGACAACAATTATATTCATCCAAACGGTGACGTGAATAGGATACCAACAACGGGCAAATTCAGCCACACCTGGGCACGAGTAACTTATTCGTGAAGGAGACAAACCAAGAACCCAGACTGGGGCTTGGAATTGAACTTCATTGTAACTTTTGGACTCGAACGTAAAATGATATTCCCAGTTTTGAGTACCAAAGCTGTGTGTAACCCATCCAGACGTTGAGACACAACCTACATAATTAATCGCAAACTTTATCTACATGGTTACGTTTAGCACTGATAATAATTTTCAAACACATCAGACAACACAACTGCCGCAAAAGTCAGCCGTATCAGTCTAAAAAATAAATTATCTCGCATTTTCGTTGTTTTGCTTTGTTCAACGCCTGAAACGCTTATTATCTCTAAGCCGTAGGTATGACAGATTCAATGGAGTGAGGATTATCACTCCGGAACAAGGCTAGTGTTCATTTGCTGACCATAGTGAACTTGATACAATCAAACGGGATACAATTGTTTTGACGGATCACACTTCTTGACATCCATTTCTTCGCTCAATCACAGAATTCACTTGGATGGTTTCGGAGGAGCTGGAGATATAGTTAACCTCTTCATTCACCCTGTAGTGGTATTGATTCTAAACACGCGATCCTTGAATTTTAACGTGTAACAACTGAGAAAATCCATATTCGACAGTTAACACAAAGAGACTAAAAATTGTGAACGCGAAAATGATTAATAATAATAATAATTTATTCTCAAGTAACAGTTTGTCACATGAGGCATGCCAGCTTACAGGCAAGATCAACTTGTTACAAAAAATACAGTTTTTACTGTTGTAAGTTAATCAGCTGGGTTGATATTATATAAGATATGAATGTAAATTGTCTTAGTAAGAATCCTGTTGTCAGTATCACAGTTAGTGCGCTTTATGAAGGTCGAGAATAGATCCATGTGAAGTTGAAGGTCTCTAAAAACCGCAACTTTACATCCCCCGGAATGTATTAGGCTTCAAAGATGGCGCAGGACGAAGCCACCCGTTCCATATGTTTTCGGTGGCATATCCCAAGGGGGCTGAAAAAGGCTGTAAGGAAAAGACAGAAGCAGAGCAGACAATGTTCATGGAGGAATAATTAGGGTATGACTACTCAGTCTAATTCGTTTTTATCAAGGTGCTTATCAGGCAAGAGCATTCTAATATGTTAAAGAAAATAACTGTAAATAAGCTATAAGTGAATAAAAAACTGCATAAATAAAGGTGGTTCGGAAAGAAGCTGAAAGTATGGGATAGTGTGTAGTTATGAACTATAATACCGAAAAAAGTATTCTGATACACATATGGTCGTCGCCCTTTTTGGTCGAAGCTATTTGAACCCATTTTTGTAGATTTTATAGGGTCTTGATCAGGCTTCGTTTTTAGCGGACTTTCTAGTTTGCTTGTATTAGGATTAATCGGTTGGAATTGAAACTAATGCAGCGTTTTAAACACAATTTAAAGAGATATTTTGCATAATAAATCAGCATCAATACCATTGGTTCGTGACTTTCCACTAGACCATAAGGAGCCGTAATTAAAAAAGATGTTCTGCCTAGACCATTTTCACAAACGGGGGAATATTAATTAAAAACCTATCAATAATAGCACACCTGGGAAAGAGTGATCACACTGTCGTAGGCTTCAATTTTATCACCAATACGGAGCCAAAGCATTCTGCTAGTAATAAGAGTTGAAGCGTTAGGCGATTGGATTTGTCAGTTTTAAAAGACGATCTACAGAAAATGATCTTAGAAGCATAACTGTGGAATTATGGTCTACTATGTTATTAGCACTGCTCTAATAATAGACTTAATCCTAAAATTGTAGATTTATCATGATGTAACTGCCTAATCTATAAGATCTTAGGTGGAAGTCACATCATCATCTACACCAACTCACTGTGTCGTAACAATTACCAATACATGATATAGAACAATCTTAGGCTAGAGACAGGACAATATATTTCATATGAATAAAAGACATAACGTAACATTTAGCAGGAGGGACCACGCTTGCATGGTCCAGCCATGCCATAAGATTAACTCTGAATAATTCAATTCATTCTCCCCGCCTTTTCCATTCTTCTGTATTTCTCCACGTTAAATGTTTAATGTCTATTTCTCATATTGTCTCGTGGTAGGGCCCAATGCCACTACATACTCCTGTCAACCAGACGGGGTGACTACTCCTGGTGTATGGAAAGCACGTAATGGCAATCAACTGTGAGGCCTTGGCTGAAGTCTGGAAAGTGGACTGAGGTGCATAAGTGGAAGAGGCATGCAGTCACTTTTGTCAGCTATGCTCAGCGGTCCCGAGAAAGAAAGACACACATTCTACATATACCGGGGTATTAAACGCTCGCTTATGCAAAAGAAAAGGTACTGGAATGACTCCAGTAGCTTCTGAACAGAAAGTACGGAGGAATGTTACTAGTCGGTTCGAAATTGTATAAGCATAAACTATGCTACTCAGAAAAAATATGAAAATAAATTGCCACAATCTGTAATGGAGCAACTAAGGCGATTAGCTTCATGCATCGATTACAGGGCGAAAAGACACCCACAGATTCCAAGTTTAATTGCTGAAGAGATAGTGTCTCAAACCGTAGAGGAAGGCCAGAGCAAAGTAGAATTCATGTGAGATTACTTTAAAACGGTCTTAACTCATGAGCTTTCTCTAGACCAAAGACTGACCCGAGAGCGAATGTCACCTAATTGGCCACTCACTACGGACGTACTTGTTATATTATTTGGTTTGCCAGCGTTTACACATGTGGGACGTAAAGTTACTCTAGAAAAATATCTACACTAGATTTCCCTAGACGTTTATTCTACAGAACGTCAACATCACTCAGACCACAACGTAAATATATTTTCACACCAAAAACCCGACACAATCCAACAAAAATGAGCAGTCAATAATAAATGATAACCATAACAATAAGTACAGAGGAATATATAAGTCATCTGACACCTGTCAGACTACCTACATGTCTGACTAGGCAGACAACCAATCATATTCATTCTCACCCACATATCAGTACTACTGGCACCAAGCAATTCGGACAGAAAAATCGACATGATGTGATCCACTACACCCAAACAGTCTAAGATAAATTACACTACGTTTCGCTACCCCGCTAACTGCGTTATCCGAGGTTCTACTTGACCAGATGTTACTTACAGGCTGTAAGGACGCAACTTCCACGCTAAACACCTTCATCAAACCATGATCTCATCAGCCTCACATCTTTTGTACTAAATACTGTGCCATCACTGTCTTCACGGAAACCAGTGACATACCAAACGGTGAACAACATGACTTCAGGAAATGATTATGTTGCACCACTAACCTCTTTATAGCAAGAAATTTATTGACGGATTCTAGTGACAATGGGAAATAAGCGGATATTGTCGAATTTGGCATGAGCCAAGTATTTGATAAAGTGCTACATGACAGACTTCTTTCGAAGCTGGAAAATCCAGAAATTACCGAACCGCTTCTAACGTGGACCAAAACTTTTCTGGTAGGTCATAGGCACGCATTGGGCATAAATTCCAAATGTTCCTGGTGAAAGTCAGTTCTTGAAGGAATACCGCAAAGCTCTGCTCTGGCTCCTTTACTTTTTGTGCCATATGTAAATGTACTAATGAGTATACTTGAGTCCCTAATTCTACTTTATTCTGACAACATTGAGGGTTTGTAAGAAGTAGTGTGGAAGGCAAGCGTATGTGCACACCAGGTCAACCTAGACGTTATGGTTAGCTAGTCTAAAACAGAGTTGGTGTCTACCATTATGAATAAATGTGTCTGTATACACACTGGAAATGCAGCTATAATCAGCCACAGGATTGAGGAGTGTCAATGTCCTTTCTCAAGTCTCACAACACTTGGGTAAACAGTAAGTCACGACCTTGAGACAACAGCACACTGTCGCGCGGTTGCAGCTAAGGGGTTCACAACCCCATATGTCCATCTAGACAGATGATTCCCCAAAACAGACAGCTCTGTTGGTCTTCGACACTGATCGTGGCCTCATTAGCATTTCTGAACGCATCCTAGCTGAATGCACCCCGTCTCACATTCATACTTTATTACGAGTGGTAACACCTCTCTAAATATCCCATACACCAATTAGCCAGCTTAAATCAAACGTTTCTCAACGTACTGACAACCTTTAAGATACAACCATGAACCCTTTCATACCTGACTTTTGATTAGATTGAATTGATATCCTTAGCTTATAAAGGTGTTACAGTCAGAGGCATTATCAAACTGTATAAAGACGAACTTTTACCAGTATATTCATCACGATTATATAGCATTACTAAGATTCTCACTTAATAAGTGACTAGAAGAGCTTACAAAAAATCAGACGATAGTAATCTACGCGATCATAGAATTCTACAGTTTACTAAACACAGGACGGCATTGGAAGTCACGCCTCTCTACTCTGTCCGTCTTCAGTTCAAGAGGTGAACCGATTTTGATGTATAGAACACTTAAAGATGTTTATACCTGATGTAACCCCTATATTTATTCCTTATAGGTCATGAGAGTTTATCAGTCAGTCAGCAGCAACGTAGTACCAGGCACACATATGCATCGGTCGAAGTTGCTATACCGCATTAGCACAACAAGATGAACACCGGATTCATAGAAGTAGTTAATTCAGTGGTGGTAATATATAAAAGAAAGATTGCATATAAAGTGATACTACAGGGATAAAGAATTGGTTCGTAGAAAGAAAGATATGAAGCGATTTTAATCCCGTAGTTTAAAGGAAAACAGAGAGTGTATACACCGACACCATTGTGATCAATTCTGAGCTGTCACCAAGAGTCTCCAACCATTGGTTACAATAGTTGTGTGGACCCCAACCAAGTAGTCTGCATCTACGAACATGACTCAGACCAGAAGTTAGCGAATTCAAGCACTGATGCCACGTTTTGGTTTGGCCATCCCTAACTTTCTTCCAACCGTCCCCAACACCGGTTAGCATTGCGCGTCGTGGTAATTGGTGTTCAGGCATACGCAACACGTGGCCCAACTATCTCAATCGATGAAGATTCGTAACCTCATCAACTGATTTACCATCATTCGCTAATACCTTGCGGCGTCTAACCTCACTATTACTTACCTGGTGATCCCAGCAGATGCGAGCAATATTTCTAAGGCATCTGTAGTCAAATACTAGTAACTTACGAGTATCTTCTACTCTTAGAGGCCACGTTTCGCAGCCGTATAGTAGAACGGAACGAACTGCCGCGCAGTACACTCGTTCTTTTATTGATAGACGGATATCTCGCCTTCGCCATAGGTGACGTGAGATGGCGAAAGCCAAACGAACTTTTCGAATCCGTTCTGAAGTTTCGTCAGACACCAACCCATTAGGACTGATCAGACTTCCAAGATAAGTGAAGTTGTCAACACGTTCGATTACTTCACTCCATATTCTTGGTTCAGGTGTTGACGCAGGCCAGTCGTGAAGTAACAACTTGCATTTAGAGGGAGAGAAGCGCATCCCAAACATTCTGGCATTGTTGCTCAGTGCTACCAAAAGACTCTGCATTTCATCAGCGTATTCACCAAACAGGACTATATCATCTGCGTATTCTAGGTTGATAAGTGGACCTCCTGGAAAGAGATCAATACCCGAGAATTCAGTCGACGAGAATGTTATTTCCATCAGGATGTCTATGATGAAATTAAACAAAAATGAAGAAAGTAGACAGCCTTGGCGGACACCACTTGAGGTCGTAAAAGCAGATGACAGTTCACCATAAGCTCTGAGTCGACTGGTAGTGTTCGAGTAGAGAGCTTTTACAAGGTTCGTGTACTTCTGAGGTACGCCTTTCAATGACAGACACTGCCACAGAACCTCTTGGTCAACAGAATCAAACGCTGCTTTTAAGTAAAGGAAGACCACCATTGTCGGACGCCGATATGTATGCCTGTGTTCTAGAACCTGACGAATGGTGAATATGTGGTTGATGCATCCACGACCAGGTCTGAAGCCAGCATGGTCTTGTCGTGTTTGTAGTCCACGAGTCTTATTTAGGCGTCCGAAAATTATCGAGGCTAGTATTTTAGATACTATATTAGTCAAACTAATCCCTCTATGGTTGTCACAGGATGATTTTGACCCTTTCTTAAATATTGGGACGATAAGTGATTGTGACCAGTTAGATGGGATAACGTCTAACTATCAGATTTTAGCTAAAATATTAGTCAACCTAATCTCTAAAACTAGTCCACCATCCTTAAAGACCTCTGGGGCCGATCCACCTGGACCAGCTGCCCTTCCTCGTTTCAGATTAACTATAGCCTTTTGAACTTCAGCTAGAGATGGGGGACCTACTTCAATGTTCCATTCACACTGTCTGGGAATGGTGGGTATTTGTAGAGTAGCTGAAGGCCAGCTGAACTGTTCTCTAAAATGGGAGCTTATAGGGAATAATAAAGGATTTCAGAATTCAAAAACGAACAAAATATCCTTGGTATATAAGTTTCACATTGTGCCATCGATTCTTGGAACTTGCTACCCGACAAAGTGGTGTCTGCACCTTCGGTTGACACTAGAAGCTCACAGAAGCTTACTAGAAAAAGGGTAACACAGAACGTTAAATTTCTATTCTCAACACACATCAATTTCAATCAGAAAAAGATATTGATTCTTAGGGGAAAACTGGGCTATATGATTACAGGATGATCTTAACTCACTGGTGGCATGGATGAACGGATAGTCACTAGGAGTGAATTCTAACGAGAGCGTTTTGATGCAACTAAATAACTGTGATGACTCGTATCGCCACACAATACGTGGAATTATGTTGCCCAAAGTAATGGACTACAAAGGTTTGGGTGTCATAATAAGCAGTAATCTCAAAACTACGAGTAACTCTAAGGCTGCTGCTGCAAAAGACTAAAGGGTATTATTGGCTATTAGTAGGTCTTTTTAGTATTTCGATGAACAAACGTTTAGATTATTATACCCGGCTTTCGTGAGATTGCAATTTGGAATATGGGATTCAAGCAGCGAGTCCTTGTCTCAAGTATAAAGCGGATACACCAAAACGGGTCCAACAACTAGGGACTAAAATGGTGAAACATCTCTCTGGTCTGTCTTATGAAGACAGACTGAAATACCTCAATTTATTTCTGTTAACTTACTGCATATTACGGAAGGTCTGATATTGGCTTGTCGTATACTGAACGATGACCTTAAAATTAACATGTCTTATCTTTTCATTCCGTCTAGGACTGATCACTGGAGACGATATTATAGGAAAGTTCAAAAACTGAGATCAAATAGTCTACGTCTGGAGTTCCTTTTCTCTCACCAAGTAGTGAATTACTGAAATTCTCTACCAGAACACATAACATCAGCACATTCTGTTAATTTATTCAAAACGAGATTGGTCCCCCCCACAGTGTTACAGACTCTCTCATAATCATGAACCTCATAGACAACCCTGACCTTCCTCTCAGTTTGCAGGACAAAAACGACAGGATGCTCTGGGGTGAACTGAACAAAATGCTCGAACTTCCTAGAATAGAGCCTTTGGCGGTCACACGGATCACTCGGGGAAAGGAATCTAAACATCAAGATCACCCGAGACTACTTCGTGTAACACTCAAGAATGCTACCGAAGTAGAGGATGTCCTGTTAGCTAGTCATCTACTAAAATCCGATGGGAACGTCAGAATACTGCCCGACATACCGTATTCTGAGCGCAATCTCGTCCGGAACGTCCCTAAAGGTTCTCGAGAGAAGTTTTTCCGCGGACGAAATATCATCGTGCAAGGTGTACCGGAAAACATGGACCCTAGTCAAGCAAACTCTGACGTTCGGGAATGGAAATTCATCAAACAGTCCTTGAGGCCCAAAAACATACTGACTCAGCATGTGATGAGACTAGCCCAGAAGGACGGGGATCCTACACCCCGACTAATGAGAATAACTTTTCCGTCCTCGCGCGTTTCAAATTGAAAGCATTAACTACTTATACATGAACGCCGCGAGTCTACCAAATAAAATGGATGAATTACGTGAGCTTAGCAACGCTAATAAGGTTCATCTGATAGGAATATCTGAAACTTGGATATCTTCTCAGTTTTCGGACCAGGAGATAGCAATACCTGGGATGTCTTTGTTTCGCAATGACAGAAAAACAGGAATTGGGGGTAGAGTAGCCCTATACATACGATCTGGCTTGGAGGTACACCAAGCTCACAACCATGAGTTTGACAATCTTGAGGAATCCATATGGTGCTCTGTGAGATTGTCCACTACTCCGAGGTGCCTAGTCGGAGTCATATATAGGAAGCTCACTGCCAACATCAAGTATGACAGTCGCATGCTGGAAAGACTATCCCGCTCTACGCGTCTCGGCTTTACTTATATCCTGATTCTAGGGGACTTCAATCTCCCTAGAGTCAACTTTGCGGAACATATGTATACTGGAGATGAAAATTCAATCGAAGCTCGGTTCTTCAACTTCATTGAGGATTTGGGACTACACGAATATGTGAAGTTGGCTACTCGTTGGAGGAAAAGTCAGACACCGTCGCTCTTAGACTGTGTTTTTACAAATGGAGAATTTCTAGTCGACAACCTCTCAATTCTGGCTCCCCTGGGGAAAAGCGATCACGCCGTTATAGCATTCAGTTTCGTCAGAAAATCTTAGCTAAGATATACCAACAACAACAGGCGCTGGAATTTCAAACGGTTGAACGCGTCAGCGCTACAGGACTATCTTTAACAGGTGGATTGGGATGTTCACCCTCAACTTGATTTGAGTGCTCACTGGAACTTCCTATTACACACGCTCTTATGTGCTACAAAGCAGTCAGTCCCTCAAACGGTCCCCAAAAGCCACATGCAACCTACAATCATCAAAAACCGCACTCTCCGTTTGTTAAGCCGTAAAAGGCACTGTTGGGCAGAACACAAGCGAATCAACAACAACGGCGAGTAGAGGCAATACAAACATATAAGGAACATATGTACGAAGGCTATAAGGGAAGACAGGCTTCACTACCAGTTAAAGCTTATGGATAAATTTATTTCCAATCCGAAAAGCTTATTCCGTTACTCAGCCTCTCTTCATCAAGCGAAAACTGGAGTTTCTCAACTGCTGGGTCCTAACGGCCCGACCGATAGTGACGGTGACGTCGCTAACCTTCTGGCTGAGCAATACTCCCGGACATTTCAACCGTCCCACATCAACTACACTGATGACGGCTTTATCTGCAACTGCACAGGACTTTCCGTAGTGAAACTGAGCGCTAACTTGGTGCTCCGTAAACTACAATACCTAAGAACAGACACTTCTCCTGGTCCAGATATGGTCCACTCTGCTATACTGAGGGGAGCAACTTCAATCCTGGCAACACCGCTTAGCGTGATGTTCTCACACTCGCTAAGTCGAGGCAAACTACCGGATATTTAGAAGCTGGCTCACATCACACCAATCTTCAAAGGAGGTCGACGCAGTGAACCTTCAAGTTACCGACGGGTGACTCTTCTCTCTATACCTTCAAAGATCATGGAGTCCCTGGTATACGATGGTATACATGACTATCTGCTGTCCTTAAATTTCTTCTCACCCCAACAGCATGGTTTCAGGAAGGGTTACTCCTGTGTGACGAACCTGCTGACTGCGGTGGACAGATGGACAAGCATCGTTGATCGCAAGGGGAAGGTGGACATCATTTACCTTGATTTCTCTAAAGCTTTTGATAGGGTTAACCACATATGTCTTATTAACAAGCCCAAACAATTAGGTATCGAACCACCTTTAATTGACTGGCCCAGTTCATATCTGACGAATCGACATTTTAAGGTCAGGGTAAACTTCAATTTCTCACACGCTATGGAATGTCCTATTGGGGTCCCCCAGGGCTCGGTACTAGGACCTCTTCTCTTCCTGATTTATATAAATGATCTTCCTCAACAGGTAACGTCAGACATATTGCTCTTTGCCGATGACGTGAAACTTTGGAGAGAGATACGCAACCAAGAGGATATATATACAGGCACTTCAGAAGGATCTGACTCGACTGCAAAGTTGGACAGACGATAACGGACTTACCTTTAACACTTCAAAGTGTAAAGTAGTCCATCCGCGACACGTTTCAGATTACAGTTACAACTTAGGAAACTCCTTGCTAGTAGTATCCCGAGTCGAAAAAGATTTAGGAGTTCTGGTGCCCACTGTGACAGAAATGTCTTTCGATCAAACCTGGCACTGGTAACATTGAAGCGTATTTTCGGTCAGCTTGACGGGAGAACTTTCCACATAATCTTCAATAGTCTCATTCGTCTCCATTTAGAGTACGGAAACATAGTATTCCCTCCTACACTACAAAAGGATAAAGACACTCTGGAGCGTATCCGACGGCGGGCCACGAAATCAGTTCGGGGACTCAAATTTAAACCTTACGATGAGCGCCTCCAACCATTCGACCTTTACCCATTAGAGTATAGGCATCTTAGAGGTGACCTTCTAATGGCTTACAGTATCCTTAACACACCTGGACATCCTCTTAAACACCTACTTAGGCCTAGTTCCAACACCAACCTAAAGGGTAACACCTAGAAATTAGAGATACAACATAGTAGAACGGACTGCAGGCACAACTTCTACTCCTTAAGAGTTGTCAAATGCTGGAATTCGCTGCCGGCTGAGCTAGTCCAAACGCCTTTCCAGGAGTCCTTTGAGAGGCAACTTGATCTATTCTTAAGGACTATGGATAGTATCTTACTATGATTTACCAATTCATTGTTTTTTCTCTTTTATCGTTAATATAGCTAAGTTCCTGCCTGGAGGTATTTGTGACCCCCTACTACTAGACATGGAAGCCTGTTAAACGAAAGCTTCTTCTATTCCGTCCACAACCATTTGAACCATTTGATTAATATTGGTTGATAGACCTATCCTTATCACCGAAGACTGAAGGTCACTGCGCGTTGTTTGGTCCCAGGTTTTCACGCTCATGATTTCGACATGCATAACCTAACATAAAGATTATGGGGAATTGTTTTGGATTTCGAAGTGAAAGTTCTTACCTTCTAGATCAAGAAGTTTACGAAACTCAAGATGACCAGGATGAAAGCCCTATGACAGATGCAAGTCCATTGCTTACAATTATATCTCGTCTTATTGTAGTTCAAATGACTAAAATATGCGAAAATCTTCCCTTAAGTCAGCCCTAAATTCCACCAAAAGATGATCACTGGAGGTGATTCACATCATTATATATTCGATATCTGCTTTTATAGAAGACGTAGGCATAAAACAAGTGATCAATCAATTCCTATCTAAATTCTCAACCATAATGCTTAGTCCTTTCGATAAGTACTAAATGTAATAATGCCTTCACGAAAATACTGACCTAGGACTGTTGTGTTTTTTTTCTGCGTCCCATTATCCCACATCCGATACAAGTATCAGATTCATTTGAATCTGATACTAACGACTAAGTTTAAACTTGATCGTTAAGTACGAGGTCGGAAGTCTGTTATCCATTTACTGATATGGCTCTATACGTATCTAGTGTTATACGGATTTGAATTCACTAGACGGAAGGTTCGGAGTTCTAATCACTCGTTAGTAAGACATGCATAACACGGGATTTCTGTTTGTTCTTAGGCTTTGAACTTCCTTACTGTAAATAAAAGAACTAAAGGAATATCAGTAGACAAGAAACAAATAGATATAAAACAGTAACGTTTAACGTATAGTCGAAAAGGAAGATAATGGTTTATTGTACATGATGGGATGAATTGATTATTGTCTCATGGTATTACCAGTAAAAACACGTTCATCCCTTATGAGTTGGTGTTCTGTTTTTTAATTCAGTCAGTCAGTGGTCTTGAGTACTGTTAGAGGTCGGTTACACACGATCATTTTGTGAGTAGTTTTCTTGTTATCTCAGTACTTGTTGAGACCTTGCTGCCGGAGACGGAAATCTGTGGAATAAGGTGAGATGTGTATTTTTAAGGCCGACTATTTCTAACCCCACTCTTCCTTGTGGGAAGGCAGCATCGCTGTTATTTTAGTTGTCTGAGGGAAACACCTTACTTTCGTCACACCTCTGTACAGTCAGCAGTACGACCTCAGCCTCGAACCTTGGGTTTACTACTTTTAGTCTTACATTTTTTCATACGACCTGTCTGGCATTGTAGGACCTTGAGGAACGATTGTTCCAGACAGCGTAGCTCTATTAGTTCATTACGATAGGCAAGCCCGACCACCACGTCAGTGTAGCCACTGTGGTCGGGAGTTTTCACTTCAGTGTCATCTATTTAACACACACACAGTTACCACGTTTGTTTCATATCTAACTTTGTTGTGTTCGTTTTTTCCCATTAAAAATAACAGCATCAGGTGCCTATTTATCATATAAGTCCAGGCTTGCCTATTCTTGCATCCGATTTGACAGAAGACGAACAAATACAAATTGTTAAACGTATTCACATGCTTCAATTTCTTCCTCTAACAAATTATGTACCTGTGAATAAGGAGAAACTAAGAGAGTAAGAAAATTTATGTATATGTGTTTATTTCGCTTCTTATTTTATTATTCATCTCAAGTACCTTTAGAAGTATGAGAGCGGTTGACATTTCCCACTTCCTCAATGCGGGGTGACAATTATTATTGAGGGGCCAGAAAATGGAACTGGATTAGCATTACTCTTCACGAATCAAGAGCGCAACTACATGGTCAGATGAATAAATGCCTAAGCCCGATGCTACTGAAACTTTTTGCGAATAGTTTTTGGAGTGTCAGCTCCATAATCTTAAGGTCTCACGTCCGTCGAAAAAGGTTTGTGAAACAAGTTCAGGCGGACTATTTTTGGTGCAGACACTGTCTAAAGGACCTTACTGTCGTCACCCTCTTATACAGTCTGAAGTACAACTTCGCCATCAGACCTTGTCTTTGCTACTTATGTTTCCCAACTATCATGCCTAACGTGCTTGAAATTTAAAGGAACTAGTATTTTAGCCAGTGTGACTCAACCGGGTTACAAATTTTCATTGTTTTACGCTCCCACTTTTAACATCAGCACAACAAGGAAGGCAGTTAATACGAAGCGAAACAAAGGGGTCGTAATAGCAGTATCAATGATGATAAAAAGCTAAACATAAAAGTTAGAAATGAAGTAAAGTGGTAAAATTATTAAACATTAAGATACAAGATTTAGGAAAAAAACGATAACAATGAGCTGCAGCTATTGCTCTGGCAGTTGTCTTTATAACTCATCTCTGTGTGTTTATATGGTATGGGAACTGAAGTCGATGCACATACGTCCCAGGCTTATATTTTTTTTCATAAACGAATGACTGGTGTGATGTGTTGCAACTGAATTCGATCTGTCATCCAACATTTGCAGCAGTAAGCTAACAATTATCGTGCGAATACCGGTTTAGGAGTTCTGTGCCGCCGGATATAACTTGTATTAAATCTAATTATATATATATATATATATATATATATATATATATATATATATATATATATATATATATATATATATACGTTGTGTAATTAATTACTATTTTAGGTGTATTATATGCATGAATGATTTAAAACTTGGAGATGAAGTACGTTACCTGCCCTGTCTACATACTTATCATCGTATATGTATTGATGAATGGCTTATGCGTTCGTTCAGTTGTCCTACATGCCTTTTAAATTTAGAACCGGATACTTCACTGACTACAACAACAGTAACGGCACCAAGAACACAAATTCCACTGTCATCAGAAAACACTGTTGCACCGACAGTGACGCGTGATTCATCCCCAACAACAAATAATACTACTAACCTTGTTACATCATCCACAGAAGTAGTAATATCTCCCGGATTTAATCAATCATTAACAAATGAATCTTGCCCAAATGTCAATTGATACTCAGTCCGTGTAATATCAATCATTGACACGCTTCAATCATCTGTGATATATATGTACGTGTAACTAAGATATGTTTTTGTCCCAATCAGTCTTCCATTTAATTCATATTCTTTGCTTTATTTGTTTTTGCATCTATATACTGTGCTATTGATGAATCCAACTTCAAATATCCGTAACTGTAACCAATCAAGAATGTATAGATTAATCTTTCTATCACTAACTGTTAGTACTTATTAGTATTGTTACTATTCATAATAACAATAATAAGACTTGGTTGTATTGCATAATAATAATAATAATTCATAAGCACCTTTATTTCTTCATTTGTTTCATTATAGAAATCTTCATTGAATTCATTAACCATTTTTGCAATGTTTAAATTATGTTGATTGTCATGCGTTCTATATATATAGGTAATACAAATGAATGCTCAATTCTTATTATTTTATTAAAGCTTTACATTTCAATTGGATTATTCATTATTCATATGTGTGCCAATATTCATCATCGTTTTCATGTTCTTTTTTTCCTTTCTTTATGTAATTTTTTTCCTTTTTCTTTGTTGTTTTTGTTGTTGCTCATTTTGTTTCCATCTCTAATGATATTTGCTTATTCCACCTGGAACTCCTCTGCGGCTAAGATAATAATAATCATTATTGTTATATATATATATATATATATATATATATATATATATATTGTTTATTTCTTTTTAATTCAATGTTTTGTTTGTTTACTTTTAAATTTCCTTATTCACTATTTATTTCATGTTTTAGTGTTTTATGTACAATAACAATAATCTTAATTGACAACAACTACATTTAGTAAATTTATAAAGTTTCATTATTCATCTTCATATTTGTATCTGTATCTGTATATATCAAAGTTGAAATGTTGTACTCTTCTGGTTTAACTTCTATTTGAATGTAGTTAATGTTAAAAAAGATTAATTTTTGTTCTTCTTTAAAAAGTAGAAGATTTATAATAACAGTTGTATATGATAAAGTTTACATTTGATCCCTGTGATAATTATCTATTCATTTCATTTGTCATTTTAAACAACAACAATAACAGATGATCATAAAATTGTAAATTGTAGTTGATTTGAAGTGTTTATCAATTATCCCTTTCCTTTGTGTGTGTGTGTGTGTATGTGTATGTGAAGAAGCGCCTTAAAAGATTATAATTAATGATGAAGTGTTTTCTTTTGTTTTATAAACTGAATGCTTTGTTTGTTTGTTTGTTTGTTGTTGTTGTTCTATCTCATTTTTTCCCCATTTGAGTCATTAGTTAGTTACATAATTCTCTACCAACAAATAATAGGAAATTATTAGGTATTTTTTTCTCTTCTTTTTTTGGTGGGGGTGGTGTGTGTGTGTGGGGATATCCATTCAATCTTGTTGTGGCAATTTTTTTCTCTCGGAAAATAAAAAGAACAAGATGTTTGTTTATTTGATTATTGAATTCATTTTAAACAATAAAGAAGAAAGAAAAAACAATCATAATGTGTTCTATTAATTTTATGACATAATTGAAGTAATTCTTCTCTTTGTATTGAAGTCACTACTTCTATGAATATGATGTTGTTCATTTTGTTGTGTGACGATTTGGACTAATGCATATATATATATATATATATATATATATATATATATATATATATATATATGAACTTGGCTGTTGTTTATTTTGTATGGAATGGTTGATTTTCAATTTGGTAGTAGTAGTATGATAATTTCGGTTTTATTGTGTTCTTTAATTTGGATAACTTAATTAATTATTCTGGGAAATATCATCAGTGCTTAATTCATCATAGAAGAAAGTTCAACTAGTTCACTCTATCAATAATGACATGTTCTCGTCTTTGATTATATTCTTCATAGATTTTGTTCTTTTCATTTATCTTTACATTCCTAGTAACTATCTTCTTTGATGATATTGACCTATGGGCATTTGATTAGTTAATATTGTTTGTTTTTTTTGTATACAGTGATAAACTAGGCTTAGAACAATGTTTTGGACGTTAATCAATATTTGGCATATGGGATTCATCTTGATCTTTTTTGTTTTATTTATCGATACATATAACATGGTTTATTTGGACAAGACAGTTAAAAAGAAGTTTTGTAGACAAGTTCATGTGAACGTAAAAATGATTTGTAAACATGCTTGATTCGCGGAGATTGTTCAACTTCTAATGTACATCATCAACATCAGTTCACATTTACGGCTTATTCAAGGATCAAACGCATGACATTCAAGCCGCATGATGAGTGGGATACCTTTAGATTACCACACCGATATCACAAATGAGATAGGTGTGTCACTAAGAACAACGAATGATGGTAGCTAAGTGACTAAAACAAAGAACGTAGACTATTCAATAACAAGTGGTCTTGAAATATTTCTATTCTTACGGGACTTTAAGGTCCTAAGTTTAATCCCTACTGAGGGGTCTCATACTAGGATGAAATAAGTTGTCTGTTGTCCCTTTCGTTTCCAGTAGTTGTGGAGAACAGACTCCGCATTCTCAGCCAAAAGTATTCTCCATCATTTAATAATCTTAGTCAAACGTCTTATCCTTAATATTTATTTGTTATGTGGAAAATTACTCCACATTCATTGACTTTTCTTCATGGTGTAGAATAGTATAGTGAACGAGAACTGAGGTAAGGAAAACCAATCTATTGTTTAATACAACGTTACAAAGTTCTCTTGTAAAATATGAAAACCATACGTTCGATGCTTCATTTGCAAATCATCCATCAACTCAAATTTCATCTTTCCATCATTTCCATGAAAATTACTCTATATTCTCATTCTCTTTGATTCGATTTTCTAAACTTTCTGCTGTCAGGCATTCCACTTCTGATTGGTGTTACATATTACTTATATCTGTCGACAGATATAAGTAACTTACACCATATTAGGATTGTTCCATTCGGATTTCTTTAATGATAACGTTAGATAGAAGTAGTCGAATGTGGGTGATCTATAAAGGCTAACTCACACACATTTATAAAATAAATCATATGTCAATATATCTTATATTTAAGGGTAGGATTTCAATAACAAATAACATAATATTTCATCAGACAACTTATATATTTATCATGTTTTGTTTTCATAATTATAATAATAACAACGGTTTATAGTATGTACTTTGTTTAAGGTCACTTTTAAATAATGGTTGTATTCTTAATATTATTCTACATTCATTAGAATACAATGATAATGAATTGTCCGGTTTTTCAAATATTTGTTTCTAACTTGCGTCATTGTCCGATTCTTAGTATGTAGGTGGTATGAATAAGTTGACATTTGATTTTCATAGTATCATCCAACATTGCGAAAACTAAAGAATCAATGAAACCGTTGAGTGGTGGTGATATAAACAACCATGTGATTTAGTTACTACTGTAATCTAGTACTTAACATATTCAACTATATTACTAAAAACAAGTGTCTAGGGAGCTGTGTTTTCGGAATGGATATTAATTACCACTATATGATATCAATAAATTGTCGAAGTAAACTAGATAGAGAACTTGTAAACAGTTAACTTGGATTTTCAAAAAAAAACAAAAAACAAATTGAAGTGTAATTAGTAGTGAAATCCAGAACATATGTGTGATGTCGTATTCAACTGATTAGTCACAATCTACACATAATAAGATTTTTTAGCTAAAAGGCAATATCGAAATCTTGCTTCCCTGATGAATATCCAACATAGGTTGATCAAAATTTCTGACTAAATGTCCATTATAGATGAACACAAAGTTCAGTTGTTGACTATAGCTCCCACAAGCCTGTGGTACAAGATTGAAATGCTATCTAGCACAAAAAATATCAAGTTTGACTTTCATGATATATTACTTCTTACACTAAATTTAACCACATAAATTGAAATGAATCATTCCTGGCAGTTGAAATTAGATGTCATAGGTAACTAACTATCTTATGAATAGTCTATGTATTGGACACATTAGCTATTCTTGCAGTGTTGAAGATTCTAGAAGGTATGTGAAGTGTCTTACAAAATTCTGTCGACTTTCATTTCGGTGTATATTTTAGCGACAACATAATTTATATTAAATGATTAATTTGCGTTGAACATAAATAAACAAGATATAGTTAATATATATGTAAGCGTCTAGTCTGACATTTATAGCGCAGTTACTAAGATCATAGTGATTTGTCGTACTAGTTTATGGAGTGGTGTATAGTTATATATATACAACTTAGACTTCGTTTTCATAACGAAAACTCAAGGGATTGCATTAAATTAATTTGCGAATCATTGTAATTGTGTAAGATTATGGTTTATTTATTTATTTGAACACATAGATATTGGTACAAGGAGGCACCAAATACATATGCGCCACACAAATCTCATTTGCTTTGTGTGAGTTCTGTGATACTGCTCGGGTGCCCGAACCGAAGCAGGTGATTTTCTTAGGGGGCCACACCCGGAGCCTTCGACCAAAAGGTCTGATCCACAAGACAGTGGTGCAATGTCAGGAAATGCAGTCCCATGGTGGCCGGTTACCAACGATTGGTTCATGCGCCATCTGTTCTTTCAGTATACTGGAGCTCTTGTGCACCATTGGTTTGGAACCAGGGTTTTCCAACTGCCCTAGGTGGACTTTCTGTGTCCACTAACCCGGTTAAGGCGCCAGACATTCGCTTTTCGTCTTCGCAATTTCGTAAACAACACCCCCGAAACGAGAAAGCAGTGAGTAGGACTTCCCTGGCGGAGGCTATATACGCGTGGCCATGTGAGAGCATTTCGAGGGGGAGAGCGGACTCTCTCCACTCTCGGCTGTACAAGAGTATTTGGGGGCAAGATTATGGTTTGTCTTTTTTTAACAATTCCATACAATGAAGTATGCTTTAAACTGTTATGGTTTAAGCAGTTAAAAATTATTCTCAACCATTTATTTTTATTTGAACACATAAATATTGGTACAAGAGGGCACCAAATATATATGCGCCACACAAAACAATGAGAATTTAAAGAGCATGAAAAAAAGGTAAGGAATGTAGGGAATTATAAAAAAAGAGAACAATAATGGGGGAAACGAAAAACTACAATCAGAAGAAATCTTACAGTTAAGGAAGAAGCAACCACTTTTTATGAAGAAAGTAAAAGAAGGTTACAGCAAGATCGCAACTGGCTTCTATTCTGAGCCTTATCTGATAACGTCTCTAGCCACTGCGTTACACCGTCTCTCGGACCCCAGCCACGGTGTCGTGAAGCACCAACAGAAGCCAGCCCTTTGAAGCTTTATTTCATACCACGACATATCATATACTGACCACCTCTCCGCTTTTTCCAACCAGTCCCAGAGTCGGCAAATAATGCACGACGAGGAATTCTCTGGGACGACATTCGTAGAACATGTCTAAGCCACCGAAGTCGGTGTTTCAAGATGGTGACACCAATTGCCCGAACACACGATGCCAAACCTCTGCATTACTGACATGGTGTTTGCACTGGATGTCAGCACTCATTCGGAGACAGCGATGATCAAACACAGAGAGTCGTCTAACATCCTCAACTCAGAGAGGCCAGGTTTCACAAGCATAGAGCAAAACTGCTCTCACCGACGCGTTGTAGATCCGACCTTTTACCATGGTTCAAAATCGTTTGCAATAGAGCACAGGTGCATCAACTCTCTGTGTTCTCCCGAATTCTAATCTGAGTTCTTTATGTTCCTCTTTTTCTCTTTCCAAATTTATTTTATTGGATTATACTCTTTGAATAACATCTTCAAACCTTAATGTTCCCGATTACTGCTTATACTTTTACTAGCTCTATCACTATGGGATTTGAATCGACAATTGTATCTGTGTGCTAATATAGTATGCCAACTTGAACTGATGTACGTACGTACGAAATTCTACGTTGTTGACTGACTGACTGACTAATTCTCAGCTATAACATAATATTTCCGGATAAATGTTTAAGACATAAGCGTATAAATAGTTGTTGGTTTATATCTATTTGCAATTATTGCATTGTTTAAAGGTGATTGAATCTCGATTGGTCACAAAATATATCTGGATTACTAAAGCAGCTAACTGTTAGATGTACAATGGTTGTTGGTAGTAAACATTACAATGAAACTTCATAATAGACGATGGAAGATAGTTGCACTGTATCGGAGATTGACTGAAGTTAGACATTAAGACCGTTATATGTTGGATCAGTTTTCTAGAGATTAAGCGTATAGGCTCAAGATCAAAGGTTCTGAGTTCTATTGTAGATGTGCATTTCTGAGAAGTCTTACGTTGGGACGAAACAAAATTTTAGTGCTTTTATGTTTTCCATAGTGATCTAACATTGATCAGTTCATGATTTCTGTAAAATCCTGGATTTTTGACAGTATTGTTAGATTTCAACTTTAATCTGTTTTTTTTAAAGGTACACATAAAATCAAAGCTCAACAGTTTCGATCTGTCATGTTTCACTCCAAGAACTGATAATTATTAAGTTCTATTCCATACATAGAATAATAGGTGGACACTGTCAACCATATTATTGAATGAGAGCAAATTAGTTGTTCAGTATTTTCCGGCTTTTATTAGTTCTGTGATGGATATACGTCTGATATGAAAAAGCGTAATGATAAACTGACAATTTAACGCTACTAATGTTAATGATGGATGGTATAATGTACATGATTTATATTTTAATACATATTTTTTTGTTTCTAACTGTGTTGGTGATATTGTTCAATAACCCTGTTGACCTTTATGGTTTGATAAATTTACGAGTAAAATTAGAACATTATTATTAAACTGACTTGGTGTTGTTTTACTTGTATCTTCCCATTGTTATTTAGAACTGCAATTGATCAGTCTTTTATTACTGGCATATGTACATACTGTGTGTATTGTCTCGATATTGCCTTAATTCAGAAGTATTATAAACAAAGATGGATAGTGGCTAGCAGTGGAATCGCAAGACTTATCAGAATCCAGGATGCGCTCTATTTCAGTTATCAAGACTCAGTAGCTAAGTGGATAACGCGATGGCGTTTGAAGCGAACGGTACAGGGTTAGAGTCCCTCCCAGAGTGAACATCAACTTTGAGATGCAAGTACATCCGTGTGACGAGTCCCAAATAGGACGAAACGCGCATCAAACTGAATTTCACTGCTAGTCACTATCCATCTTGTATTATTATTAGACGATATTGTGGGCCTTCAGATGTATCGCTGATTGACCACCAGTGTTATATGATTAAGTAAATCACAGTCATGGTATTTCAGCTAACAATTTTATTTGTAACTAAAATATGTTTAATATTTGTCATGTTGATTGATTACGAATCTAGATTGGATGAAGTAGTATATTTGAATACTGATTGTATGCGCAGTGTTTTATATGAATTACAACTATTTGACCATATAGTAGTTTTGATAAAATACATGTGCGAGTTTCAAGCTGTTAAGTGATGTTTCCTATGGGATGTGAACTGGGGTCAACAAATCTCACAGTTTGAGATGGTGCCGTTGAGTCATTCAATCCACAACAACCTCCTTCAGGACTGAGGTGTTAACATTTATTGATCACTTAGTTCAGATCAGTTTCATATGTTTCCAATCCTTAATGCTGCTCAGATTCCATCAGTAGCGTATACCGTATATCTCAAAAAGATCTATAGTCTATGTCATATTCCCATCCTTTAACTCGAATTACCGGTTAAAACGTCAGGAAGACCTAACAACCGGTAAAAGATATTACATTCTTATGAATCCTTGTAACTAAAATGACATACACCGATCGTTTAGTATATAGACATTAGGAATAAAGAATAGACAATGTCTCTTACTATAAGCACAGACAAATGGTGATTGGTAGTAGAATCCAGGATGCACGTTTCGTCCTATTTCAGACTCTTAAGTTGGATGTGTCTGCATCTCAGAGTTGATGTTCTCTCCTGAACTCTAAACCAGTACCATTTACTTCAAACGCCATCACGTTATTCACCCAACTACTTAGTTTGAATAGCCACTATCTTGTGAGATAGGATGAAATTTATTTCTTTATATTATTTGTATTTTCTCATTGATATTCAAGACTTCAATTGATCAGTCTTTTTTTGAAACTTCGTAGTAATATCGAGACAATCCGCATAGGATGTACACATGCTAAATAACAGACTGATCACAATTACAGTCCTAAAAATCAATGGAAAGATTCAACATAAATGAATGGCTCTTACCATTTTATATTTTTCCTTAATACCATCATCTTAACAAAATGCTTTTCATATTTGAAACCATTTAATAAAGCCTCATCACTGAGAAATAATACTAGTATGCTTATAGACTTCGCAGATGATCTGGTTTTTCTATCGCACACGCAACGACAAATGCAGGAGAAGACGACCAGTGTAGCAGCAGCAATAAGTCTCAATATACACAAAGGGAAAAGCAAGATTCTCCGATACAACACAGCATGCAACAATCCAATCACAATTGACGGAGAAGATTTGGAAGATGTAAAAACCTTTACATATTTGGGCAGTATCATCGATGAACACGGTGGATCTGATGCAGATGTGAAGGCGTGGATCGGCAAAGCAAGAGCAGCATATTTGCAACTGAAGAACATCTGGAACTCAAAACAACTGTCTGTCAACCAACACCAAGGTCAGAATTTTCAATACAAATGTTAAGACAGTTCTACTGTATGGGGCGGAAACCTGGAAAACCAAGAAAGCCATCATCCAGAAGATACAGGTGTTTATTAACAGTTGTCCACGCAAAATACTTCGGATCCGTTGGCCGGACACTATTAGCAACAACCTACTGTGGGAGAGAACAAATCAGATCCCAGTGGAGGAAGAAATCAGGAAGAAGCGCTGGAAGTGGATATGACACACGTTGAGGAAAGCACCGAACTGCGTGCGTCACAAGACAAGCCCTCACATGGAATCCTCAAAGCCGAAGGAGGAGAGTAAGACCAAAGGACACATTACGCCGAGAAATGGAGATAGACATGAGAAAAATGAACAAGAACTGGATGGAACTAGAAAAGAAGGCGGAGGACAGAGTGGGTTGGAGAATGCTGGTCGGCGGCCTATGCTCCATTGGGAGTAACAGGCGTAAGTAGTAAGTAATGCTTATAGTTTGCAACCAACTCACATGATATCATGCTTAAATATTTGGAGTTCGATCTTTGGTTAGGTCATGTATGAGTACTATTAACAAACCCCAAACTTAAATGAAACAGCTGTCCAATCCTGCCCGTGAATACTCAAACCTAACTAGGAAATGTATGAAAATGCTTAAAATTCTATTTGGAAATATATTTATTTAATAAAGCTGTTTTCTGATTGGCTAGGAACTAATTGGAAATTAGTTACAATTGTTTTAAACTCGTTCTTATTACCGAACTTTCGCCGTATTTACAAGTGAAATGTATCATCACACATGAAAGTAATTTCAATACCTGATAGTTAAAAATGTACTGTTATTACTTATTTCCGATTCAGATTTATATAGTAGGGGCAGAAGGTCTACGGCCTATGATTCTGTGAGTGTCTATTCTTCTTTTGAATGAGTCCATTGAAGGTGCGGACATCATTGCCTCGGGTAAAAGGTTCCAAGAATTGATGATTCGGTGTGAAAACCTGTATGTCACGGATATTGTGTTCGTTCTTGGCTTTTGTAGTCGCCTTCTATGCCCTCTGAGATGCCTAGATCTAGTGGGAAGAAAAAGAAAGGATATATTAGGTCCAAAATCATTTCTTAGCATCCTGTACATCAAAATCAGATCACCTCTTAATCTGTGGTATGACAGTGAGGAGGTCTAGCTTTTCATACTGCTCTTTGTATGGTAAATCCTGTAGTTCTGAAATTGAACAGGTAACCGCCTTCTATACTTTTTCCAGGATATCCGAGTCATCTTTTAAGCAAGGGCTTGCAGTGTGAACGCAGTTCTCACTAAGTTTGTGTATACTGTAGTGAACATGTACGTCTTAAAGTCCATAGGGTTTTGAACCCCTTAGTTACAGCCTCCCGGTAATGAGCTGTGGTCTTAAGATCATGATACATTGTCACCTCAAGATCCTTGTGGGACTGGACCACAGATACAAGCACTTTTCCTATGTTGTACTTATTTACCTTTGTATCCCGAAAGTGCATGTAGACGCACTTTTCCGCGTTGATAAACAGCCACTCTTTCGACTAGCCAATCACAATATTTAAGTCCGCCTGAATCGCGTATGTATCTGCGTCTCCTGTTATTTCTCGCCAGATTTTTACATCATCTGTCTATTAAAAAATGTGAAATATAAATTTCAGAAGTATTAAACTATTATCTACAGTAAATAAATCGACCATTCAGTCATAGTGTAGTGTATGTTACTGATGTCGTCAGATATAAGTAGTATGTTTCATCAATCGAAAGTGAAATGTCTGGCAGTAGAAGGTTAAGAAGATCAAAGGAAAGAGAACGAGAACAGAGGATGATTGATCGTAAGTACTATTAGAAAGTATAATTCGAAAAAATAAATAGGAGTTAGATATTAACACCGTTGGATGCCGGCCCAGTGGTCTAATGGCCAAGTGCTCGCGCGCGAGACTGATAGGCACTGGGTTCGAATCTCGCGGGTGGCGAGGTCGTGGATGCGCACTGTTGAAAAGTTCTACAATAGGACGAAACGGTCGTCCAGTGCTTCCGGGTTTCCCATGGTGTTCTAGCTTCAACTGACTCATGATCTGAACCAGTGAAATTACTATAATATCCACAAAACCCCTTCTGATATTAATAAATAGAAGATAATATGAATTCACTTAGTATCGTTTGCTTGTATCTTCCCATTGTTATTTAAGACTGCAATTGATCAGTCTCTTGTTGGTATATGTGTATTGTGTAAGGATTGCCTCGATATTGCCTTAAGTCACGAGCTTTATAAGTAAAGATGGAATCTAGGACGCGAATTTCGTCCCATTTTGAACTCATCAGCTGGATGTACCTGTATCTCTGGGACCCGAACTCAGTACCATTTCAGGTTTTCATATATTACTTTCAGGCCAAGAATTCATGCAATGACTAAATCAAATAGCAAAAAATTATTAGAAATTTCTGAAAATGCTCAGTTATATATCTTCAACTCCATAAGATCATTTTAATCAATATTTTTAATATTCCTGTCGTCTATGTTGGTTTCATGATTTGTTTAGCATATGGAAACGTAACTAGTCTTTATGATAAATCCAAGTAAATTTAATCAACCTGTCTGAAAATTACAGGCTTACTTAATCAATCAAGTTAAGGGTTGTGTAGAATCATGACTTAAAAATATACTAAGCTAAGCAGATTGTTTGTGTCCGTAAATTTGTAGCGTATTCGTCTATCACTTTACAGTATATGTACGTTATCAAGTATTAAGATGGTGGGGATTTGTTGCTCAGGTGGATGATTTTGATGGAGTTTTGCTTTGGTCGTTGAGCTTTCACCGTTCTTCTGAACGACATCATCAGCACAAACTTCATATAGAAGTGAAGCGTTCGAATTTCGCCATAAGTGTTTCATAGCTTGTCCTGTACACCTCGATGTTGATTGGTTCTTGTTGACCTTAACTTTGTCATTGTTTACTTCTTTGTTTTGGTTGTATCTTCCATTGGTTTGATTTTTGTTGCTATGTTTGTGCATAATTTTTCTGATTGGTTGATAAATTGGATCGACATCGCTGACTGAACTGAGTGAAAAGTTTCTAAAATTTGTCAGGTGTTTTGGGAATTGCTTCTATCCACATTTTTCCAGTCAAATGAGTGCCCGCAGTTGTCCACGTGTATTCATATAAGTGAGGAAATTTTATGGAGTATGACGGCTAATTGATGTTCATGCAGGCGAAGGTGAAGAGGGCGTCCTCTCTGTTCGATGTAGTGTTTTTCGCAGTTGGCACAATTTATTTTGTAAATAGTTTTTGATTTGTCTTCTTTTGTCATTTCATCCTTTGGTTTGCATAGGATTGATTGTTGTATTTTTGTCGGTTTGTGTTCCACATCTATTCCGAAGGTTTTCATCAGTCTCATTGCGGTTTCTGATATGTCTTTTAATGTATGGTAGGACTATCCTTTTGTTGACAAACCATTGGGAGACACAACCGAAACAAAGAAGTAAACAATGACAAATTTAAGGTCAACAAGTATCAATCAACATCAAAGTGCACAGGATAAGCTATAAAACACATATGAAGAAATTTGAACACTTCACTTCTATTTAACGTTTGTGCTGAAGATGTTGTTCAGAATAACAATGAAAGCTTCACAACAAAAACATCCAACTCAGAAGTATCAAGTATTATCTGACAATTTCTCATTCATTTAATGAATGTATACTACATATTAAATGATGATCGATAATTCTATACTTTATCTTTGAAATGACTATAAGATTTTGATACTTTACGAGAGAGAGAGAGATTAAGTACTTCTTTGGTATCATGGTTAGTTTGTATTATATACTGTAAAACTATACCAATTAACTTGTATTGTTATACAAGTCTACATTAGCTTATTTGTAACTTCGGAACAGGTCCAATTTATTTATTCATTCATTATGAGTTACATTTTCATCTTGTTAATTATTCGTTTATTAATCTTGACTATTTTTATGTAAGCATATGGATGTAGTTTATCCTCTAGGATCAAGCAAATCTGTTCCATTGACACAATAGATGAAAAACTAATTCAACTTCGATAAAACTCTCATCAGAAACGGTTATCCAACTAGATTCGTCGATAGTAACTTAACATCTAGAATTCATCATGAGAAATTCTCGACAGTGCAGATGGAAACCTTGTTCATGAATATGAAATTTTTAAGGAGACACAGCTGCTGAAATCATAAATTAAACGGATTTCAAAATTATTGAATAAAACTTTCTACACAATCAAGCTCCGAATTGTTTTCTTAAGACGTCCTACCATTCTTCGATGTTTTAAAGATAAAATTTCACTTTGGGCCACATTAATGTGTATTTATAAATGTACGTGCTCATGTGGGGCTCGTTATATAGGTCGAACAAAGCGATCACTGTCCAAACGCATCTCAGAACACTACCCGACACACCGCTCCCAAGTATTCTTCTTTTAAAATAATCTACAGAGTCAAAGGAATTGGATCGAAGGGGTGTCGAATCAATATATTATGCACTGCTGAGGCACTGGCAATTCACGAACTCAAGCCCGAACCTTGCGTGCAGAAACGATTTGTCCAATCTCTCATCCTTCCTTGGCCCTAATTCCCTTAATGGGTATGTTTCGGTTTTTTTTTTTTGTTTCTTTCTGCACTTTTATTTGATTATTATCGAATTTTTTAAAATTACTATTTTGCATTTTAAACTCTAATCAGTTTGTTATTATGACCTTTGTTGTTTGTCGCTTTTCTTCATATCCGTCAATTGCACTATTATTTTATCATTATTATTATTTTATTTTAACACATAGATATCGGTACAAGGAGGCACCAAATAGATACGCGCCACACAAATCTCAATTGATTTGTGTGAGGCTGTGATACTGCCCGGGTGCTTAAATCGAAGCAGGTGGTTTTCTTAGGGGGCCACAACCCGAGCCTTCGACCTGAATGTCTGATCCACAAGACAGTGGAGCATCGTGAGGAGATGTAGTCTCATGGTAGCCAGTGACCAACGATTGGTTTATACGCCATTTGTTCCCTCAGGATACTGGAGCCAGCCCATGTGCACCATTGTTTTGGGATCCGGTTAAAGCGCCGGACACTCGCTTTTCGTCCTCTCATTTTTATAAACAACACCCTCGTAACGAGAAGGCAGTGAGTAGGACTTCCCTGGCAGAGGCTATATACGCGTGGCCATATGAGAGCATTTGGAGAGGGAGAGAGGACTCTCCCTACTCTCAGCCGTATCAGGGCATTTTCTTCCTTACCCATTGATTAGTACGTAACCTCATTTGTTATTTATTCTCCAATCCATTTTTGTGATACTATCCTTCTATAGACATATATTTTTCATATAACCATATATACGAATGTACAGCTTAAGTATATGATTTCATTGAAACGAAAAATTTTCTTCGCTGAATTCTCTTTTTTTTATATGTACGTGCATTTTTATCTTAATCTACATATGCCTGTAACTTATTTTTTGTTCGGTTATAAATAATGATTAACGATTGACTAAGTGGAAGTACCTTAAACGTCTTCTCTAGTTCTCACTGTTTTGTTTTCGCTACCTTTGTTCGCTACGTTTCACTGATTGTCTAATCTGATCAACGATTGTACAACAACACATTCATTCTCGTATTTGACTTATTAAATCCTGTTATTTACCAACTCAAGTAAAGTCAATGATTATATACAAGGATTGGTAATATGTATATTTCCATAACAATCATTCATACGATCTAACTAAAGTCAGATCTCAAACCATTAAAATGTTGAAAAAATTATATTTTAATAATAATATACATGGTTAATATCAGAAGGGGTTTTGTAGATATTATAGTAATTTCAATAGTTGAGATCATGAATCAATTGAAGCTAGATCACCATGATATTTCTTGGAGTTCTAGTGAGAAGCAATGACCAGTGAAGTTCAAGTGGGTCTGTTGTGAGATAGTAACTCACTGAAGATAATGGTTGATGTATAGCTCGATTTCGTGAATTAGTTGAAGTTAGACATTAACACCATTGAATGCCGGTCGGCTCAGTTGTCTAGAGGTTAAGCGCTTGTGTGCGAGACTGATAGTTCCTGGGTTGAAATCTCGCGGGGCTGGATGGTGGATGCGCACTGCTGAGGAGTCCTACAGTAGGGAGAAACAGCCGTCCAGTGCTTGCAGGCTTTCCATGTTAATCTAGCTTCAATTGACTCATGAACTCAGATAATATCCATATATATATATATATATATATATATATATATATATATATTAATTATAGGGAAATGATGATGAACATTAGTCTTGGTTAAAACAAACAAACAGCATTTATTTCATTTGATGTTGTTTTACTTGAATCTTCCCATTAATGTTTAGGACTGAAATTTATCAGTCTCTTATTGGCATATGTACATACTGTGTGTATTGCCTCGATATTGCCTTAATTTGCAACCATTATAAGCAAAGATGGATAGTGGCCAATATTGCACAAGCAAGTGGCTATCAGGACTCAGTAGTTAAGTGGATAACGTGATGGCGTTTGAAGCAAACGGTACAGGTTTCGAGTCCCTCCCAGAGTGAACATTAACTCAACGATACAAGTACATCCAGCTGATGAATCCGGAATAGAACGAAACGCGAGTCAAACTTGATTCTACTGCTAGCCACTATCCAAAAAGTATTTATGTTAATTATTCAAACATTTGAATGAATTCATGTTTTTTCTTTTTTTTTGTTTTTTTTTCGCTTAGAAACAGTAATTTCATTAGAAAATTTAAACAATCTCTATTGATTTTTTAAAAACATTTTTTTATTTGTGAAAAAAAGTTTCTTTTTAGTTTCACCTCGGAGTTTTTTTTTCATCATTTACATTTCATAAACACGATAAACAAACAAACAAACATTGGAAACTTTTAATCATTTATCATCATTATTAATGTATTAGTCTGATCTATTTAGTATTATACTGTAGTGAATAAGAAGATACAAATGGGAACAATCGAATATATTTGAATACAAAATTAGAATAGAATGTCCTTTGTTGCCGTAGCAACTACTCTTTTTTTCTCTCTGATCTTTTTAACCTTCTACCGCCAGACATTTTACTTTTGATCAATGATACATACTACTATTTATATCTATTGATATCAATAGCACATATACTACAATATTCTCAGATGATTAACTTTTAGTTACAATGAATGTTGAAATGGCCTTAAGTCACAAATTTTTTAAGCAGAGATTAATGGTGGCTGGCAGTAAAATCCATGATGCGCGTTTCGTCTTATTCGGGACTCGTTACACGGATGTACCTGTATCGCAGAGTTGATGTTCACTTTGGGTGGAACTCAAAAGCAATACCGTTCGCTCCAAACGCCATTGCTTTCTCCACTTAATTATTGAGTCCTGATAATGACCTGCTTGTGCAATGGGGTGAAGTTTTGATTCACTTGATATTGTTTTACTTGAATCTTCCGACTGACGTTTAGGATTACAATTGATCAGTCTCTTGTTGGCATATGTGCATCGTGTACAGATCGCCTCGATATTGCCTTAAGTCACAAGCTTTGTAAGTAAAGATGGATAGTAGCTAGCAGTGGAATCCAGGACGTGAGTTTTGTCTTATTTTGGACTCAGCTGGATTTACCTGCATCCCATTGTCCTAAATAAAAGTGGGAAGGTGCAAGTAAAATAACACCAAGGGAATTTAAACTTCACTCCATTGCACAAGCAAGTGGCTATCAGGACCCAGTAGCTAAATGGAGAACGCGATGGCGTTTGAGGCGAACGGTACAGGGTCCCAGTCCCTCCCAGAGTGGACATCAACTCTGCGATGCAGGTGCATCCAGCTGACGATTCCCGAATAGGACGAAACGCGCATCAAACTGGATTCTACTACTAGCCACTATCCATCTTTGATCAATTATATGATCCAAACAACTAATATAAAACAAATCTCTGTTACATTGATGTTCACCCTGAGGCTTAGACCCTGTGCCTTCACTCCAATGAGTTGCTGAATCCAAATAACTTCTAAAATTATTTATACATTTTTGGAAAGTCAATAAATCATTGGGCAATCGTTTTCTGATCATATTTAAGACTTGTCAACATGGAACAATAATAATTATAGTTTTAAATAATTTTGATAATTTTTATGTCCCAAATGCTATGGTACTTTCGAGGATAGGGAGTGTCCATTATTCTCATATGGCCAAGCCTATTTAGCCACAACCAGGAAAGTCCTACTCACTGCCTTCTCGCTGAGGGGTGTTGCGTACGAAGTTACTAGGACGAAAAGAGAATATCCGACGTTTTAAACGAGTTAGTGAATATGGAGGATATACCTAGGTAGGTTGGAAAACCCTGGTGTACATGAGTTCCAGGATCTTAAAGAAACAAATGGCGTGTGAACCTGTTGTTGATCACCGGCTATCATGGGACTGAATTTTTTTACGTTGTTCCACCACCTTGTGGATTATACCTTTAGGTCAAAGTCTCGAGGAATGGTTCCCTACGAAAACCACTTGCTTCGGTTTGGGTACCCGGGCAGTATTCCAGCCCTCACGTAAATCGAATGATTTATGTGGCGTATATCTGTTTGATATCTCCTTGTACCAATGTTTATGTGTTTAAATAAATCAATAAATATTTCATAATGAGTAGATTATCATTCAACTAAGGTGACAGATTATATGTAAGCCAAACTGTTTGTCATTTGACCAATATTAATACAGATTGAGTCAGGATTATCTACTTAGTACAAATTTATAATCAGTGTAGTCAGTTGAGTAAAGAGTAATTAATTTATACTACATGAATTATAATCAATAGATTATAATCATACTGTATTGAACAAGAACACGGGTAGGGACAATCGAATGTATTTGGCACAAAATTACAGGACTTGTTAACAAATTCTAACCATCATATAGTAAATGCTTAATTTACAAAATGTCCATTAATTGTCTCATAATGACTCAGATTTCCTTTGTTCTTGCATTTTCATACAAATTACATTCTGTTTCCATTCTTTACTATTCGATCCTCTTGTCTCTCTGCTGACAGGCATTCTGTTCATGACTAACATCACATACTACTTATGTCGACATTAGTAGCACTCACCACAATACTATTCATAGAAGAGGAAAAACAAGACAATCAAATTGAATATACAATGACACCATGGTTACAGACACCAAACTATCGAATCATTTATGAAGCAAAGTTAATAGCTCATTTCTATATTTATTTATTTAAACACATAAATATAGGTACAAGAAGGCACCAAATATATATGCACCACACATATCACTTGATTTGTATGTGGGCTGGGATACTGTCCGGGTGCACAGGCCAAAACATTTGATTTACTTAGGGAGCCACAACAAAAGCCTTCGACCTGAAGATCTGATCCACAAGGCAGTGGAGCAACGTTAGAAGATCCAGTCCCATGGTAACCGGTGACCAAAAACGGGTTCATACGCCATTTGTTCCCTTAGGATACGGGAGCCTATGTGGACCATTGGTTTCGAATCAGGGTTCTCCAACTGCCTCAGGTGGAGTCTCTGTGTCCATAAAAGTTGTTAGAGCGCCAGACATTTGCTTTTCGTCCTCTGAATTTCGTAAACAGCAGTAATACCACGAGAAGGCAGTGAGTAGGACTTCTCTGGCAGTAGTTGTATGGATGTGGCCACTTGTGAGCATTTGGAGAGAGAGAGCTGAATTTCCCCACTTTCGGCCGTACCAGGGAATTCAAGGTCAATTTCTATATTAAGTATATGTTGATAATTTTGTTTAGACTGACAATGAAATCTTCAAAACTATAAAATTTACAGTAGACAAACATCTTTGAAAAGTGATAATAACTACCCATCGACTGTCAACTTAGTCCTGAAACAATAAACAATTGAACCTAATCCTGTATCAAATATAAATATTCAAGATGGCCCTCTTGAATATCTAGGCTACCTGTTCCTACCATCTGGATATTTCAACAAGTTATCAGTTTTATTTATTTTAATACATCATTATGCCCATTAATCACATAACCTATTCAGTTGCGTTTTTGAAAAGTTTGCCCCCAAATGCCCTGGTATGGCCGAGAGTGGCGAGGGTCCTCTCTCCCTCTCCAAATGCTCTCACATGGCCATGCGTATATAGCCTCTACTAGGGAAGTCCTACTCACTGCCTTCTCGTTACGGGGGTGTTGTATATAAAAATGAGAGGACGAAAAGCGAATGTCCGGCTCTTCAACCAGATCCCAAACCAATGGTGCACATGGGCTGGCTCCAGTATCCTGCGGGAACAAATGGCGTATAAACCAATCGTTGGTCACTGGCTACCATGGGACTACATCTCCTCACGATGCTCCACTGTCTTGTGGATCAGACATTCAGGTCGAAGGCTCGGGTTGTGGCCCCCTAAGAAAACCACCTGCTTCGGTTTGGGCACCCGGGAAGTATCACAGCCTCACACAAATCAATTGAGATTTGTGTGGCGCGTATCTATTTGGTGCCTCCTTGTACCAATACCTATGTGTTAAAATAAAATAATAATTTGAAAAGTTTGCAACCTTTTGTTGTACAATCTGCAAAAAACTACAGTCAGAGACATCGTGGTTATTAGAAATATGCATGAAATAGAATGTACATTACTTAGATATTGATTCCTGAAATCGATTACATCTAACTGGTGACCGCTCACTATTGATCGCCAGAATCGATCAAGAAATATGAAACAGAAACTCGCTGAACTACTCTGTGCTGAGAATTCTATATTATACCAAACATATAATATTGATTATAACCAATAATAATAGTAACTAAACAGTTTTAAATGGTAAGTTAAATCAATTAGATATATTGGTTCATAGTTCAACTGTAATAGTTAGATATTGAAAGATGCCCTTTATTAGTTAAGACATTACCTAAATATCCTATGGTAAATCTAGCCTAATATCTTAGTGAAAATTATTAATATTAAAGAACGAGTATGCATATATATGTATATATTAATCTGAGTTAGACAACAACAGTAATCATCTGATTCTTAGTTACCTAATCAAGTGATAGGTTGAACTTGTATATAAGAAACATGAATATGAGTATTGGACCCAGACTACAGATCAAGATAACAGTAGATTAAAAAAAAAGAACGGTCAAGTTGCTTTATTTTGTAATCTATTTAATGATTGAACCTATTTTCATTATTTAAAAAAAAAACTTTTATTACTGTGATGTGTGCTACTGATATCGATAGATATTAGTAGTATGTTTTTGATTGAGAGCATGAACTGGTTGATGTTAGACCACTATTGAAAACCTGGAAGCACCGGATGACCGTTTCGTCCTATTGTGAGACTCCTCAACAGTGCGCATTCACGATCCCGTTCGCAGGATTCAAACTCAGGGCCTTCAGTCTCGCAGGCGAACGCTAAACCTGTAGACCACTGAGCCGGCTTCCAAATGTGTTAACGTCTAACCTCAACTAATCCACGAAATCGCGCAACCATCTTCTATTGTACTGAGGTAGATACCTGTCTCTACTCGACACTAGTCACGACTTCTCACTAGAACTCCGAGAATTTCCTCACGAATCTAGTCACTAGTGAGCACATGATTAAATAGTGGGTGCGCACTGCTGATGAGCCTCATAATGGAACGAAACGGTCATTCAGTGCTTCCAAGTTTTCAATGATGGTCTAATATCAATCAGTTCATGATCTCAATCAACATTTTAATAATCTTCACAACCCTATACTGATTAGTAAGTAGTATATATCATCAATTAAAACTAAAATACCTGATAGCAGAAGATTAAGAAGATCGAAGAGAAGAGGATAAGAACAGAGAATGATTGATGTGGAAACGAAAAAACAATGAAATTTGAGACAATTGATTGACATTTTGTAAATCAAGTATGATTCTCAAATTTTATTAAAAGATTCTGTCATGTTCTTATTCAAATACATTTAGTTCTCCCCCCCCCACTGATGTTCTTATTCATTGCATAACCACTAATTGTTTTGTTACAAATTTACATTTATTTGAAAATTCCATTATGTAATGCGTTTTCGTTTTGTTTTGTTTTTTTATTTTACAAACAACATGAATTTCCAATTTAGTCTACTTTATTCAAACTGAAGCTTCTTTCTTTCTTTCTTTCCACATAAAGATCCTGTCTGAATCCCACATAGGGTAATTCATGTTAGATTAAGTAACTATATACTGTATACTGTATAAATCTTATTATGTGATTAATTTTAGTGTATAATTTTCTATTAACCTGATAGATACTGGTTACAATTCAGTGATTAGATAATATAATTTCAATTCTGAGCCCAAATACCTTATTAAATAGTGTCAACGATCATGAAACCTATCCTAAGTAAAGTACCTTACAACCATAAAGTTGCATTTTAACATCAGCTTATCTGAGGAAGAGAAATTGATACTGTAATGTTTTCGGAGGGGGGGGCGAGGTGGATTTTAATCAGATCATAGTTTATCTCGAAGCCTCATAGTTAGGCAGATATTCAATTATTGACGAACTACTATGAGGAGCGAATTATTTACCTAACTGAAGTCTTTTGAAATGTAACATTATCTAGATCACTTCAATATTATATACATTATATTACATTCATTCTGGCCTGATTCCAAGATTTGTTATGTATTCTTATCCCCTTTAATCTTAATTAGCTTATGGAGATAAACATTGGAAAGTATTTGATTATGACTGAATACAAATATAGCATTACAACAAATAGTACAACTTATTGTTCTACTAGTTAAACCTCAAGTATCCACAGATTAGATAGCTATTTTATTCTGGCATATGATTCTTCAATAGTGAGTAACAAAGACACTACCAAGGATCAAACATAGGTTATTTATAAACCAAGGAGTTGAAAGGCATTGAGATATATTATTCACTTCAATTATTTATCAAAATGATATTATATCTTTTATTACGATTGCTTTCCAGATGTCAAACTTCTGTTTTACCAAAAACCTCCCTTATTCATGGTTCCTGACTGGAATTGTAAGAGTAAATTAAAAACTTTCCATTTCATACTGATTTCCTACTGTCTCAATAGTTGAAATCATGAGTCGATTGAAGCTAGACCACCATGGAAAACCTGGAAGCACTGGACGTCCGCTTCGTCCTATTGTGGGACTCGTCAGTGGCAGTGCACATCCACGATCCCGCTCCCCTCGAGATTCGAACCTAGGACCTAAGAGTCTCGCACGCCAGCGCTTAACCACTAGACCACTGAGCCGGCCGGAATCCAATAATGTTAATGTCTAACTTCAACCAATCCACGAAATTGCTCCACCGTACACCATTGTCTTCAGTGAGCTGATATCTCACAGCAGACCTGGTCGTCTGACAGACCTATTTTCTGACAATTAATATTCATCATATTATTCAAACAACAGACACTTTGACAGTATAAATGGTTTAGGAAACTCAGGAGTATGTTCTGACGTGGGAATTCAGTGAGATCATCAACTGGATGCTAATTATTCTCAATGGCATAAATGTATTACTTCTTCGTCTTCGATTAGATATTGCGTTTTTAAATAATCTTACATAAGTTCATCCTTTTCAGTTTCTATGCTTGACTTCTTCTATCACTTCTACTATTCTGACGCTTGATATAATAATCTCATCTTACTGTGCATATATATTTTGGTAACTTGAACTAATAAATACATTCACCAAGTTCTATTTAATCATAATAATTCATTAGCTGAACTCAATTTTCTACTTTTCAACTCAAACTACTTATTTTAATTACAGTAGATAAATTATAAATGGAAAAAAAATAATTAAAAGTTAGTCAACTTTTCAAGAAAACAGAACATGAAATTAATTTATAATTCATAATTAATACATGAAACTTTTCAGTTAATGTTTTCTTTCTTTACATATATAAGTAGATCTTTATCAGAAATCTAATAAAAGATTGTTTAGAAAAATTAAAGTACAATAAGAGAAAAATGAATGAAGTAAGAATGTATAATATCTATGGAACTAAATAGTTTTCATTTCAATGAACTTTATATTCTACTTCAAGAATTCATTGAATACCTTCCATACAAATAGGTCTACCGATAACATTCTTGTTCCTTTTTATGAACATGATCTTTCCCTTTTTTTTCCGAGAAAATATGAAAATGAATAAGAATCTTGACAATAAAATGATAATAATAATAATAATAATGATTAAACGAAATGCAAGAAAATGTTTTGTATTATCTCTTGTCAATGGTCATCATTATTGTCACCGTCTTCATTATCATTGTCATCACCAGCATCAGCATCATCATCATCATGATGAACTTGACTAATTCAAGAAGGTATATTCGATTTTCTTCGTTTCTCTTCATACCATAACCAATTGATTAATGAAATAATAAGTACTAATATTAATATGACTGTATTCATTAAAGTTAATGAATACCATGGATTATTATATGAAAAATAATTCTATAAAAAAAGAATAAAAACAAACAAAAAAACATTTATTGATTACGAATATTAAAACAATCGGTAAATCGATTTTTTTTATTAAAAAAAAAGGGGTGGTGTTCAAGCATATTGATTGTAAAGTAGTTATAGACCAATGATAAGATGGTATGGCTATGTGATATAATAATTACAAGTTAGTTAAAATGAAACATTTAAACTATTGGTTACTGGTTAAGTACTCTAAAGGTTAAGTTATTGTTATAAGACTAAAACGTTCCGGATTTTATCGCTAGAATGGTCATGGATATACACTGTAATAATGACTCATATTTGAATGAAACAACTGTCGAATACTTTCTGATTTCCAACATCCGTTTAACTGAAATTAGTCTGTAATGATGACTATAGAATTCAATAA
Organism: Schistosoma spindalis; assembly: GCA_946903255.1. Lineage (NCBI taxonomy): Eukaryota > Metazoa > Platyhelminthes > Trematoda > Strigeidida > Schistosomatidae > Schistosoma > Schistosoma spindalis. The sequence goes on from OX336416.1 coordinate 3,000,530, forward strand.
TACCCATAGACTACCTATAGTATCAAAAAAAAACCCTGGGAAATAAGGCACTTCTTCATTCATCACATAATGACTCTTAGATTTCAGCATGAGATTCATTTGTGTATATGACTAAACACCGCTTTGGCATTATAGCAGATGTTGATTTGTGATATAAATCTTAACTCTAATTCCCAACCCTAACTTCTAACTCAAAATGCCTATTCTGAGTTCTAACACTATTTTATAGTTTTCTTTTTGTATAGACTTTAGTAGGTAGGTGTTGAGGTATTCAGAAAATACCCCAGAGATTATCTTATGCTATTCCTGAATGAGAAATGGTGTCATTTCCCCATTGGTCAATATTCTTCCAACGTGTCATTTTCCCGTTGGTCAATATTTATTTGTGTCATTTCCTGGAGGTCAAATCTTGTACAAATGTTACTTTCTATTTTATGGTACGATGTAGTCTGTTTGTTTGGTATATAAACAGAGTATGTTTGAAATATAATGATTCATATCACAGAGGCTGAGACTTGCGTTCTGGATTCCACTGGCTGGGCTAGACAGGGAAGCAGGGCCCATCAGAACTCTAGGCTGTTCTTACGTGTTTACCCGTCTTTGGTCCGATCAATAATTCTCTCTCTCTCTCTCATAGTTATAACAGTAAGTGATGAATTTTCTCAAAATCATTTGGATGTTGGTTAAATATTGTTTAAAAACTATAATCTCATTTATGTAAGTTATAAGTTTACATAAACTAAAGGTAATTTGTCATTTTTCATCAGTGATACATTGGATCAATTAAAATTCGTTCAAATGATCAATTCATATGATTGGCCAATATGGGGTTTGTACTTCTAAGGAATAGGATACACAATTCATAGCTTAATTAATTGAAATACAAAGACATTGTGGTATGTACTACTGATGTTTTCAGATATAGGTAGTATGTATCATTAAAAGGAAGTGAAAGGCCTGCTAACAGAAGATTAAGAAGATCAAAGAGATGAGAATGAAAACAAAGAATGATTGGTGTGGAAATGAAGAGACAGTAACGTCTGAGACGATTGGTTGACATTTTGCAAATAAACAATTTAATGTATTGTTCACAGATTTGAGTAAGTCATTTTCTAGTGAACAAAAAAACACCAATGGGGACAATCAAATGTATTTGACAAATTATAACACTTGTTAATAAAATCTAACAACCATATAGTAAATTGTTAATTTGCAAAATATTAATCCATCATATCAAACTGGATTGTTTTTGTTGCAAACATCAATTGATTGTCTGACATTTCATTGTTCATGAGTTTCCATACAAATTCCATTGTGTTCCTGCTCTTCCTTTCTTGGTCTTCCCCCATCTTCTGCTGCCAGACATTACGTTGAAAACTCGCGTCATATACTACTTATTTCTACATAAGTAGCACACATCACAATTCTATAATTTTATATTCGAAAACATTAGCTTGACCCTACTTGTGTTCTCGTTCACTACAATATATAAAAATCGATAAATGTATATTCATTCAATATTTAGTTTAGCCAATGAACATCCTTATCACTCTCAGTCGTTTTTACTTCAGTAGCTTCTTGGATCGGTGAAAAAGATCATGTATCAGAACCAAAGTCCAGCATTTAACATAGAAACATGGCCTTCTGTCTTGTCTGCCTAATGGTTTTAGTTTTCTACGGATTATGTAATGAATATTTTAAAAAAGTTAATAGATTTCTGGATCAGGAATATTTGAATCAGAATAATTGACCTGGTATCTCCTGGTTGCCTGTAGAATAAACTTTCTACGTCTTACTAAGACTTCTTGATCGAGTTAGCTGAATCGGGAACAACGGACAAGAATAGTCTATCGAGATTCTGAATCCCTTGATCCTTCGTTCCGTTCCAAGTGAGACGAATCAGTAGTGGCATTCAAGCTTAACGAACCTAACAAGAATGTCATTTATTACTTATCCCATGAAAGTTATTCATTATACAGAATTGATCTGAACTAAAAGAAACAAAGTAATCAGTGAAGGGCTTTTGTGGATATTATAGTAATTTAATCGTTAAATTCATGAATCAATTGGAGCTGGACCATGATGGAAAACCTGGAAGCACTGGATGGTCGTTTCGTCTGAGCATGGGACTACCTCATCAGTGCGCATTCATGATCCCACCTCATGAGATTCTAACAAAGAACCCATCAGTCTTGCACGCGAGCGCTTAACTACTAGACTATTGAGTCAGTCGGCACCCGACAGTGTTAATGTCTAACTTCAATCAATCCACGGAATCGCGTCACCGTTAAATCTGATAAGTCTTGGGTTCGAATCTCGCTAGGCACGATCATGGATGCGCACTGTTGAGGCAGTCTCATAATATGAAGAAACGATCATCCAATACTTCCAAGTTTCCCAATGATGGTCTAGCTTCAATTGACTCATGAATTCAACTACTGATTATATTCTAAGCTTACACAAAAAAACACTTAGCCTCTTCTTTAATTTAACATCTAAGAAAGAAATATGATACATTTAATTTGACATCGTCATTTTAGTTTACCTAACAAAGAATAAATTTAATTTACAAGAACATAAGTAGATGGCTGAGTTCGTTCCTTTTGTTGTTGTTGTTGTTGTTCATTTCATGTGATTCGATTCAGGCAATATAAGTATTAATGTCTAGATAGAGATTAAAAGAAACTATACGTTAAATTGATAGTATAATCATGATTAACATATCATATAGGGTTGATATAGAGCTTAATAATATAGCCAAATCATTCCATCGATCATTTTACTTCAACAATGAACATTCATTATTCCTAATATTTTTTCTAACCCTGTACCCTCCCCTTCCCCCTCCTCACACACACAACTAAGTCTCAATGAAATAAAAACAAAACGTTTGAATGAGGTTAGTAATTATTACACATAAATAAATTGATAATACCCATAGGATTATCACTAGGGGGAGGGGGGAACAACATATCAATGTAGTGATGACTTAATAATTAAAAAAAATGTCTTTAACCTTAAAAGAAATAATAAACATATGATATATGAATAGTTCAGTCGGTAATATGTATAACTAATATTGCCTAGAATAAATAATAAAATAATATCAGAAGGGGTTTTGTGGAGATTGTAGTAATTTCAATAGTTAAGATCATGAGTCAATAGAAGCTAGACCACCATGGAAAACATGGAAGTACTGGACGGCCGTATCGTCTTATTGTGGGACTCCTCAGCAGTGAGCATCTACGATCCCGCCTCATGAGATTCGAGCCAAGGACTTATTAGTCTAGCGTACGAGCGCTTAACCACTAGATCACTGAGCTGACCAGCATCCAACGGTGTTAATATCTAACTTGAACTAATTCACGAAATTGAGCGACACATCCACCATTGTCTTCAGTGAGTTACTATCTCACAACAGACCTGATTGAACTCCACCGGCTCAGTGGTCTAGTGGTTAAATGCTCGCATGCGAGACTGTTAGGTCCTAGGTTCGAATATCGAGGGGAGCGGGATCGTGGATGTGCACTGCCGCTGAGGAGTCCCACAATAGGACGAAGCGGCCGTCCAGTGCTTCCAGGTATTCCATGTTGGTCTAGCTTCAACTGACTCATGCTCTTAACTATTGAAATAAAATAATAAACAAGACATATCATTATGTATGTGTACAAGTCTGTAGGGTATAGAAGTAAACTCATCCAGTACAGATTCAATCATAAGTTGATTTATCATTTGTAATCTAGAAACTACGGTAATACAATGAACAGGTCGGAATCAATAAGAAGATTTGAACTTCTCCTATGATTGGGCTGTTCTATCCCATATACACACGAACAAATACGGATGAAGAAAACTATTGTAACAGAAGCCTCTGTTTGCATCAGTAGGCCTCAACATACACAAGAGGATAAAGCAAGATCGTCAAATACAACACGGAGAACACCAACCTAATCACACTTGATGGAAAAGTTCTGGAAGATATGAAATATTTCACGTACCTGGGAAGCATAATCGATGGACGTGGAGGATCGGATGAGGACGTAAACGTAAGGATTGGCAAAATAAGGACATCATTCCTACAGTTAAAGAACATATGGAACTAAAAACAACCTTCAACCAATATCAAAGTCAGAATCTTCAATACCAACGTCAAGGCAGTTCTACTGTACGGAGCTGAAACTTGGAAAACTACTAGAACCATTATCAAGAAGGTACAAGTATTTATAAATAGTTGGCCAGATACTATTAAGAACAGCCTACTGTGGGAGAGAACAAACCAGCTTCCACCTGAAGAGGAAACTAGGAAAGACGATGGAAACGGACAGGACGTACATTAGGCAAATCATCAAACTGCATCACGAGGCAATCCCTAACTTGGAATCCTGAAGGGAAGAAGAAAATAGAAAGGCCAAAGTACATATTACATCGGGAAATAGAAGAAGATATGAAAAGGATAAATAACAACTGGAAAGAACTGGGAAGGTTTGCCCAGGACAATGTTGGATGGAGAATGCTGGTGAGCGGCTTATGCTCCTGGACGAGGGGCAATAAACGTAAGTAAGTAAATCATTATATTAGTCTGCCTTCCCTATGTTGTAAATTTACTACTGAACAGATTTTCATTTACATATGAGAATACACACATACCTTTCAATAGATTTCATGACATACATTTGTTTGTACATATAGGGAGAGAGCGAAAGAGAGAGTGTGTGTGTGAGGCTCTAATGTCTTTTAAATATTTTTTTCCAGAGATTAAACTTTACCAATAATTGACATGAACAACAAACCTATTAAAAAAAATACGGACTATTTTAAGTAGATATTTTATTCTCCTTGGAAACTTCTCAATGTTACTTTGGTATGTGTTACTGATGTCAACAAATATAAGTAGTATGTAACATGACACAAAAGTGAAATGCCTAGCGGCAGAAAGTTAAGAAGATTAAAGAGAAGAGGACGAGAACAAAGAATGATTAATGTGGATACAAAGAACAATAAAGTCTGAAATGATTGTTTTACATTTTGCAAATGAACTATTTATTGTTTGGTTTTTAGTTTTGTCTAAGTGATTCTGTTCAATATGGATAAACAACCTGTTTATCCACACTTTCATTATGTCATATTAGCCTGATTGTAAGTTTTCATTCATTGAACTTTCTAACTATTGATAACTCTCTTAGCATTCATAAATTACAGTTTGGTTAATTGCATATCTCAATAGTTGAAATCCTGAGTCATTTGAAGCTAGACCACCATGGAAAACCTGGAAGCACTAGACGGCCGTTTCGTCCGAGTATGGGACTACCTCAGCAGTGCACATCCACGATCCTGCCTCACGAGATTCGAACCCAGAGCCTATCAGTTCCTTAAGCAAGAGCTTAACCACTACACCATACAACAGTTTTAATGCATAAATTGAACTAATCTACAAAATTGAGCGACACATCCACCATTGTCTTTAGTGAGTTATTATCTCACAACAGACCCATTTAAACTTCACTGATCACACGTTCTCACAAAGACTCCAGGAAATTCCTCTTAGAAACCATCACTAGTGAGCATATAAAGATTATAATGAGAGAGGAGTTTTATGGATATTATAGTAATTTAATAGTTGAATTCATGAGTCAATTGAAACTAGACTCCTATAGAAAACCTGGAATCACTGAACGACCATTTCATCCTAGTATAGGACTACCACAACAATGCGCATTCAAGATTTCGCCCCGTACGCTAGCGCTTAACTACTAGACCACTTAACCAGCCAACTAGTTATACAAATGTTGTGAATGCACACTACCACTGAGGAGTCCCACAATAGAATGAAACGATCGTCCAATGCTTTCAGGTTTTCTATGATGATCTAGCTTCAATCGACTCATGATCTCAACTGTTTTAATATTATTCATTTAATACTTTATAAAATTGAATTAAATTTACCTCATTTATTTTATTAGATGTATTTGTTGTTGTAATGAATGAATCAATTAAATTTCTATTTGATTTCAATATAACAGGTGAACTTTTTAATTTTCTTTGTTTTAATTTATTACTATTAATTATATTAGTAGTTAGAATAGAATTTGTATATTCATTTAAATATGTCTTTGGTAAATATTCATATAATGTATTCGGCCAACTTATACAACGACGATGTTTATTCAACAATAATTTATCTTCTTTTATATTAAAAGAATTTAATGGATAGGATTTCATTGAATATAGATTGATTTCATTTGGTTGTATTGTATTACATAACCATTTCTCATTATTATTAGTAGTAGTAGTATTAGTAGTAGTAGTATTAGTATTAATAGTATTGGTACTATTAGTAGTACTATAATCAATATTCATAGTATTACTACTATTATTATCATTAGTAGTAGTATTATTACTATTTGTAAAAATGAAATTTTTAACATCCATATCAGTAGTCAATCTCTTTCTTATTAATATGGTTTTATCTAATGGAATAGTAGAATATTTCATTATATTATGATTTATATTAAATGGAGATAATGAACAATTTGATACAAATAATTGTTGACATGGTGATTGACGTTGTTGTTGTTGTTGTTGTTCCTGTTGTTGCTGCTGCTGTTGTTGTTGTTGCTGGTGGTGGTGGTAGTGGTGTCGTTGTTGTTGTTGTTGTTGCTGCTGCTGATGGTGATGGTGATGATGATGATGATGATAAATATGTTGAAATTGTTTACTAGTTAAACTACGTGATATATAATTTGGATATGTTGATTGTAAAAATTGTTTAGGAAATTGTTTTAATGATCCTGTATACATTGAAGTTCTTAAAGAAAATGGATTCATTTCTTGACTCCATAATATATTAGCATTTGTTAATGGAGTAGAAACATATTTACTAGGACAAATAGAATTTGTATATACCGTAGATAATGTTGGTGTAGATAAGGATAATGATGATGCTGTTGTTGTTGTCGTTGTTGATGACGATGATGATGATGATGAGGAGGAGGAAGAGGAGGAGGCGGAGGATGATGACGATGATGATGATGATAATGTCAATGATGAGGTTGATGGTGAAGATGATGGTCGAAATTGTTTATTATCTGTAATTGTTCTATTCATTATATAACGATTATGATTATCTAAATTTGTTTGTTTTATTATATTAATTTCACTGGGATTTATATACGTGGAATTTTGTATTCCACACAAAATTCTTTGTGATGGTTTTATATATTCAACAGATGTTAATCTTTCATCATTCATTGAATTGATATCTTCATCTGTTTGATAAATATGTTCATTATGTATAAAAGTAGGTGAAGATGAAATTTTACTGGTAGGTATTTGATGTAAATTTTGATAGCAGTTAGAATTACGTATTGTGTATGATTTTGTTTGAGATTGTGTTGAACGATCATTCATTATAATTCGTTTACCTTCAGGTAATTTTTGATTTGGCAACTAGAATGAACAGAAAAGAATATCTTCATTAATAGAGAGTAAAGTTTCTAGAACACTGGTTTGACATTATGTACTTACTTACTTATGCCTGTTACTCCTCGTGGAGAAGCATAGGCCTCCCACCAGCACTTTCCATCCAATCCTGTACTGGAAAATCCTTTCTAGCTCTTTCCAGTTGTGATTAATCTTTTTCATATCTGCTTCTATTTTCCCTAAATGCCCTGATACGGCCGAGAGTGTGGATAGTCCGCTCTCCCTCTTGAAATGCTTTCACATGACCACGCGTATATAGCCTCTGCCAGGGAAGTCCTACTCATTGCTTTCTCGTTGCGGGGGTGTTGTCTACGAAAATGAGAGGACGAAAAGCGAATGTCCGGCGATTTAACCGGATTCGAAACCAATGTTGCACATGGGCTGGCTTCAGTATCCTGTGGGAATAAATGTCGTATGAACCAATTTCTTGGTCACTGGCTTCCATGGGACTGCATCTCCTCACGATGCTCCACTGCCTTGTGGATCAGATCTTCAGGTCGAAGGCTCGGGTTGTGGCCCCCTAAGAAAACCACCTGCTTCGGTTTTGCCACTCGAGCAGTATCACAGCTCTCACACATATCAAGTGAGATTTGTGTGGTGCATATGTATTTAATGCCTCCTTGTGCCAATATCTGTGTTAAAATAAATAAATAATCTATTTCTCGATGTAATTTGTTCTTTGGCCTTGTTCTTTTCCGTTTCCGTTCAGAATTCTAAGTTAGGGTATTCGTTTGACATATGGAATTTTAATTCAGTTGAAGAATTTAATCTACTAACATTGTGTTTACAAGCTATTTACAATGAAAGTAATCATGTATTCACTAGTGACTAATTATAAGAAATAATTTGAAGAGGTCTAGTTAAAAGCAGTAATCAGTGAGTTCCAGCTACATCAAATGTAAGTCGGTTACCTACTTATGAGACTGGCAGAAAGTTTTGCAATATCGCACATTAATTGAAGTTATAAATGTAAATCGCTGAACCCTTACTGAATAACCTAAGGACTAAGCCCTCACCTGTCGTTTTTAGGTTCGATCCCCGAGAAGGTCTTGGGCAGATATATGTGGCTTATGAGTTCTATATTATGACTAAAAAGCTGTGCAGTGCTTTCTAGTTTTCAATGATTGTCTAATTAAGTTCAGTTTGCTCTACATATTACGAAATACATCCCTTACTTTAATCCAAGTAATCTGAGAGAAACACTAGATCATATAAACAAAGTTTAACTGAAGGTCTCATGCTTCAACATGTAATAATTTTCACATAGAAGGCACATACGAAACGATACACGAATTTTAAGTGTCTAGTCTATTGTGCTAATTGATCACAATTCTGTTAACCTATCGTTTCTATCAGTTATGTTCGTTTAACTAAGTATAGTCTAGTGATTTACTCTAGTGATCGAATGAATTCGACCAGTACTTAGGGAAATCAAACAAGTATAACACTGGCAATGACATTGAGTGATGCCTGTAAACACTCTTGTTATACAGGAGACCATTCTCTGATTGAGTAAATTCTCTGTAGAACAGAACAATAAAGGTTGACAACAAAGTTTTCTTTGATAAAAGCCCGAATCTTACGATATTGAGGTTTTATCTTCTCGCCGGCTTACAGTGAATAAACACTTTTACAGAGTTTATTGTTACGTAATCACTATACGTTTAATGAGAAGTTATTTTTTTTTCCAACTCAATAATGTATATATACATATCCATATTCTGACAGTGCCTTGGCGATAGCAACAAATCCTCATGCTATGAATAAACCCATCAGTGACTGGATTCTACCAATTCAAATAATACTCAGTATACTAGACAAACATAGCATTATTCAACCATCACTCAATAATTAATTATTGTATTTATCCAGTATTGAGATGGTAAAGATTTGTAACTCAGATGGATTATTTTGATGGAGTTTTGTTTTCTGAACTGAATGATTCTTCTGAATAACATCATCAGCATAAACCTCAGGTAGAAGTTTAGTTGAACAACGAAAGTTCCATCATCAAACCATCTATCTCAAAGAACAAAACTCTAACAAAAAGTATCCAGTAGTTTATTGTTGGTACTTACCGATGATTTGTATCGTTCCAAGGAATGATGATGACCTCTTGGAACTATAGATTGTTTATATAAAGTTGCATTACTTTCATAAACATTATCTTCATCATCTATATCATCAGTAGGATGAATAATAACCGGACCTACATTTTCATTAACATCATCATCATTATTATCATCACCATCATCATCATCATCATCATCATCATGATGTCTGTCACTAGTAGCGTAAACTGTCGGTATCTGATATTGATTAACATCATATAAATTTGAATTATCCCATTGTTTATTATCTAACTGATTTATATTACGTAATAAATATAATTTCTTTATATCCATTGGATATTCTTTTATTTCGATAGGATCAGATTGATTTATTGAATGATGATTATGATGATGATGATAATAATAATAAGGTGTTGATTGAATTGTTGCTGAACTATATTCTGACTTTTCACTGTTACTTTCATCAATATCTGGTACAATATCATCCATAGTATCTAATTGATATGAATGACGATGATGATGATGATGATTATATTTTGTTATTGATTGTAATGAAGATAATTGATGTTGTGGTATATTCATCAATTGTGAATGTATTTTTAATTGTTTGAATTGAAGATTATCATTGTCATTTTGTTTATTATCCAACTTTGAATAAACTGTATACTTCTCTGGTATCCAATAAGATTTTAATTTATTCGATACTTCAGTATGATAAGAACTGTAATATATAGAAGGAATATAGATGTATATTTAATTAAGTATATCTATAGGGTATTTATAGATAAATGTTCATTTTATAGGAATTTACTAATATCTTACTTCTGAAGATATAGTGAACTAGAACAGTAGTGAGGACAATCTAAGGATTGAGTAACTAATACTACTGCTGCTGCTGCTGCTGTTTCTGCTGCTAAAGAGCCTGCTACCTATCCGTATAGAAAGTTATCAATAGGTTTGTAGGTAATAGGTAAGCTGAATATTTTGTTATATGAAATGAGGAGACTGTTGATTTTATGCAGCTACGAAAGAATCACTTCAAAAGTAAGAAACTCAACACTAGTGAACGTAACTGATTGGATTTGAACAGGAATATCACGTTTCCCTCTTCCTTGCTTATGCAACTGACGACTTGTATAAGATCTTGATACTTGTTCGTTCTGGAAACTTTGATTGGTTCCATTTGTAGCTGAAAATCTAAAGGTTGTACAACTGCCATAGCAGTAAAACCACTGACACAGACAGCAAGAAGGTACTCATTTTTCGATAAACCAGTTTCTCTATTCTGTACTTGCACTATCACTCTGAGATTTTTGTATACTTGACATTTTCAACTAAGTTTACGGTGGCAACTGCGTTGATTGTTCAGCAACGCGTGACTCCAGTTCAATTACGAAGCTTTACCACCAGAACACTCCACTTGACGTCACCTCTTCGCACCGGACTGTCCCAACCGGCAACTTAGCTCCAGGTTCGCAACGGCGTCACAGAACATCATACTTCCCCACCTGGTTGGCAGCGACATCAAGATCCTCGAGTAAGGCTTTGAAAACACTGCGAAACATTTTATCCAATCTGCGTTCACTAGACGTTTTGCCAGAAATATTCTAGAAAGTGAAAAATCATGTGTCGAGTTTCTGATTTGATGGTTACTTATACTGCTATGATGTTTAGTAGTATACCACAATTTTCCGGGAACTCAAGGATATCTAAAATATTATAAAAACGTTAGATTTTCTGTACATAAAGGAACCTTTGGAGTGAAGCATTTCTTCCATATCTCATGCCTTTTTTCTTGTGTTTAAGTTGCTGTGTAGATCTAACCTGGGGTGGGGGCTTACTACAAGAGATTAGGAACTGAATCTAGCGTTCAATTCGAAGACTTATGAAAAATCGAAATGTATTAGATAGTTACTTCGTACTTATTCCTAATATTTTGAAATAATAGAGAAGATTCGTAATTCAGATGAATGATCTACAGTTCATGTTGTATATTTTGAGCTAGTTGGTTTATGAATTATTTTTAAAGTCATTCCACCATATCTGTATAAAGTATGAATTGTCCAGAATGAAGATGGAACTTTCATAATTAAAACAGCTGACTCAAAGAAGAAACTTACCTACTTACTCCTATTACTCCCAATGGAGTATAGGCCGCCAACCAGCACTCTCCAACTCCACCTGGAGCTCCTTTGGGGCTACTGCTGGTCCCAAGCCCGGATAAAGGAGGAGGGTTGGGCCTGAGGTTACGACCTCATCCCGTAAAAACTAACTCACTGAAGAAACGCTAACCAGAAAAAATAATTCAAACCATTTAAACTCTGCCTTGGGAGTTAGAAGTTTTTCATTTAGAAGAGTTATGACACATCATGGTGAAAGCCGAGTTCCTTCGGATGTCAAGAGGCTGATGCCCGTTCTTACAACCAGAGCGACCATTAAAGAAGAAAACACACAATATTTCGATTACTCTTTAGAAATCTTCACTGACAAGCTAAAATAAACGATCCAACTCACAACTATCAATATGATATGTTACATAAGTTATCTATTCTCTTGCAATATTGTAGTGAGTATAAGTAGGAACAATCGAATGTATTCGAATAGAAAATTGCAGAATCACTTGATAAAATCTAAGAAACAGACAGTAAATACTTTATTCGAAAAATGTCAAGCAATCGTCTCAGACTTTACTGTACCTTCATTTCCATATCAATCATTCTCTCTTCTCATTCTCTTTCCTTTAATCTCCTTAACCTTCTAATGCCATGCATTTCACTTTCCATTGATGATACATAGTACATATATCAGTTCCTATAAAATGAAACTGAAAACTCTGTTAAAATTCCAGGTTTTCCATGGTGGTCTAGCCTCAAATGACTCACGATTTTAACCATTGAAATTATTAAAATCTCCACAAAACCCCTCCTGATAATAATCATCTGCTCACTAGTGACTGACGTCTAGAGGCATTTCCTGGAGTTCTATTGAAAGGCTGTGACCAGTGGAATTCAACCAGGTCTGTTGTGAGATATCGGCTCGGTGAAGACAGTGTTGTACAGCGGCTCAATTTCGTGGATTAGTTGCAGTTAGACATTATCACCGTTGGTTGACTGCTCAGTGGTCTAGTAGGTTAAGCGTTTGCGTGCGAGACTGAAGGCCCTGAGTTCGAATCCCGCGAGCGGGATCGTCGATGCGCACTGCCACTGAGGAGTCCAACAATAGGACTTAACGGCGGTCCAGGTTTTCAATGGTAGTCTAACATCAATCGGTTCATGATCCCAATCAAAAACTAATAATATAAGCTACAAATATGTTATAAATAACTAAGCGTTTAAATTTCTCCTCTCTCTCTACTGCTCTCTTTTTCTCTCTCTCGCTCTCTGTCAGAGAAAATTATGCAAAAATTTACAAATGTAAATGAAGTGTGTGTGTGTGTGTTTGTCTTAAGATGATCATTTTAGGCAACTACATCTTATGGTTTCTCCTTTGAGACATCTATCTATTTGTCTGTCTATCTTTCATTATATTTTTATGTTAGTTTCCTTCATATACTTGAGTTGGGATTGTTAACATATATGTGAGTGTGTGTATTTTAATATATTGGAATGTATGTATATGTACAATGTATAGCTGTACTTCGAATAGAATAGAAAGATTAAATTAAATCTAAAGGTGTTTCAATTTATTTATTCTTATTTCTGAATGTTCTTAATTCATTGTTTATTCCCTTGAGACTTTAGGTATTACTAAACAAACATACACATCCAATTATATGTATACATATATAGATATTCACTTGGTAGTATTTGCTTGTAACATCCTATTGTAGTTTAGGTCTGAAATTGATCAATCTCTTGTTGGCATATATGCATACTGAGCGTATTGCCTCGATATTGAATTGATTCATAAGTATTATAAGTAAAGATGGATAGTGGTTAGAAGTGGAATCCAATTTGACGCACGTTTTGTGGATAATGCAATGACGTTTGAACCGAAAGGTACTAGATTCCAGTCCCGGAGTGAACATCAACTCTGAGATGCAGGTAAATCCAGCTGACAAGTTCCAACTAGGACGAAACTCGCGTCCAGGATTCCACTGCTAGTTAACACCGATCTTTGCCTATATATATATATATATATATATATATATATATATATATATATATATATATATATATATATATATATATATATATATATATATATTAACCAGAGTTGGATAGTGGCTAATAATGGAATTTATCCGAACTGGAATTCATTGTGTTTTGTTTCAAACACCGACATATTATCCATAACCGCCTAAAAATACTTATGACTGGAAGGTAGTATCAAAACTATCTGCTTAAAATGCACATATCCCAAAAGAGACTGATCAATTAACAGTCCTTAACATCAGCATCTGGAAAAGAAATGATAATTTTTAAACACAAGCTAATATGTACACTAATTACTGATTCCAGTAACAATACCGATTATTTTACATAACTTTATATTACTTTTTAATATGTGTATTATCTGCCATTTAACTAAATTCATTCTGTCCCAGCTAACATCATTAGCCATTTTTATACTACTAACTAAAATCATTCAAAGTATTATCAATGTTTTATAAGTGATAGATTTTCAATAGTTGAGATTATAAGTCAATTGAAGTTAGACTACCATGGAATACCTGGAAGCACTGGACGGCCGTTTCGTCTTAGTATTGAACTCCTCAACACTGAGCATCTACGATCCGGTTTCGTGAAATTTCAACCCAGGACCTATTGGTCACACGAGCAAGCGCTTAACCACTAGACCACTGAGTCGACCAGCATCCAATGGTATTAATGTCTAAATTCAACCAATCCCCTACTCGAAAAAGTAGGGGATGTGAAGGAAGCTTTAATTTGAAGGCAGCTTATGTATGAAAAATAAATGTATTTATGTGTGACCTCAGGAGACTTGAGAAACTTCTGGAAGGTAAGATAAAATTTGCATTACAATTAGCAAGTTGTTCAATCGGATAACAAGAATGCAAGTTATCATTTAGGAAGCCTTAAGAGAACGTTAATTTGTCAAAGATTCTTCAGCATTTTATTAGTTTTTAATACCATTTTTAAGGAATTTTTGAAAGCTCCTAGCAGTTATATTTTTTCGTGTTTTATTTTACAGAAATGTCTCATTGTAAACTCTTGCCCCCAAATGCTCTGATATGGTCAAGAGTGGAGAAAGTCAGCTTTCTCTTTCTAAATGCTCTCACATAGCTATGCGTATACAGCCACTACCAGGGAAGTCCTACTCATTACCTTCTCGTGCCACGGGTGTTGTTTACGGAATCGATAAGACGAAAAGCGAATGTTCGGCATTCTATTCAGGTTGGTGGATATGGAGAGTTCATCTAATGCAGTTGGAAAACCCTGATTCCAAATCAATGGTGTACATGGTCTCCAAGATACTAAGGAAACAAATGACCTATGAACCAATTGTTGGTCATCGGCTACCATGGGACTGCATCTCATGACGTTGTAGATTAAACCTTTGGATCAAATCTCCGGATATGGCCCCCTAAGAAAACCACCTGCTACAGTTTAGGCAAAAGAAATTCTATTAATTTATGAAATCTTATCTAGTGGGTGACCTATGCTCTTCCATGAACGGTAACAGGCGTAAGTAAGGAAGGAAAGGAAGCAGGTAGGTAAGTAAGTGATATGATGGGGAAAAAAATCAATATTCGCTTGGTTTACTCAATATGAGTTTTATTCACCATTACATCCTTTTTGATTCAATGTAGTGATTACTCAATGTAGTATTTGTTTTCTTTTCTTGTATGATATTTTATTCTGTATGATATACAATATTCTTGTATTCCATTGACTATGAACTATACTCAGCATATGATTTGTTATAACTGTGAATTTTTTTCATGTATGTGATTGATGCAAAGATTGATAACAACAGCTTATGGTCTGTGAGCAAGGTGAATGAATTTGTGGAATCGACGGACAATAAATATTAGGGCTAACGCTTTCTTCTCGATCTGGCCGTAGCGTTTCTCAGCAGGTGTTAGTGTTCTCGAAGCACGAATCACCGCTTTCTCTGAACCATCTGGAAAGACATGAGAGAGTACGGCACCCAGTCCATGTGTTGCAGCGTCAGAAGCAGTCACAATGGGTAGTTTCGGATTGTAGCGCGTTAGCAGTAGTTTGGAACTTAGCATGGATTTGAATTTCGAAAAGGCTGACTCATATTGGGTGGACCAATTCCAAGTAGCATTCTTTTCTAGCAGACGACGTGGCCTGCTTGAGTATCTGGGCTACCTGTTCCTGCCATCTGGATATTTAAACAAGTTATCTGTTTTCTTGTTTGTTTTAACACATCATTATGCCTATTAGTCTCATAACCTATTCAGGTGCGTTTGTGAAAAGTTTACGACATTTTACTGTACAAGTTACAAAAGAGCTCAATCAGAGACATTATGGTTACTGGCAATATGCATCGAAAAGGATATACATTTATCAGATGTCGATTCCTGAACCGCTAACATCTAACTGGCGACCAGTCAATATTTATCGCAAGGAACTGATCAAGAAATAAGATAGGGAAACTTGTTGAAATACTTTGTGTTGAGAATTTGATATTGTACCAAAAATATAATATTGAATAAAGCCACTAATAATAATAATAATAATAATAATAATAATAATAATAATATCGTACGTTATGTAGTGATGGAAGAAATGCTGAATAGTAGCTAATCATTCCTAAAAATGGTCGCAATGAAGAGACATCAGTGGAGTCAGGCACTTGTTAGATTGCGTGAGTATTTTGAAGATCAGGGTGTCCTCCGGAAGCATCAAAGATAAACCCCAGGTATCTAATGTAACGTAAGAAGAATTGGTATTTCTCTGGACAAAAGCGAAAACCATTATCCTGGAGGCGTTGTAGTATTAAGTGTGTTCTGGTATACAATTCATCATCAGTTAAGCCGACAATGAGGACATCGTCAAGGTATGTAGCAACACCAAGAACATCTGCCAGGTAAGTAAGTAAGTAGGTAAGTAAGTAAGTAAGAACGTATGTAGCTAAGTAAGTAAGTAAGTAGGTAAGTAGGTAAATGGGTAGGTGGGTAAGGAGGTAAGTAGGTAGGTGGGTAAGTAAGTAAGTAAGTAGGTAAGTAAGTAAGTAAAGTAAGTAAAGTAAAGTACAATAAGTAACTTACCTATTTGATCGATTGAATCGTTTAGGACTTGTTGATAATTTACGTCTAGCTGTTATTATTTGTCGTTTTTTATTCAATTGTAAATTATTTTGATTATTTAATTGAATTTTTAATTTTTTAGCTTTTGGTGATAAATTAGATAATTGTGATCTATGATCTAAATCAATTTGATTTGATTTTATCATAAATGATTGTAATGTAGGTTTATATAATAAATTATTAATTGGTATATTCTTTGATAGAATATTTTCATCTACATAGGTTTCTTGTTTCATAACTTTGAATGGATGATATAATATAGAATGATTTAATGTTTGTATAGAATAAGAATAAGTATCATTTGGATCAATCGATAAATAACCAGAATCTTGTGTTGAATTCATACCTAATTTAGGAGGATGTGAATTTGATTGAATATTGATTTTATTATTATTATTATTATTATTATTGATTTGATTTGATGAATTAATTGATTGTGATAATTTACATTTTTGTATTGATTGTTGTTTTTTTACTTTTTCGTCGTTGTCGCCGTCGCCGTCGTCATCGTCTTCTTCTTCTTCTTCTTCTTCGATTTGTAATGGATTAACTGATGAAATTTCATTATTATTTTGTTTATTGATTAATTCATTGGATAATAAAGAAGGTTTTGGTATATTAGTAGTGAATGAAATCGATGTATTAGGTAGAATAGTTGATAAATTAATTGGAGATGATGTTTTCTTAATATTTTGATTAGGAAATAAAGTAGATCCTTTAGAAGTTAAATGATTCAAAGTTTGTCGTTGTTGTTGTTGTTGTTGTTGTTGTTGTTGTTGTCGATATGATGATAGATTAACCTATTAAAGATGGATAATAAAATATGATTATTATAGATAAGGTTATAGAAATTATTAAATTTCTATAGTTTAGATCTTTTGATGATCGACTGGATCATGAAGATGTCAACATCTGGTCGGGGGGAAGCATAGGATACAGTGGACAGTTAGAATGCAACTGGACGATCTAGACTTCGTAGATGTTCTGACTCTTTTATCGCACACGCAACAACAATTACAGGAGAAAACGATCAGTGTATCAGGAGACACATCAGCAGTAGGTCTCAACATACACACTATTGGGAATACTAGATCCCCAGAAATGAATTGAATAGAGTTTTATTTTTGTAATTTTATTTTACAAGTTCGGATTTCTCAATTTTGTGTCGAAATCGCCCATTTTGACCTTCAGATTGTATTTCCCACTTATAAGGACCTAAAATATCATTGGTTTTTTAATACGCTATTTTATGACCTTTCCCAAGGACATTTTTATACTGTATATATACATTTGTGTTGTGTGCTTGTGGAATGTATTTTATCTTCGGCTAAATCTGTTTTCTTCCTCTAGACAGCAGGGCTGAGGTGTATTGGAATAGTTTAGCTTGTCTTATTGTTGTGTCGCTGACTTTGTACCGTTCATCAATTTAAGTGATACCGTAATCTCTTCAATTTTAGTACAAGGATATTTCGAGTGTTGAAAATGATGAATATATTAACAAATGGACTGAATATTTGTGATACGCTGAACAAGATAGAACAGATCATATTCCGTTACAGATTTAAACAATATGATAGAAATGTAACCATGAGTGGATTACACTAAGTGAGTGAACTGTCGATCTAGGCAAGGCGACCACTAAGAAGTCTCTGTCTATTTGTCTGTCTAAGGAGTTATAAATACGAAAGGGTTGAGTAAATCATTATTCAACTTTCAACAATACGAATTCTCAACGAGCTATAGTTATTTCTTTTTTGTATAGTAAACTAGTTAAACATTTGGATATATTTATTTACTTATAACTGATTTAGATCATCTAACAAAACAATTGATCTAATTCACTTGATATTGTTTTACTTGAATCTTTCCATTGATAATTAGGATTGCAATTGATCAGTCTGTTATTGGCATATGTGCATACTGTGCGTATTGCCTCAATATTGCCTTAATTTACAAGCATTATAAGCAAAGACAGATAGTGGCTAGCAGTGGAATCCAGGACGCGCGTTTCGTCCTATTTGGGACTCGTCAGCTGAATGTACCTGCATCTCAGAGTTGATGTTCACTCTGGGACTCGAACCCAATACCTTCCGCTTCAAACGCCATCACGTTATCCACTTAACTACTGAGTCCTTTTTATCGCTCAGTTTAGAAAGTCAATAGAAATCAAATATCAGTATGAAGTTGTAGAGATTATCAAACTTTTGATTGAAATCGTAGATGCGCACTGCTGAGGAGTCCTACAATAAGATAAAATAATCATCCAGTACTTCCAGATCTTCAATAATAATCTAACATCAATCGATTCATGATGTTAATCAGAAGCCAAATATTATGGATCATATAATTGTTTCTAAATACTGTAAAACTTGAATAGGTTTCAGTCTTATGGAATAGTAGTAGATGCATAACTTATCATAAATACTAATTTATAAGTACTCCTAAACTCTTTTAAATAAACAATCATTACTTACCATACTATTCATATATGGATCTATTGATGTTTTATACATATCTATGATATCACCAGTTGATGAACTCATTTGTTTAGTTAACATTTCAATATTTTTTTCAATTGGTATATTTTTTTGTTCTACATCTTCATTAGAAACTTCTTTTAATGGTGATATTGTTCTATCATTAGGTGAATAACTTCGTGTTATACCTGTAATAAGTTTTTCAACATTTGATAATGTTTCATTCATTAATGTTTTATGAGGTGCAGAAAATGGACGAATTAATTCATTAGTTATTGTTATTGTTGTTGTTGTTGTTGTTGCTATTGTTCCTGTCCCTGTTGTTGTTGTTGTTGTTGTTAACGATGATGATGATGATGATGATGGTGGTGGTGGTGGTGGTGACACTGTAACATGTATTAATTCATTACTATTTATTATCGGTTTTACAAATCGATGTAAATGTGGATTATTTAAATTTGCAAAACATTCAAATACATCCATCGTTGTTTCATTTACACGATCCATTGAATTCGGTGTAGAGTCACGTGATAAGAATTTCCGAAAGAATCTTCGTCTTTTTTGACAATGTTGTTGTCGTTGTTGCTGTTGTTGTTGTTGTTGTTGTTGTTTTAAATCTTGTATATTAGTTAATGAATATGTAGAAGGTTTGATTATATGATACGATTGTAATTGTTTTGGATATTGTCGTTGTAAACGATCATGAATAAAAGATTGATTTGTTTGAATATTACTTAAATGAGATGTTATATCTAATTTTAATGTTGGAGAAGAAGAATATGATTGAGTAATTGGGAAATTTGAAGAAGTTGATAAATAATCAATAGAACTATTAGATAAATATAATTTTGATGATTTTATTTCTTTAAAAGAATCATTAATATTGATTTCATATTGACATTTTTTTCTCCATTCAATACCTTGTTTTATATTGATGAAAAGAATAATTAAATATTTTTAAAAAAATAACACACACACACACACATTGAATTATATGTTTCTATGGAAAAATAATAAGATAGGTTAGTGATTATATGTTAGATATTTGGTAAAATATTTTATCGATTTCTTTGAATTCAATATCATTTGAACACCAATTATCACGATATGTAATGCTGACTGGTGTTAGGGATAGTTAGAAGAAAGTTAGGGGTGGTCAAACTAAAATATGGCAACAGTGATTGAAGTCACTAACTTCTAGTCTGAGTCATATTAGTAGATACAAACTACTTGGTTGAGGTCAGTTGGTGACTATTGTAACCAATGGTTGGAGACTGTGTGTGTGATATGGCTCAGAATCGATCAGAGTGGAGTAGGTGTATACACTCTTTGTCTTCCCTTAAACTATGAGATTGAAATTGCTTCATATATTTCTTTCTACCTACTAATTCTTTCTTCCTGTACTATATCCTTATACACAATCTTTCTTTTATACATTACTAACATTGAAGTGACTACTTCTATGAATTCGGTGTTGATCTTGTTGTGCTAATGAGAAATGGCAACTTGGATCGATGCATATATGTACCCGGTCCTATATTGGAGCTGACTGATTGATTGACCGCGTGTATACATTTGCGTACCTAAACACTGGCATATTACCTTCGTACAAGATCTAATGTTTTGAAAAACATTTGTTGTTTACTTATGTTACACGTTTGCACTTAACTATTTGACCAATTTTGAAGAACACCATATGACCAGAACGAGGTATATTGCGATAAAATACAGGGGCTGATGTATTTATAAAAATCATTAACCAGAAGATACAAGTGTTTATTAACAGTTGCCTATGCAAAATACTTCAGATTCGTTGGTCAGACACTATCAGCAACAATCTACTATGAGAGAGAACAATCATCAGATCTCAGCAGAGGAAGAAAGCAGGAAGAAGCGATGGAAGTTGATAGGACACACATTGGGTAAAGCATACAGCTGCGTCACAAGGCAAACCCTCACTTGGAATACTCAAGTCCAAAGGAGAAGAGGAAGGTCAAAGAACAGATTACATCGAGAAATAGAGACGGACATGAGAAGAATGAACAACAATTCGACAGAACTCGAAAGGATAGCCCAGGACAGACTGGATTGGAGAATGTTGGTCGGTGGCCTATGCTTCACTGGGAGTAACAGGTGTAAGTAATATATATGTTAAATGACATATTTATCTGTTTGTACTCAGTGACTAAACACGGCTTCTTTCCACTAGAGATCCATCAAAATTCTACTAACCAGCTGCTTATGCGATATATCTAACGTGGAAATCGAGATGAGTAAGTACTTGGTTACAGGTCAAATGCTTCAAACATCAAGTTCTAGATCCGAAGTAAATCGTGTCGACAACTTGAATGATAAAGAATATTTTAAGCCCATGTAACGATATGATTCTAAAGGTATAGGGTTCTATAATAATTTATATAAAATTATATATATATAATAATTTGACATTATGTAACAATTTCTATTTACTCTATAGAATTCACATTTTACCTACCTGGTTGATGAAATTGTGGTTCTAATTGAAAAGCTAATTCTCTTGCTTGATTAGATAAATGCAATGCTTTCTGTATAATAGACATGGCTAAATCAGCTGCTTTACGAGCTTTCAATGCACTAAAACACAAATTAATTTAATAAAACAATAATAATAATTAATGATAAATATTCATCAAACGTAACGTGATTGCATTGAATCCTGAAGACTTATTTTATATTATTTAAACGCATGAACATTAGTACAAGGAGGCATCGAATAGATATGCGCCACATAAATCATTCGATTAATGTGAGCGCTGGGATACTGCCCGGGTGCCCAAACCGAAGTAGATGGTTTTCTTAGGGGGCCACATCCCGCGACTTTGACCTAAAGGTCTAATCCACAAGGTAGTGAAGATGTAGTCCCATGGTAGCTCGTGACCAACAACAGGTTAATATGCCATTTGTTCCCTTAGGATCCTGTAGCCCATGTGTATCGTTGATTTGGAATGAGGGATTTTCAACTCCAAAAGGTAAATTCTTCGTATCCACCGACCCGGTTAAGGCGTAGAACATTCGCCTTTCGTCTTCTCAATTTCGTGAACAACAGTAATGCCTCAAGGAGGCAGTGAGTAGGACTTCCTTGACAATTGATGTATAGGCGTGACCATACGAGAGCATTTGAAAAGGGAGATCTGACCCTCCACACTCTCCGCTGTACTAGGGCATTCGGGGGCAATATCCATCAAACTGAACGTCCTTGCATTGAACCCTGAAGACTAGCAAATCTTTACATAAGATTTTATTCAATTCACTGATTATTGACATATATGTATAACTATTCATACATTTTGTTGAGGATGTTAGATATCCAGAACTCACTTAGTAAGTGTCTTATTTTTGTAATTTTATTTTGAAAATATGGTTTTCTTGTTTTCGCGCCAAAACACCCTTTTATTCACCTTTATGTCGTATAACCCAGTTGAGAGGACCATAAATACTATTGGTTTGTTGTCTCTTTTAATATGATATTGTATAATGTTTCCCAATGACATTTTTGTGCTATGTATATACTCTTGAATCGTACTTATTGTTGTTGTTGTTGTTTATGATTCTGGATGTTTGTGGAATATATTTCCCTCTTCCGAACTTTCACTTCTCTTTCTAGTTTGCGGGGCTGGGACACGTTGAAATAGCTGGATTATTGATCATTGTGTCATAGAAACTTTGTTCCATTCTCAGATTGGGTGAACTCGTAATCACATTAAACATATCACATTTGCATTCAATTCATTATGTATTTATAACGAAAGAGATCCATTTTGTCATCGAAGAGGAATGAAGATAATTGAGGAAAGAAAATTCTATTTTTCTTTTTTTACACATAAGTTTTTCATTTAAATTTCTCTTGAGCTGACTCTTTTAAGAATTTTAAGGAGGTTTCTGGTGAACCAAAGTAACTAGAATTACCTAGATAATCCAAGATCGAGCTTTTGATTGACTTCTGTAATCTTATAGAAAGCCAGGGAGGATAATGTTCAGAGATGATTTTTTATCGCTTTGTATTCAAGTCAATATTTGTCTGTGAAATAACTGATTAATGTAAATTCGCTAGAGCGCTATGATCAGTCAGTTATCGATTTATTCCCGGAAGATATTTGTAAGAAAATATTCTGGAAAGATTTCTGTGATGACGGCTGTCAGGCAAACTCGAGGAATCTCTAAAAAGCTCAGAAAGAGCCGAAGACACTCCATCCAATCATCTTTTGGAAGAATATTCCAGAATTTCGACGTGTAGCTTTCCTATTGGACAAATGCTAATTACTACTGTACTTTAATTGAATGTCTATAATGATGATTACGTTTTTACTAAAAACTATAAATACCTGATAGTTTTGTACCATAAATGACGCTGTTTTGGAATAGCATTCATTTCACTTGTCTTCTGTCTTCTTATTTGTGACTTAGAGGGTTCTACCGTTGGAGTGTTCACGTTATACACGGTATATTAAGAATCTAAGCTGTAGATATAAAAATTTCTTGCTTGATAAAGTTTTATTCAAAAATCAGTTTCCAAGTAAGATTGATGTTAACTCCGAAAATTTGTTTTTTTTTTACTATTAATCTCATCAAAACATGAGTTCATGAATGATCTTATACCCACCTCTTCATGTTCCCGATATGCAAATTGTCAAAACAAGGCAATACTGGAAAGACATAAAAGATGATATAAATGTCGAATAATTCAGGTGTTGAAGAACTTAACTTATAAGAATATTCTATTATACTATAAACAAATGTCCTGGGTTCAAATCCCGCGAGATAACATCGGGAATGCAAACTGCTGAGGAGTCCCACAATAGGACGAAACGGCCGTCCAGTGCTTCCAGGTTTTCCATGTTGATCTAACTTCAATTGATTCTTAATCTCTTCTATTGAAATTACTATGATATCCACAAAAACCTGACTGATATGAACCAACATATACTCACAAGTGACTAACTTCAAGAGGTAATATCCTGGAGTTCTATAGAAAAGTAGTGACCAGTTGAATTCAACCAGGTCTATTGTGATATAGTATCTCACTAAAGACAATGGTAGATGCGCCATTCAATTTCGTGATTTAGTTAAAGTTAGACATTAACACCATTGGATATCAGCGCAGTGGTCTCCTAAGTTCGAATTTCACATGGCGGGATCATGTATACATACTGCTGAGGAGTCCTACAATACAATGAAACGACTGTTCGATGTTTCCAAGTTTTCAATGGTGATCTAACTTCAATCGACTCATAATCTCCACAAAATTCCAATCTGATATAAATCAATCATTATAAACTACTTAATAAATACTTACTTTTCTTTAGCTTCTTCTAATGCTATTAATTTAGCTTGTTTTGCTGCAGTTTCAGCACGTATTAATGCATCTTCAACACATTCTTTTAATTTAGTTTGACGTACTAAATGTAATTTACTTTTACGATTAATTTTATTAATTAAATTATTTGCTTGAAATTGTCCTTCATCACGTGTACCATTTGGATTAATTATTATACCATAACCATGTTTTTGATTACGTATCCATTCACCAATATATATAAAACCATTTGAACGTTCTGCTATACCATAACCAGAACGTTGATCTTGAAACCATTCACCAGAATATATTTCTATTACACTAATAAATTGATTTTGATTATGATTATTATTATGATTATTATTGAATTGATAATCAATAATATAATCAATATTTTGTTGATTTAATTGTTCTTTTTGTTGTATTTTATCTTTATTTGTTATATTATTTATATTTATATCATTTACATTACTTAATGGATTATTATTAGTAGTATTAGTAGTAGTAGTAGTAGTAGTAGTAGTAGTGGTAGTAGTAGTAGTATTGTTATTAGTAGTATTATTATTACTATTTATTGAACGACCTAATTCAATTGCTGAATGTTGTTTTTTTAATCGACGCATAATTGCTCTACCAATTACAGCTTTACGACTTACTGATATAGTTTCTTTTAATGGTAAATTTATATTGGAACTATGATGTTTATCATTGGATTTATGTGATTGATTAATGATATGAATGTTTTTCATTTGATCTAATTCATTTATATATTCTGTTTGTGTAATAGGTATCTTTGTTGTTGTTGTTGTTGTGGTGGTGGTGGTGGTGATTGTGGTAATGGTGGTTGTGGTGGTCGTGGTGGTGGTGGTGGTGGTGGTAATAGGAGTACTATTAGAAGTAGTAGTTATTGTTTCAGTGTTTGTAGTAGTATTTGGTAAATTATCTGATAATGTATTTGTCTTATAACTAATAAATGATTTACGAACACCTAAACCATGACGAAATCCTTTTGACCAAGCACCAGCATATATGCCTATGATAGAGAAAAGAATTTAAAAAAAAAACATTAGGAAACTAAATAAACAAAAGAATTTTATCATGAAAAAGAAAAAAATTGGTATCAGAAGAGGGTTTATGGATATCTTAGTAATTTTATGGTTGAATTCATGAGTTAGTTATAAGTAGATCAAAGTGAGAAACCTGGAAGCACTTGACGGCCGTTCCGTTCTAGTATGGGACTCCTCAACAGTGCACATCCACGATTCCGCCCAGGGTAATCGAACCTTCAACTAAGCCACGAAATTGCGCCACCATCCATCATTGTCTTCAATGAGTTACAATCTGAGTTGTATCCTTCCATTGTTATTTAGGACTTCAAATAGACTGTCACTGACAACTAGATAACACTAGATTTACTTGGTGTTGCTTTACTTGTATCTTCCTTATTGTTATTTAGGACTGCAGTTGATCAGTCTATTGTTGGCATATGTACATCCTGTGCGGATTTTCTAGATATAGCCTCAAGTCACAAGATTTTTAAGCAAAGGTGGATAGCAGTTAGCGTTTTAATCCAGAACGCACATTTCGTCTCATTTGGGACTTGTCATCCACAGTTGATGTTCACTCTGGGCCTCGAAACCTGTACTGTTCCGCTTTAAACGCCATCGCATTATCCAGTGCGTCCTGGAGTGAACATCAACTCTAGGATGTAGGCAGGTCCAGTTGACGATTTCCGATTAAGACGAAAGGCGCGTCCTGGATTTCACTGCTATCCACTATTCATCTTTGCTTATAAAGATAATTTGTCACAAATTGACATAAACAAAGAAACATTGGACAGTTGTTTTTATGCTGAATTGGAATTCTCTAGTCATTCATACCAACAACTTCACATTGATTTGAATCCACAGCATTGAGATCTCATGACAAGTTCGTTACCTTTAGACCATTAAATAGTAACTAGTGAAATACATTTATATCAGGAGTGTAATGTTTAGTTATCAATGCAATAGGATAACTTTCTAACTTGATCGCAATTTATTTGAAGCCGGAATTACTGTTAAGACAACTTATATTAATACAAGTTATCTATTTATTAACATCTCTCATTTTAAGTTTATTTTTCAAATTTGTACAACTGTGGTATGTGCAACTGATATACAACGGTGTTAATGTCTAACCTCAAACAATCCACGAAATTGCATAACGATCTTCCATTGTACCAAGGTATATCCCTGTCTCTACCTTACACGGATTAACTCCACTAGAACTTCGAGGATTCCCTCACGAAGCTAATCACTAGTGAGCACATGATAATTGGCAATCAGCATAGGGTTGTGGAGTTTACTAAGTGCTTGATTGAAATCATGAACCGATAGGTTTTAAACAACCATTAAAAACCTGGAAGTACTAAATAACCGTTTCGTCGTGTTTTGAGACTCCTCAGCAGTGCTCATGCACGATCCCGCTCGAACGATTCAAACCCAGTGTTGGGATGATCCAGAAAATTTCTCGCGAAAGTCACGCAAGGATCAGGAAACATTAAGAAGCATTTCATCCAGTCAGTGTCCACTTGAAGTTTTAGCCAAAAACATCAAGGAAGTGAAAAGTCACATGTAGAGATTCTGATTAGCTGATTGCTATACTGCTACTATGTTTAGTAGCATTCCAGAATCTTCGAGAAACCCAAGGACATTTAAAATATTATATAAACCCTATGTTTTCTGTAATAAAATGAACCTTTGGAGTAAAGTACTTTTCGCATACTTTGCGCCTTCTCTCTTGTGTTCAGGTCGCTGTATAGTTCTAGCTTGAGGGTTACAAGAATAGCTCAGGAACCGAGTATAGCCTTCAAATTGTAAGACTTTTCACCCAAGGCATTTAGTTTCGCGCGCGGACACTTAACCTCTAGATTACTGAGCCGGCCGGCATCCAACGGCGTTAATTCAATTGTCACCATTTATGTGTTCTCATTCACTACACAACTTCATAACCAAAATTTATTTTACATACGACTGAATCTCTATTACATAATCATTCTAATTAAAAAAAACATTTATCAATCAGTTCTCTATGTATGAATAGTGGTTTTAATGATTTTTTTTGAAAAAAAAAAGAAAAAATATTTTTCTCCCTTAGCAACAAATGAAGCGGTATATTTTTTCATATATGTTAACCACCAATCAAATTTAAGGTGAAAATTTGACCTAGTCAGATTTAAATTTCTCAATGTTCATATATTATGTAAAGAAAAATCATTATTATTCTTTTGAATAACATTCCTCTTTTTTTTTTTTTGAAACAAAAACATTTTAGTGGTTATTCATTATTTCACGATTGTATAATCTTAGTTTTACAATATGAATCGATTTTAGTTATGTAATTATTAAAAACCAGTAGGTAATGGCCAGTTGTTTCATCCCAATCTTGAATTCATCATCAGTAGTCATCTTTGATGTTAACAACAACAGATTATAGGATTTTCAAGTTTGATGATGGTGTGTTGTGGGCTACTTATATACATATAAGTAGTATGTAACGGTGGTCAGGCATAGAATTCATTTCAGTAGAAGATCGATAAGGAAAGAATGAAAACGGAATGCAATTGGTGTGAAAATGCATGAAGAATAAAATCTGAGGCAATGGACTGATATTTTTGCAAATTAACTATTAACTATATGGTTTTCAGATTTTATTGAGATGCTCTGTAATTTCGTGTCAAACACATCCGATTGTTCCCACACGTGTTCTTGTTCACTACAATAGGAGTTTAATCCTCACAATGAATAGAAAGCTATAACTATCAATCATGGCCTATTGTATATAACTCATTAATACATACATACTCCTCTCTCGAATATAAAATCTAAGACCTTGACAAAATATATAATTAGCTTTAAACAATAGTGTGCATTGTTGTAACCTCTCACTTGGCCCTTTACCTTAAGACAACTTATGAGCATAAGTATCAATATAAAAAGTGAATCTAGAAACACCGAAATAAGTCATTACTGAATAAAAAGTTTGGTGAGACTGTAATTTATGGACAAACCAATGAGAGTCATGAATTTTGGCGCGAAATTCAGTTATCCATTTGGTGAAATAGCTGATGTCAGTTCCAGATGCAAACCCGAAATCTAATTCCTAACCTTAACTATCAATTTTAAATCATAATTCTAATTCTTTACACTGGTTTATAACCCTTATTTGATCCTGGTAATTAGGTGGATACTCTCAAGGTCAATCTGGCTTCGCTCAAAGGTCGTCCATAAAATTGTAGTCTCACTAGAGATTCTTATCATTTGTTTATTGTCATATTTGATTATGTTTTGTGTATAGGTTCTTCTTTATAGCTTAATTACATAATCAATGCTTAGATTACATAACTATATGGTTATTTCTCTCAATGTTCTTAATGTATAGTCAAAGTATCATTATGAAGGTTTGTGAAGATTGTAGTATTTTTACAGTTGAAATCATGTGTCTAGCTAAATTAGACTACCAATGAAAACCTAAAAGTACTGGACGGCTGTTTCGTCCTAGAATGGGATAATCTTCACAAATTTCCATACTGATAACAATCGTGTGCTCACTAATGATTAGCTTTAAGTTGTAACTACTGAAGTTCTAGTAAGAAGGTGTAACCAGTGGAGTCCAATTTGTGTTGGATGTGAGACAGATATCCACCTCATACAATAGATGAACGGTTGCATAAAATCATGGATCAATTGAAGTAAGACATTATTAACACCGTAGAATTTCGGCACGGTGACTTAGAGGTTAGGCGTTCACGCATGAGACCGAAGGTTCTGGGTCTGAATCTCATGTGCGAGACCATGGATGAGCACTGTTGATGAGTTCCATACTAGGACGGAACGGCCTATGAAGGACTTTGGTTATTTTTAGCTAGTTTTAAATGTTACAAAATACAGATCATTTCTTGGTCGCCTGTGTTCAACTTATAAGTCGCTATTAATTATTGTATTATTTAAAGAAGTTTCCTAGAATTTTATGATAGTACATGATCATGTACTGTCTGGATGTTTGTATTGAACGTCAAGACAGTTCTACTGTATGGAGCTAAAACGTGGAGAACTACTACAACCATCATCAAGAAAGTACAAGTATTTATAAATAATTGTCTACACAAGATATTCAATATCCACTGGTCGGATACCATCAACAACAGCCTTCTGTGGGAGAGAACAAGCCACTCCAGTTGGAGAGGAAATTAGAAAAAGACGATGAAAATGGATAGGATATACACTACGGAAATCACCAAACTGGACCACGAGGCAAGCCCTAATTTGGAATTCTGAAGGGAAGCGGATAAAATGAAGGCCAAAGAACACAATATGTCGAGAAATGGAAGCAGATATGAAAAGGGTGAATAACAATTGGCAAGAGCTGGAAAGGATTGCCCAGGACAGGGTTGGATGAAGAATGCTGTTGGGCGGCCTATGCTCCTCTACGAGGATTAGCAGGCGTAATTACATGAACATGTATATACTTTATGATCTTTATATTATAGCTAACCATGAATAAAACTACTTTGATACTTGATCAACGTAAATTAGTAAGAGAAGATATAATGCGCTAACTTTCGGAAACTTTATGGAAAACGCTTCTGATTTGCCTTCTTGGCTGATAACACGGTGGTTTGGTTTGCATAAGTATGTTAGTTGGAATACGTGTTAACTTAGTTCTAACTATATCAATTAGGCCGGTTGAATGGTGTTCCAAAAATAGCAAACTCATGGTCTGAAGGTGGAGCCACACTTTTGATAACAGTAAAAAGTCTCTTTCAGATAGCCAGAATTAGTAGAAATACTACCTTCCAGTAATAAAATAAAGTAGTTCTAAAAGTATCATACCTCATTTTACTGTACGGACTATTGGCGTTGACATTACTATCTGAAGGAGCATCTGTGATCAATTTTTAGCCATCGTATCTATGGCTTCGTGGTTAATCTCTTAGGTCGTAATGACTATATGCTTAATCCAGTTTCATTTATGGGTCCCTCAAGAAGAAGTATCTTTTAGACAGAGCAAGCAATAGTTAAGAAAAATTGAAAATGATATATGTTTTCTCATATCTAGAATGTACACTAATTAAGCATGGCGTTGACGTAAACGACGTTATGTTTTTCTTATCAAGTTACAACTCAGCTAAATGATTTGTTATAACGTATTTAATGTTCGTTGGTGCTGGTCAACAAAATGTCCCAGTAATCTTAAAGAAACTGATTGTGTATTTTTAAATAGTGAAGAAGATTTGTAGCTCAGATGGATAATTTTGTTGGAATTTTATTCTCTGAGCTAGATGGTTTGGTGGTAGAGCTTTCATAGTTCTTCTGAACAACATGATCAGTACGAACTTTAGGTAGAAGTTTGTGTTGATGATGTTGTTCAGAAGAATGATAGTCTATTGAAATAAAAATCATTTAGTTAATTATTCTGAGGTATTAGAACTAAGCTATTAAGAATGCGACTGACATCCTGTAAGATAGATATACTGATGGATTACTGAGTAGTGAAAAAATGTCATTTTTGTTTAGACTTTTCATTTGAATATAATTCTATTGGTAAAGTTGCAGCGTGGCTACTAGTCTAAGTGACTCGAAATCGTGTAAACTATGCCTGAATATTAAATGGTTGGAAATGGTCAGCAGATAATTGTAGATGTAGCTTTTATCCTAGCTGACACAGACCAGGTAGGCATACGTTCAGTTTTCAGTGAATTGTTACTTCTTAAGTAATTCAAAATCCTCGTCTCCTACTATCATAGTGTTAGTCATGTTACCATTGATCTATTCGGGTCGGTATAATTTCGTTCATGTTTGCAGATATAGGCCTTCCCATAGATTGTCAACTAATATGAAACCTATGTCGGACAGGACGTCTTGATAATCAAAATACTTAGCAACCCATTTATAAAAAAATAAACTAACTACCGTACTTATTAGATTAAACGAATATTTAGTACATTTTTATTTCGAAAAATGCGAACATACTTCCATCAGCGCATGTTTCAATTCCAAAACCTTCAAATCGATTTAAATTCCAACTACCTTCATATTTTGCTTGACTATTTGTTGATGTTTTAACTCCATATTGACCAAAAGCACCTGAATTAAATTCACCTTGATAAATCCATTTTCCTCTCACTTGAACACCATTACCATGACGTTTACCTTTAATCCATGTACCAGCGTACATATTTCCATTTGGCCATAAATATACACCACATGTTTCAAAACCTAAATTCCATTCACCGGAATATTCACCAACACCATTTGGTCCTGTAGCTAAACCAAGTCCATGAGCTGAACCTTGATACCAATTACCAATATATGTACCACCATCATTAAAATCAAAACGTCCACCGTCTGTATTCATTAGATTATAATTTCATATAAATGCTATATATTTATCCATTTGTATATTATATCATACTTGATTTTGAAGGTCTACATTGAAAGTTGAATATTTTGTTTTAAGCATATTCCAAATTGAATCTACAAGTGTAAATAGATATCGAAATGTTCGATATGAGAATATTGAATATTTAATATTGATGATCAGTTTTACCAATGTCATCGAAAGAAAAGAAAAGTTCCTAGAAAGACGAAGAAATCGTGAAGTTTCTTTGGTCACTTTTTATATAATGTTTGGACTCCACAACAGTACATATAATCGATCTCGAACATGGGACTCAAACTCAGGATCTTCGGTCTTGTAAGTGAATATTTAATCTCTAGATCACTGAGACAGTAATCAGTGGTGTTGATGTCTAACTTTAGAAACGGATTACAAAGTTTGATTTTAAGTGATTGTAAGCAGTTTTTAGGAATCCTACACCTAGATTTCATGCTTAGTGGTATTCAACGGAAAAGTATAACTGAAGTCTCGAAAAATTTGGTACACTCTAGTTGGTTCAATCTTGTGTGCAATCTCTAAAATGACTGTATGAAATTGAGAAATATATACGCTAATCGACGATTTGATGGAACCTGATGCTATCCTAGTTTATGAATCAAGTGTATACAATGTATTTGAGTGACTTCAGTTAAACACAATCCGAAATTCAACTGAAATTACAACAAAAGTAAGTCATTTATCATAAGAAAAGTTGGATAATGGCTAGCAGTGAAATCCAGGACATGCGTTTTGTCTTAATTGGGACTCTTCAGCCGGATGTCCCTGCATCTCAAATTTGATGTTTGCTCCGAGACCCACGTTATCAACTTAACCACTAAGTAAAGTAAGTAAGTTCCGTATTTCAATGTAACGCGATGGTGTTTAAATCGAACGGTAGTTTACTGAGTTCAAGTCCCGGAGTGATCATTAACTCTTGGATTAGGGTACTTCCAGCTGATGAGTCCTAAAAATAGGACGAAACGCACGTCAATTTGAACTCCACTACTAGCTACTATCCATCTTTGCTTATTATTCTTGTGAATTAAGGCAATATTGAGGTACTGCGCACAGTATTCACATATGCCAATAACAGACTGATCAATTGTAATCCTAAACATCAATGGGAAGTTTCAAGTAGACAATATCAAGTAAGTCATTCATCGATGAAGTTTTCTTCTTTGATCTGGATGATTTAGTCGTGAAGTTTGGAAAGTATTTTTGCACATGTTTTCTGTAAATAAATTAACAAAATAGGCAGAATTCTAAAAGATATACTACAATGGTAATATAATATTACTTTAATTGTAAGCTTTCGTATAAGTTATTGACTATTGATCTGTCTTTGATCATTCATAATGTAAGATCAATTAAATGTACACTTGTTACTCAGTTTAATAGTACAAATGACTTGATTTTGATGGAGTTTCGTTCTCTGAGCTGGATGGTTTGGTCGTGGAGCTTTCATCGTTCTTCTGAACGACATCATCAGCACAAACTTCTATCTGAAGTTTGTGGTGAATACGAACAGAAGTGGGGACAAGCAAATGTACTTGGATACAAAATTACAGAATATATTAGTAAAATATGGAACCATACAGTAAATACTTCATTTACAAAATATCCATCAATTATCTCAGTATTCGTGCTTTCTTCGTTTCCATACCAATCACTCTCTGTTCTCGCTCTCTTCTCTTCTCTTATCTTATCTTGGATTTTTCTCAGCCATCTACCACCAGTCATTCTATTTTTGATTGTTGATGCCCATAACTTATACCTGTCGACATCAATAGCACACAACCCACTAGTAGAGGTTTAAATTACTCTGTCGATAATTTTCAATGGTGAATTGTAATCAATATTTGTTAGTATCTATGCATGTTATACGAATTGTCTTTATATGATTATTTGGTTAGAGGTTTTTCTTTTAAAAATAAATGGATATTACTTAGCAGTTTAATCAAGAAAGTAGGTTTCGCCGATTTTGGGTGGCTCATCAGCAAAATGGAGATATTGAATTAATCTATTTAGTATGGATGTATACATGATAAGATTAGCCAAAATCTAGTTATAAATATTACCCTTAAAATAATTTAAGCATTTTGTAAACTTAATAATGAAATTCACGAGTCATTAAAGTTAGACCACCATGGTAAACCTGGAATCACTGAATGGCCGTTTCGTTCTAGTGTAGGATCGTGGATGCGCACTGCTGAGGCAGTCCCATACTAGATCGAAACGGCCGTTTTTCTATGGTGTTATAGCTTTAATTGACTCATGATCTCAACGACTAAAATGACTATAACATCCACAAAACACCTGATATTCATTTACGTATGCTCACTAGTAACTGGCTTCAAGAGGTATATCCTGGAGTTCTAGTGAGAAACAGTGACCAGTGTAGTGCAACTGCATCTGTTGTGAGATATTAACTCACTAAAGACATTGGTAGGTGTGTCGTTCAATTTCATGGATTAGTTGAATTTAGACATTAACACTGTTGGATGCTGACCATCTCAGGCGTCTAGGGGTTAAGCGTTCGCGCACGAGACTGATAGGTGCTGGATTATAATCTTGCCAGGTGGGACCGTGGTTGCGCACTGCTGAGGCAATCCCACAATAGGATGAAACGGCCGTCTAGTACTTCCAGGTTTTCCATGGTGGTCTAACTTCAATTGACTCACAAATTCAACAATTAATTCAGTAAAATCTCCACAAAAAGCCCACTCTGATTTTATGAACTATTAAAAATTTAACAGAAGCTCCTAATTGACATTATTCAATTCATTTATTAAGAAAAATAAAAAACCGAATGAGAGAATGAAGAAGATAGAAAGATGAATGAACGAATGAACATTAAATTATGGGAGGTGGGGTGGGTAAGTCATTTCGAAAATGTTTAATTATCAGTTAGAGTTTATTGTAAGTATCATTGATTATCTCTATAAATTCGTTACTAAGACATTTTTTTCTACATAAAGCACTAATTAGATAAAAAAAAAAAAACAAGGATATTAAATTATCAAGATATATAATGACCTTGACGTAAAATTCGATTGTAAAAGTACAATGTTACTTTCAAAAAAGTGTATCATCTTGAGTAATAGATACCTATTTAAGGGTTTTATACTCACTTCATGACGATAAACTCTCTAACCATAATTATTTATCGAATAGATGCTTTGATAATAAGACACCGCTCCCCCCTTCCACAAAGAACGCTGTCTAAATGGAGTAGCAAAAGTGTATAACTTTCATGATTTTCTATCTTTCAACTGATGTGATATCGTTCAGATAATCAATTCTAAATAACAATTCATCATTTGATGTTTGTTTACATCATTGATTAGATTTGATCAGATAATCAACCATATGCCTATTAGAGAATAGTTACTAGTTGGATTATTGAATTTCTAGTGGGAAAACTTCACATGTCTTAGGGAAATGTGCTTACACAATACATACGCAAAACATCTTCTTATAATGGACACAATACCTTCGACTGTTACTTCTGCATAAATTCCTGAGATTCAGTGGTGGTGAAATTGAGATAATTATCACCAATAACATCAAAATATCACAATTTAATTGAAATTACATATGTAATTCAATGGATGTCAATTTTGGCTTTAACTCATCGTGAATCTCCAATATCACAGGTTTGATCTCTAGATGAGTCAAAATTACTAATCACAAATAGGATAGGATTTCACTGCTAACCACTATCCATCTTTGCTTAAAAATCATGTGACTTGAGGTTATATCGAAGCAATCCGCTCGGGATGCACATATGCAAATAAGAGACTGATCAATTGCAGTCCTAAATAACAATGGGAAGATACAAGTAAAGTAACACTAAGTAAATCTAGTGTTATCTACTTGTCAATGACAGTTTATTTGAAGTTACTTCTTAATGCAAACTACCTTAGAAATGAACATTTTAAAAATGAGAAGGGTTTTGGTGGATAATATAGTAATTTCAATAGTTGGGATCATCAGTCAATTTTAGCTACACCACCATGAACTACATGGAAGCACTGGATGGTCGTTTTGTCCTATCGTAGTTCCCGGATTCGAATCTCACAAGATGGGATCGTGGTTGCGTACTGCTTAGGTAGTCCTATAATAGGACAAAGTCAGTTCAGTGCTTCCAGTTTTTCCATAGTGATTTAGTTTCAATTGACTCATGATCTCAACCATTGAAATTTGAAAAATCGATAACAGATACTATTATTGTTATGATTACACAATTTCTCACCATATTTGTACATTTAAAATATCAATAATCAATAATATTGATTATTATTATTATTATTATCATTGTTATAAACACCTTAAGATAATTTAATTTATCTCATTACCATGTGAATTATTAAAAAGACAAAAAATATTCAATATATTCATGTATGTATGTGAGTTGCTATGTGGATATGTTTATCTGAAAGGATTAACATAATAATAATAATAATAATAAGCCAGAACAAATCTTCTTGATTTGAGTAATTCTTATATATGTATATTCTTTTTTTATTACATAATCAATGTGACAGAAGAGTATTTGTTATGGATAGGAAAACTTACTGAGTGAAAAATTAGAATGAGAATAGGGGTAATAAATAAAAAGAAAGAGTATCTAGGAAGAGTGTGTGTGTGTGTGTGTGAGTGAAAGAGAGAGTTATGAAATAGTTGATCGATTAGATTCGATTACAAATTATTCTCATTTTAATATTGAATAAGAAAAAGGTAAAATAAAAACTAACTTAGCTAAATAGTCAGCCAATCAGGCAGTCAGTTACAATGTAGGATCAAGCACATATGTGCATCGATCCAACTTGCCATACCTCATTAGCACAATAAGATGAACATCAAATTCATAGCGATTTTGATTTCATGGTTTAAGGGAATATAGAGAGTGCATGTCACCCAGAGCCTATAACTATATACCTTAATCATTAAAATACCTTTCTATATACATTAGATGCTCTCGAACTACTACAACCATCATTAAAAAGGTATGAATATTTATAAACAATTATCTAAACAAGATACTGAATGTCCGTTGACTGGATACCATCAGTAACAGACTACTTTAGAAGAGAACAAACCAACTTTCATTTGAACAAGAAATTAGGAAAAGACATTGGAGGTGGATAGGACATACATTGTAGTAATCACCAAACTGCATCACGAGACAGACCTTAACTTGGAATCCTGAAGAGAAACGAAGAAGACGAAAACTAAAGAATATACTTAATCGAGAACTGGAAGCAGACATCAAAAGGATGAATAGCAACTAGAAATAACTTCAAATTCGATGAAGAATCCTGGTTGGCACCCTATGCTCCATCACGGGGGGGGGAGGGAAAGTAAGTAATAAATATGAAAATAATGCGCTATAATTAAATGTCTGTTAGGAATCAATTCAAAAGATTAGATAAAACTTTTCTCTGCTCAGTCAAAAGAATGTACCACATACAGATTATTCTATAACACACAAATATACTACTACCATTATTATTAACTAATCTTTAATATACAATTCCGGTTAATTAATTAATTAATTATTGAGCAATAAAAATCATTCTTATTCTAAAATGTGTATTTCTCTATGTAGGTATGGCATGTACTTATATCTTATTACCAAATGTAATTTGTCATGGTAACTATATATCGTATTGGTAAGAACAGTATGTGTACAGTTAATGGTAAAAAAAAAACAGACGATGGAAATACAATTGATACCGTGTTCACTATAAGACATGAAAGAAGATAAAGGAACATACATATACACACGCACACGCACACACAAACACAAACGGTAAGACCGAGAATGAAGGATAAGCAAGTAAAATGATAGTTAGCCAAAAATTTTAAAAATAAGCAATTCATTTTTACTATTTGATGGAGTTTTGTTCTCTGAACTGGATAGTTTGGTGGTGGATCTTTAATCGTTCTTTTAAACGATATCATCAGCACAAACATCAGGTAGAAGTGAAATGTACGAGTTTCTACACATATAGTTCACAGCTTGTCCTGAAGACCTCAATGTTGATTGGTTCTCGCACGGAAACACTTAACTTCTAGACAACTGAGCCGGCATCCGATGGTGTTAATATTTTAACTTCAACCAATCCAGAAAATTGCGCCACCGTCCACCATTGTCTTCAGTGAGTTACTATCTCACAACAGACCTAGTTGAACTCCACAGAGGAATATTGGATGATTGTATCTGTTAATCATCTAATTGATGATTATTTCAGCAGTATACACATATCAGCTATTGTACACAAAATACCATTCAAGATTTTACGACCTTAGAATGAATGTGATATTTTTTTATTAAATACGTCAGAATTTAATCGAGATTGTGTTTTTTGGGAGGAGGAGATTTGAATAATCTGAGGTTTCATATGCTGTGAAATTGTAATCGAAGATTGTTCAGGAGTCCGTTATTTACTTGAAACATGTGTAATGACCTACTCTTATCAAGAGAACGCGATTAGTATAATTGAAACAATTATTATTATAACCAATTGTACCAGTGATTGTTTTACTGTAATTGTTTGTTTAACTGTACTAAAGACGTACATTCTTCGGTTGCTTGTCACCTTGCACGAACTTTCGTTCGCTCAGTAGTTCCATTTGTACCCGTTGGCACGATCTCGGTATTATTTCGATACCACAAGATTGCCAACAAATACATCTCGACTACAGCCATCAACTGCCTTCTGATATTTGGCCTATGGGGGGATCTAACCTGTTGACTGGCACGTGGTCTTCCTGCAGTAGTGATCATGGTCAAACGCGACTCGACGCCACAATACACATGTAGCAACTTACATAAAAAAGAAAACAATCCAAACACATGAAATGGTGAAAACTGGGCTAAACAATAATTATACCTAACATGATGTTCAGTTATCATACTCAATTACTTTTTCTACTATGGGATCATATTAAGCCAATTATTATGTAATTAATAGTTTGACGTAAATGACACAATATCCTCAATTATATTTTTGATTGTTAGATAGGTGGTTAGATGAGTCAATTACTATACTGACTGACCAGTAGGTATTAATCAGGACCAAGTTTATTCGTTCTTTAATCTTGATCAATTTTCTATCGATCACTTTGGTATAAATTCACTAGTTTGAATAAATTGACATCAAATAAATCAATTCCCATCAAGTAGCAGATACGATTTGGTTGGCAAGTGTCAACTAGTGTATAATATGAATCAAACAAAGCCTCCTATCAATAGGTTAAGTGACTGCAAACAGATTACATACTGTCTCAAAGTTATGTGAAAATGTGAAATACAAGCGTGAAAAACAATTGTAAGTAACTACCTCAATGAGACCAGATCACGGTTCATAAATTTTACATAGTTTATATAAACATGTTTTAGGTACATAATGATATGTTCTTTTGAATAAACCTCCTAAATTATTCTCAGTCTTTTCACTTGAATATAGTTGTTTGGGTCAAGAGTTGAATTGAAGTAGTAGACTATAACATTATGCTACTAACTCTAACCTGTTTAGAACAAGCACACAGTTTATTTATATCAATCATCCCAATGCATGTTGTTATAAAATAGTCAGTCATTTAAAATTTACAGTACTATTATATGCTACATAATCAGATGAGTAGTTTAAGACAATAGACAGTTATATAATCAGTGAAAGATTGAACGAAACTATCTATTGAAAGTATGTATAATAATTTCAATAGTTTAGATCACAAGTCTTTTCAAGCTAGACCACCATGGAAAACTTGAAAGCACTGGACTGCCATTTAATCCTACTGTGGGACTCCTCAGCAGTGCATATCCACAATCTCGACTCGCGAGATTTCAACTCAGAACCTATAAATCTCGCACTCAAGCGCTTAACCTCTAGACCACTGAGCCGACCGCCATCCAACGGTGTTAATGTCTAACTTCAACCAATTCAGAAAATTGAGTGACACAGTAAAACGAAACGGCCGTCTAGTGCTTTCAGGTTTTCTATGGTGATCCAGCTTTAATTGATCTCAACTATTGAAATCACTATGATATCTACAAAAACCCTTTCTGGTATGTATAATAGATTAGGATAAACTATAGTATATCACAGATCATCAAGAAATTTCTAGTTAATTAAAAACAAACAATCAATAATTATAACAGGATCCCAGTCAAATATCAACACAAGCGCTAAAAAAAATGAAAAGAGTTCAATAAAGTAACCGATTCATATTGTTTAAAAAGCACTCTTCCTTGAAAGATTTCACTAATATAGAACTGTTGTGTGGGCGAGAACGATCGTGATTGGTTGTCTGCTTAGTCAGACATGTAGACAGTCTGACAGATGTCAGATAAGTTATATATTCCCTTATCCTTATTATTGTGAATCACACACTCTTATATACATCTTTATTGATTGTTCATTGTTGTGGATTGTGTCGGGTTTTTGGGTGTGAAATATATTACGTTCTGGTCAGGCTGATTACGTGTTCTTGATCATCTGAGTTGTGTTAAAGTTCTGTAGAATAGACACTGGGATGGATCTAGTATAGATAAACGTTAAGCGTTACAACATCAGACAAGTAATACCGAGCGTTATAACAATCAACGATGGAACGTTATAACAAGAACAAATAAATGTTTTTAATAGTTTCTAAGTTGACAAAAGAAAAGAAAACAACCCTTCGATTTTTGAATATTTCTCACAGTAATAATAGTCATCAGTACAAAGAAACATTGAACAAAAAAAAAAAAAAAAAACAAAACAAAATTCTAAATAGCGGGAAAATATTCTACGTCTAAACAAACAAACAAATAAATAAATATGCTAACAATATTCATACTTTAAACGCCTTCAATACTGAATCTAATTAGATCATATTCATTTCAGTCTAAATAAATCATGAAAAAAAATGGATCAGGAAATGTCCCAGTAACTGTAATATCCACACACACACACACACACACACACGAACAACATTTATTTACATAATGATAAATCATTCCTATTTATGGTCATTAAATCAAATATTCATTTTCATTTATTATTCCTGGTAATTAGAAAGTGAACTGTTACAATATACATAATGGTTAATAAGAACTCATTATAAAATATGAATAATAAAGTATACAACATTACTAACTCATTGAATTTGTACTGTAAGTAATCAAGCGTATTCAATAGTTGTATATTTGTAATACAGTTGAATGGTATCTTGGTACACACTGTGATTTTCCATTATATATAGGTTAAGAGTTCACACGAGAAACTGAAGGCTCTAGGTTCGAATCCCATGAGCGAGATCATGGATGTGCACAACTGAGGAGACCCACAATAGAACGAAACGATCATCCAGTGATTTCAGGTTTTTAATGGTGGTCTAACACATCGATCGGTTCATGATCTCAATCAAACAATAATAATAATAATAATAATAATAATAATAATCTCCACAACTCCATACTGATAATTAAATATTCTCAGAAGGGGTTTTGTGGAGATTGTAGTAATTTCATTGATTAATATTCATTTAATTCAATTATTTTAAGAATAATGGTTTATGGCTAGAAAGTAAAATATAGGATGTATGTGTTTGCCTCACTTAAGATATATTAGTTAGATGTTGTAATTGAATTTTAGTGTCAATGTTTTTAGTTAGCATCAAATACAATAACTCTTGTCAGTGTAGGATTTTGGAGATTGTTGAGCTTTTGATTAAGATCACGAATTGACCAATGTTAGACCAGGATTGAAAAACTAGAATCACTAGATGGTCGTTTCGTTCTAGTACGGAACTCTTCAGCTTTGCGCATCCACGGTCGTGCAAGTAGAATTCGAACCCAGGACCTCACACTGGTAACTACCACTTGCTTATTAGTGACTAGCTTCGTGAAGAAGCGCTGGAAGTGGATAGGACAAACATTGAGGAAAGCACGCAACTGCGTCACGAGACAAGCCCTCACATGGAATCCTCAGGGTCGAAGGAGGAGAGGAAGACCAAAGAACACATTACGATGAGAAATGGAGATAGACATGAGAAAAATGAACAAGAACTGGATGGAACTAGAAAGGAAAGCCTAGGATAGAGTTAGTTCAGTCAGTCAGTCAGCTGCAACGTAGGACCAGGCACGTATATGCATCGGTCCAAGTTGCCATACCGCATTAGCACAACAAGATGAACACCGGATTCATAGGAGTAGTTAATTCAGTGGTGGTAATATATAGAAGAAAGATTGTGTATAAGGAGATAGTACAGGAAGAAAGAATTAGTTGGTAGAAAGAAAGATATGAAGCGATTTTAATCTCTTAATTTAAGGAAGACAGAGAGTGTATACACCGACGCCATTGTGATCGATTCTGAGCCATGTCACCAAGAGTCTCCAACCATTGGTTACGATAGTCACGCGGACCCCAACCAGGCAGTCTGAATCTTCCAACATGACTCAGACCAGAAGTTAGTGACTTCAAGCACTGATGCCACGTTTTGGTTTGGCCGCCCCTAACTTTCTTCCAAGAATACTGGTCGGCGGCCTATGCTCCATTGGGAGTAACAAGCGTATGTAAGTAAGTAAGTAATACTGTACTTGAGTTTAAATAAATTCATGGTGTGAAGTGTTTTTAATGTGAACAAGGGCGATGATACGGACACTTAGAGTAGTTTATTACAAAATTACAGAGTATTTTGATAAAATTTAAGAACTATACATGAAACTTTTCATTTGCAAATTTCTATCATTTGTCCCTCACATTCTTCCCATTCCAATATACTTTCTTTTCCTTTTCTATTCTCTTCAATCTGATCTTCTTAGACTTCTGTTGCTAGAGTTTTCACTTCTGATTGATGTTACATACTACTTATATCGACAGACATAAGTAGTATACAAAACAGTTTGATAATTAATGTTCATGATAATGTGTTTTCGAATTACATCATGAAAGGAATATGGACGGTTTGATTGAAATCAAAGCGTGGTTATTCTATTTGTATAATGTAAGACATCTTTATCTTAATATTGTGCTTCTAATCTAAATAATATATGACAGTCAGCTCAAAAAAAAATTAACTTCAAAATTGAACAATCTGAACAAACTTCCATACCCCAAATAGAATATCTATGTGAATAAAAATAATTTCTTATTACTAAAGTTAATGCAACATTAACTGAATAATTCAGTTCTGTACTGATTGTATGAATCTTCCCACTGATGTTTAGGACTGCAATTGATCGGTCGCTTATTATTGGTATATGTGCATATTATACGTATTGCCTTAATAGTGCCATATTTTACAAGCATTATAAGCCATAGATGGATAGTGGCTAATAATGGAATCTAACTTGACGCGTATTTCTTCCCATTTGTGACTCTTCAGCTGGATATACCTGTATCTCAGAGTTAATGTTTACCATAGCACTTGAATTCAGATACATCTAAACAACAAGTCCCAGATAGGACGAAACGTGAGTCCCTGAATTCCATTACTACCCATCATCGATTTCTGATTAACTGAATAAACCATAAACAATTGGGTTTTTTTTAATGAATAGAACTGTTAGATGCAAATCATAATGAACTTTGAAAATCTAATACATTTAACATAACGAAATGTCATCAAACGCTTGACAAAATAGATTCAAGATATATGTGATACTAAGTACCAATAACTCAACATCAATTACGACCTAATGATTGACTAATTTATTGGAACATAAAATTAATTCATGCCACACAAATAGGTTTATTTGAAGCAATCAGTATTCATCAAAGATAATTGTAGTGTCGGTTATTATGTTAAGCCCAATATACCTTATTTATTCTAGCTTTCGTACAGCTCAATCTACCGATTCTACTTAAGTCATATTTTGATTGTGTCAGTTATTCGCTTATCAATCTTGACTGTTTTTATATGAGTGCCTAAATGTGTGTACACTTCTTATCCCATTACTCATCATATATATGCAACTTCTTTTTGTGTAACTATAAATATTGATTAACGCTTGACTAAATGGGTGTTGACTTACCCGCCATCTCCACCGCGTGTCGTTTCGCTTCTCTCTATTCAATTCGCTTCATATACTAAATATATATGTATTCAAAAGTCTATTCTCATTATTTGACTTATTTA
This sequence comes from Schistosoma spindalis, assembly GCA_946903255.1. Classification (NCBI taxonomy): domain Eukaryota; kingdom Metazoa; phylum Platyhelminthes; class Trematoda; order Strigeidida; family Schistosomatidae; genus Schistosoma; species Schistosoma spindalis. Next base: position 3,044,681 of record OX336416.1, read on the forward strand.
ATTCCGTTATTGACTAACGCGATTTAAGTCGATCATTATATACAAGGATAGGCGACATATATATTTCAACAACGATTATTCATGCGATCTAATTGGAGTCAGATCCCGGGCCATTAAATTGAAGAGCCTGTCAACAAACATCGTCCGATCTAAATGACGACAAAATAATGGGCCCCACAAAATAATAAACGGATTGATTTATAAGTAACATAAGAAAGACAAGGAATATCTTACGATGCATAAATGAAAATTATGATTTTAAACCCTAGTTACAAATAGAAACCATATATTGATTGATTCTTACAATAATCTTTAAGTCGATTAATCAGAAAACAACCGGTTAGATTTAATTGATACAAAACAATTACTAAGCAATATATGACGAATTAATTTAAATAATGTCAAAAAATCTTCATTTATTTCATTAGATTCACTCAACAGATTTTCACAAATAATAGCAATTAACTAACAGACTTTATTAGATAACTCTAGCCCCTAAATGCCCTAGTACCGCCGAGAATGGGAACAGTCAACTCTCCCTCTCTAATTGCACTTATATGGATACGCGTGTGCAGTCACTAACAGGGAAATCCTACTCACTGCTTTTTCGTGAATGGATTGTTTTTTACGAAATTAACAGGACGAAAAGCGAATATCTGTCGCTCTAATCGGTTTGATGAACATGGAGAGACCACTTAGAGGAGTTGGAAAACCCTAATTTCAAACCAATGGTGCATATAAGCCCCAGGACAAATGACGTATAAATTAATCATTGATCACCAGCTACCATGGGACTGTATCTCCTTAAGTTACCGCAATGTCTTGGGTATCAAACTTTTAGATTGAAAGCTCCGGGTGTAGTCTCTTAAGAAAATCACCTGCTTCCTTCTAAATAAATATATAAAAGTTCAAACTTAAATTTCTAATTCTAACACATCATAGTAATACCATAGCAACTATTTCACGTTATCATTCCAAAATTGATTCCCTTTTAATGATTGAACACACACACACAGACACACACACATACATACATATATACATACACAGATACACATCTGTATCTGTTACTGATTGGTTCATTCAAACTTGAGAAATAAAACAAGAATAATAATAACAATGTAGTTATTTCTTATTTGAACATTTTGATTGTTGACAATTTAGGCGAAAAAAAAAAGAAACAAAAACAAAGATCAATAAAAGAAAAATCGTGTTCAGTCTGTTTGTAACTTTATTTTTCCAATTTAGTTTATCTATAAATAGATTGATATAATCATTGTGAGAAAATTAGATTAGAATGACAGAATAGAAAAACGTTGTATATTCTCAATGTTGCCATCGAAACTATAAACATTTAAATATAAAACAAATAGTTATTCAGTAAATCAACAAAATAGACGAAATGTACGTCCAGGATTCCTTTGATAGCCACTATCCATCTTTGCTTAGAATGATTGTGAATTAAGGCAATATCGAAGCAATACGCATAGGATGTATATATGCCAATAATAAGAGATTGATCAATTGCAGTCATTAATAACAATTTGGATGATACAAATAAAGCAATACCAAGTGAATTTACACTTCACCCTATTGCACAAGCAGGTGGTTATCAGGACTCAGTAGCTGATTAGATAACACGATAACGTTTGAAGTGAACGGTAGTGTACTGGGTTCGAGCCCCTCCTGGAATGAACATCAAATCTGAGATTCAGTTACATTCAGCTGGCGAGTCCCAAATAGAACGAAACACTCGTCCTGGATTACACTACTAGCCACTATCCATCTTCGCTTAAAAACTTTGTGACTTAAAGGATTATTCATAGTATAGATATATGCCAATAATAAGAGCCTGATCAATTGCAGTCCTAATCAATAATGGGAAGATACAAGTAAAATAACACCATCTGAATTTAGCACTTTAATACCTTTTTCTTTTGTTTTGTTTTTCAAATGACTTCATTCTAGAGCAAGAAAAATTTCTTTGATTAAAGATAGTTCTCTTAGTTTCTTTATTCATACTTAAAATCTAATCCAGATTCAGTTTTACAATAGGATAAACTAGTCGATAAGTTTATCATCTCAAATCCTTATAGATCTGTGCTTAATCAGAGTAACTGATTTGACTTTTGAACACTGTTATCTCTAAAGTATCATTGAATATGAAAGTTAACATTTTCTGATTGAATGAGTATGTATCAGTTTACATCGACCTAGGATTGAGTTTCAAGTCATTGTATTTATGTATTGTAACGTTGGTAAAATTCATAAAGAAACGACATTTAAATCTGTAATTATTATTGATTAGATCAATATGAGAGGTTGAGTTCTTGTTAGTAGGATGCTTAATCAGTACTGTTACTACTATCGATAAAAACTATCGTAGAAAATATTTTGGATTATATTAGTAGCTAACGGTCTTTAACACAGAAATTATGTTAACCTTTTGCATTCAGGTATATAAAATTAAGTGATTTATAAGTTATTATTACGAAAATCAAATTACAATTCATTCATTTGACCTGTTCTCAGAATAACTGTTGTTTGTATCTTGGGTAAAAAAAACTAGTTGATTTGTTATATCTAGCATCTATATAAGTGACCAATTACATTAGTGATTAAAAGAACCAATCATTTATACCATGTACTCATAAGTGACTAGTTTTGTGAGGGAATTCTCAGAGTTCTAATGAGAGGCCATGACCAGTGGAGCTAATACCTGTAAGGTATTGACAGAAATCTACCTCATACATTCGAAGATAATCGCACGATTTTGTGGATTAGTTGAAGTTAAATATCATTAACACTGTCGAATGTCAGCTCAGTGGTCTAGTTGTTAAGCATTCACGAGCAAGACTGATGGTATTAAGTTCAAGTCCCACGTATGGGATCGTGTGTGAGCACTGCTGAGGAGTCCCGTCCTAGAACGAAACATCCGTCTAGTGCTTTCAGGTTTTCAGTGATGGTCTAACATTAATCGATTCATGATCTCAAACCAAAAAAGTTTCAAATTTATTTGAATTTAAAATAAAAGCACACATTGTATTAGAAAACAGTGAAAACTTACAGTGAAAGTTCGGTTATCTAATAAAATTATTCATATAATTGAAATTTTCGCATTTTCGCTATATTGCAAAATCATCTTCTAATATCATTGGTAGGCAAATGCGTCATACTTAACATGGTTGAACTTTCCTGATCATTGCTCCTACCGTTAAACCTGAAAGTCCTAAATTCGTTCTGAGATGAGTACTATATGGATAGATAGTGCTCAGGTGTCCAATACTAGAACGAAGTAGTTGATTAATGATCCTAATTTTCAATGAATTCCTAACTAGGATCAATCAACGATGTGAACTGTAAAATATACACACTTGACTAAAAGTCCAAAATGTTACTTCAAATATTAATGGTAACATAGATCAAGTGAATATGTCAAATAGTTGAAATCAAGGAGAATTGCTTTAAACTATTTTCTAATTTTCATATAAAATATTATCACATTCAAAGAGCATCTATATTTAAAAACTGAAAAACAAAAGACTTATTTCAGTAGTAGGTACATTTAAAGAAGGGGAAACTGTTGATTGAACTAGTGAAGTTAAACGGTTACTTACTTACTTACTTACTTACTTACTTACTTACTTACTTACTTACGCCTGTTACTCCCAATGGAGCATAGGCCGCCGATAAACGGTTACTTGATGAGGTCTAAAAATTTGTATGAAAATTAGTTCACATTGAAATACTTCTTCAATTGTGTTTCAAAGAAAAAGATTAACATCAGTTTACCATTTAAAGGAGAATTGAACAGAATAACTTTAAGGAAGAAGAAGAAGAAGAAGAAACTAAAAAAAATGCTTATTAAGTAGACACATCATACTACTGAATTGATTGCCTAAAAGATGAAATCCATAATTTCCCATAAGTCTCAACATTTCAATAACGATCACATCATATTTCATTCAATTTACCATATCATATATATATACGCCTGTGGATACTATCAAAAGACGTAATTCTATCAAGTTTATGCAAATTAATAATCTGGATTCACGCACACGCACACGCACACACGCACAAACACACACACACACACTAGAAAACAAAAATACATAAAGACATTATCCTTCGTCTAATCTCATTTAGAAGAAGATTAATTATTGTCATTATCCATTTAATTCATTAACATGTCTTCATTATTAGCGCTATTTTTAATAATAAATCATTGAAATCCTAATTAAATAAAAGAGAACCGTTAAAGAATGAGACAAGAAGAGTAATAGATATAACAAAGAAATTGAATAGATTGTGCCAAACTCTTGAACTACACTCAATGAGCACATATACAGATACATACATACATACATACATACATACATACATACACACACATACACACATACATAGAAAAAGACCAATACAAGAGAAACAATATGAAACACTGAAGAAAACAACATAGAAAGGAACAAATTTTCAGTATATACTACTATACTACTTTCTAGTATACACTATATTCATGTCTTCCGGTATAAACTAGCAACTAATGGCTAATTATTTGTTAATGTGTTACTACTATTATCATTAATAATACTCAAATTTCCTTTATTTTCTCTCTTTTTCTGATTAAACTATTGAAATAGGTAGGAGGGGGGTGGGATGAAATTTTTCAACTTAAATTAAGTTCTTATTTGAAAGCTAAACTCTAAGCAAATGGATTCAAATGAAAAATCTTCTCAGTATAGGGTTGTGGAGATTATTAGGTTATTGATTAAGATTGATGTGTTAGACTACGATTGAAAACCTTGAAGCAATAGACGGGCGTTTCGTCTTATTGTGGGACTTCTCAGCAATGAGCATCCATGATTTATACCCAGGGTCTTCGGGCTCTCGTGTGAACGTTTAACCTACTGGACCACTGAGCCGGCCGGGATCCAGTGGTGTTAATGTCTAACCTCAACCAATTCACGAAATTGCGCAACCATCTTCCATTGTACTAAGGTAGATACCTGTCTCTACACGGCACGGATTAGCTCCACTAGTCACGACTTCCCACTAGAACTCCGTGAATTCCCTCACGAAACTAGTCAATAGTGAACACATGGGAATTACCAATCAGTATATGGTTGTAAAATTTATTTTTTTTGTAAAATTTATTAAATTATTGATTAAGATTAATTTGAATTTTCTCTTTTTTTAAAAAATCATAATTATAGTCTCACTAACTGATGAATAGTTACTAGAAGGGGTTTTGTGGAGAATTGGTAATTTCAATAGTTGGAATCATGAATCAATTGAAGCTAGATCACCATGGAAAACCTGGAAGCACTGGACGGCCGTTTCGTCCTAGTATGAAACTCCTCAGCAGTGCACACCCACGATCCTGCTCCTCGCGCGATTCGAACCCAGAACGTATCAGTCTCGCGCCAGGCGCTTAACCAACTAGACCACTGAGCCGTCCGGCATCCAACGGTGTGAATGTCTAACTTCAATCAATCCACGAAGTTGCGGCACCGTCACCATTGTCTTCAGTGAGCTGATATCTCACAACAGACCTTGTTGAACTCCACTGGTCACAGCTTCTCATTAGAACTTCAGGAGTATCTCTTGAAGTCAGTCACTAGTGAGCAGATGATTATTACTAGACTGGGTTTTGTGGAGAATTGGTAATTTCAATAGTTGATGCGCACTGCTGAGGAGTCCTATACTAGGACGAAACGGCCGTCCAGTGCTTCCAGGTTTTCCATGGTGGTCTAGCTTCAAGTGATTCATGATTTCAACTATTGATGAATAGTTATCAACGTTACGTAATCTAGTTCATAATATTGTAACTGACTGAGGTCATTACATAATACACTATGAGGTAGAATATCAAGGAGTAACAGTGAAAATGTTTCGATATTTTATGCTTGGTATGATTTATTAACGAGCTTTACTTTCGCAAAAGCAAACAAAAATAGTTATTACTTTTTAAAAAGGTATGCTTCATGAGTGATAAGAATTTCTAAAATGGATTCGAATCTATCAGTTCCCTTAAGATTAGAAGTATACCTTGATAATGAGTTTCAACTAGTACAAAACCTAGATCATACAGGGATTCCTGCTCATTGCTTAACATCAAAACATATTGACTCATCTTAAGTGGTGATCCGATTGCAAAGTCGGTCAGTATTAGGGATTAGATAAATGAGAAGGATCACTGTGGATGTCGAAGTTTTGAAGGTCAATCTAAGCCTAGTGTTCAAAAAGTTTGAATTGTTAGTGATAAGTCTTGCAATTTGAACGCTATACTCGGTTCCTAAACTATTCTTCAAACCCCCAAGCTAGAACTATACAGCGACTTGAACACAAGAGCGAAGGCGCAAAGTATGCGAAAAGTACTTTACTCCAAAGGTTCATTTTATTACAGAAAACATAGGGTTTTTATAATATTTTAAATGTCCTTGGGTTGCTCGAAGATTCTGGAATGCTACTAAACATAGTAGCAGTATAGCAATCAGCCAATCAGAACCTCTACATGTGACTTTCCACTTCCTTGATGTTTTTGGCTAAAACTTCAAGTGATCGCTGACTGGATGAAATGCTTCTCAGTGTTTCCTGATCCTTTCTTGTCTTTTTCAAGGAAATTTCTGGATCGCTCCAACATTTAATCATTAAAAGTATTAAAAGCATCAGATTCTCAATTCTTTCCCTGTAGATTGCGAATAATAGGCAAATCGACACTACCTCTAAATACCAACCCTAAATGTTTCATCCATAAGCAAACCTTAACCCAGTGACAATGTAATAAAATAGTACTGTGGTATGTGCTACTTATAGAAACAGATATAAGTATTATATGTCAAGAATTGGAAGTATGATTGTTAATAACAGAATTGAAAATGATAAGCGAAAGCAGTCCAACTAGTAACAAGAATGGAAGAATGAAGAAGTTTCTAAGAGACAGTTCAAAGAAGTTGTGAAAATGATGTATTCAATATATTGTTTTCTTATCTTACAAAACCACTGTGTAATTTCAACCAAGTCTTCGTTTGTTACAGTATCGATACTTAGAAGAGTTCGAGAAGACGAGTATTTTTTTATCCATAAGGATGAACTTCTGTGTTTTCATTGTTTTAATTTACAGGTGAAGTAACCTGTTGAAGATGTTAATAGATTCAGTAAACATGGAAAATTAGTTTACGTTTTGTTATATCATTGTTCTCTTTTCAATAAACTATCTATTTACAGTTGTGACGTGCAGTGCCAAAAATTTGATACTGATACACAGAGTGCTGAGCGCTAACCCCACCAACTGACTATTTGAGCAAAAACACAAAAGTGAACGAGAAAATGTATTGGACTACCGAATAAAAATGCACAAATACGTATTCATATATCCTTAGGATATTGACCTATTTTGAGCCCAATGAAATGTACTTAATTGTTGAATCACTTCTGATTACCATCAATTGACCTTTTACTACTTCTGATTAGCTCTCCTCATATCATTTACAAAAATTGTTTTTCTTTTATTTGGCTAAAAACTAGCTGAAAATTCGTCCAGGTTATTTAAAACTGGTTACTATACTATACTTTAACCATAAAATCAATGTTAATCACCATGATAACTATGAAAGACATAATTTAATCGTATTTGAGAATTAACCGATTATTGACACTTAAAAGCGGTAAGTCACCTATCATAATACCATATGAAAAATTTTAGATATCATACTTCTATTGAATTATTAAAATCATATACAGAAGTGGCTATCAGGACTTAGTAACTAGGTGGATTATACCATGGCGTTTGAAGCGAGCTGTAGTGTACTAGGTTCGAGTCCCACCCAGAATGAACATCAACTCTGAGATTCAGGTACATCCAGTTGACGAGTCCCAATTAAGGTGAAACACCCGTCCTGGATTTCAATGCTAGCCACTATCCATCTTTTCTTAGAATGCTTGTGACGTAAGGCAATATCGAGGCAATCTACACAGGATGCACATAAACCAATAAGAGACTGACAAATTACAGTCCTAAACAACAGTGAGAAGATACAATTAAACAATATCGATGAGACTATAATTTATCGACGACCTTTGAGTGTCTCTAAACTGACCTTGAGAGTGACCAATTAATAACCAGGGCCAAATGATGATTATAAACTTACATAAGAAATTATAATTATAATTTACAGTTGATGATTAAGGTTAGAATTTAGATTTAGGGTTTTCAGCACGAAACGACATCAGACATAATGCCGAAAATCTACTTCTACAAATGGATGAGTGATTTCCGCGCCAAAATCCAAGGCTTGTTATCTTATGCGTGATTGATTCGTCCACAAATTATAGTCTCGCCACAATACCAAGTGAATTTCAATCTCACCCCATTGAACAAGCAAATGGCTATCACGACTCAGTAACTTAGTAAATAACACCATCGCGTTTGAAGCGAACAGTACAGGGTTCGAGTCTTGGAGTGAACATCAATACTAAGATTCAGGTATATTCATTTGACGAGTCCCAATTAGGATGAAACGCACGTCTTGGATTTCAATGCCAGACACTATTCATCTTTACTTAAGAAACTTACGATACGCACAGTATGCACATATTACAATAAGAGACTGACCAATTGCAGTCCTTAATAACAATTCGGAAGATACAAATAAAACAATACCAAGTGAATTTAAACTTCAACCCATTGCACAAGTAGGTGTCTATCATAACTCAATAACTAAGTGGATAACACCATGGCGTTTGAAGTGAACGATAGTGTACTAGGTTTGAGTCCTTCACAGAGTAAACCTAATTAAGATGAAACACCTCTCATGGATTCTATTACTAGCCACTATTCATCTTTATTTATAATATTATATAGAAGTATATTCAATTCATTATCATATGCAAATGATTATGATTATGATTTGTTTAAATAAGTAATATATATATATATCATTCTTAATCTAAGTTAAGGTCATTATTGAACAAGATTATGAATAAGATTACTGATATATTATTTTATAATGATTAAAATTATAAATTAATAGTCCTTAAGGAATAGTTAGTTGATCGGATAATGATTACCTAATAATTATAAAACCATAAAATAAGTCAATATAATCTCTTCATATGGATGTAATTCAATCTTAATGACCCTAAATTAGGTCATTATTAAAAGATAATCTATTTTATTAATAAAATTATGTAACCAATGTACTTTATATTTATATAAAAAATATCCTATTAATTAAATAAATTTAATAGTTGAGATCATGAGTTCATTGAAGCGTGACTATCATGAAAAATCTGGAAGCACTGGAAGGTCATTTCATCCTAGTATGGGACTCCTCAGCAGTGAGCATCCATGATTCCATATCGCAAGATTTGAACACAGGATTTATCAGTCTCGCGCGCGAACATTTAACCACTAGACCACTGACCTGACTGACATCCAATGGTGTTAATGTTTAATTTCAAGGAATCCACGAAATTGAGCGACACATCTACCATTCACTCATGATTCAACTATTGAAATTTCTATAATATCCAGTAAACCCCTCTCAAATCAGTTTACATCATTTTGATGTTAATGTGATAAGTAATGATATGTGTTGTTTAGATTGATGATCATTAAAATCATGATCTGATCAATGTTAGAATATTGTTGAAAACTCGGGACCTCTGGATAGCCGTTTTGTCCTAGGACTTATCAGTATGCTTGAATCGAACCAAAAACCCTCAGCCTCGCGTTTGAAATGCTAACTTTTAGACCACTAAGACGGTATCCAATGATTTTAGTGTTTCACTTCAGTCAATAAACTATATTACACGAACATCTTTCATTGTCTACTGTGAGTATTCGTGTGGGGTGTGAGGCAGTTGCCCACTGAAGACAATGAAAATCGGTCACGTGATGCTGCGGATTAATTGTAGTTAGGTATTAACAGAGTTGGATACTGTCTCAGCGGTATAAGTGTTCACTATTCGGGCGCGAGACTGAAGATCCTGCGTTCGGTTCATATCTGAACTTTTGTGAGTGTATACTACTGATGAGTCCTATACTAGGAAGAAACGGCCGTCCAGGGGTTTTGGGTTTTCAAAGCAGTTGCCGATAATTCGATTATCAATAGATTTTACCAGCACTCTTGGTTAACTAGAAATAGGTCAAATGATAATTGAAAGATGTTGCCGAATGCACACAACTGTTTTAAATTTCTGAGAAAATAGACATACGTTATTAGTTAAAAATCTGTGTTTATTTTCATAGAAAAAATGATATGACGGGACATAATAACAAAATTACCCTGTTAACTCATTGTAGCACTTCTAGGACTACTGTCTGTCCCTAGTGCACACAAGGAGTGGGGTTAGGCATGGGGTCAGAAACTCCTTCTCGTAGAAAACAAACTTGCTAAAAAAAAACCGCCAACCAGAATAATTTGATATATCTGACTTTTTCTTTATGAATAATTAAATGGGTGTACAAATCGATATATAAATGGAGGCATTTTCTTTCGGCTAGGTTTATCGTATTTTGCATTGTTACATCACGTCGTTGGAATTGTAATGGTTTATTTTTTTCAAGGAGAAGTAATGGGCGACACGGATATAACAAAAGGCATATATTTATGGTAACTGTTCCATTTTCTTTGTTGGTTTTTTTTACTAAAGTATGACATTGAAGCTAGACCCCCATAGAAAACCTGGAATTATTGGACGGCGGGATTCAAACCCAGTATCTATCAGTCTCACGCGCGCCAGGATGAAACGGTCGTCCAGTGCTTCCAGGTTGACCAATGATCTCAAATATTGAGATTGCTACAATCTCCACAAAAACCCTTCTAATAACATTGATGTTTAATTGCTCTATATTTTAAGGAAATTACAGTGACTCAAACCATCTAACCGGTAAGACATTTGATTGAGATCATAAATCGATCGATGTTAGATCACCATTGAAAACCTGGAAACTCTGGACAGCTCTTTCATTCTACTATGATATTGATAACATTAATCAATTTATGATCTCAATCATAAAACGTAATAATCTCCATAAGCCTATAATGAAAATAAAATTACCCTAAGGAGTTAGATATTATACCATACTATCTTTTCAACAATATTCCAAGTCAAACTTTACATTGTTCTCTACGTATGTATGTATGTATGTATGTGTGTGTGTGTGTAAGGAATTAGTGCGTTAGTGAAATATTGACCTTTCTCACAATTTTTCTTTTATTTAATTAAATTTCTTATGACATAGTAACCTAATTGAATTATTATTATTATTATTATTATTATTATTATTATTTTCATATTATTGATAATTATCATTAATCAAATTGTCCATATGTTACTATACGTCTCCTTTCTTCCTTCATTTTTGTTTATTATAGACAACGGTAAATTGAATAAAATTCTTCCTTCTTTATTCCTTCACCCTCCTCTCTACGATTAACAAATAAATCGGTTAGTTCAATGTATTACATAAATCTCACTTGTTATGCATCAGTATAATTTAGTTCAAATCTCTAAAGGATAAGAAAAAGGTCAATGGTAAGAAATCTTACCAAATTAATTTTTCTCATTTTTTTTTTAGTGGAAACTATGTATGTATATCTCTAAGAGGAAATGGGAAAGAGAGAAAAAGTAGGAGAGAGCGAGAGAGAGGGGAAAAGAGAGAGTAAGGGGGGTGAGGTGAACAGACAATAAGAAATACTTATGTTCTCTTCAAACTTTATTCTACTTCAATATATATATATATATATTAATTAGTTCAAAATGAAATACTCTTCATTCTCCCCCCTCTTTAATTTATACTGTTCATTGATAAAACGGATAAAATCAATCAATCAATTAATTAATCAATCAATCAATATGTATTACGAAATGCCAATTACATAATTAAGGACATTATTTCAATTTGAATACAGTTGATTAATTATTTTTTTTTCTTTTGAAGATGAAAAAAGATGGTACTTTTTGTTTATAGATGAGAAAACTTTGACTTTTATTTTATTTTAATATTCTTAAGATAAATTAATGAGTTCATTACTTCATATAATGCAACAATGAGCAATGAGCAAAAACGGTAGAAAAAGATATTCTTAATAGTAGAGATCATGAGTCAATTGAAGTTAGATCAACATGGAAAACCTGGAAGCATTGGACGGATGTCTCGTCCTATTAAGGGACTCCTCATCAGTGCGCATTCATCATCCCGCATCGAGAGGTTCGAACCCCGGACCTATCAGTTTCGTCCTACCATGGCACTTATCAACAATGCGCATCTACAATCCTGCCTCGCGTGGTTGGAACCCAGGACCTATCAGTCTCGCGCGCGAGCGCTTAAACGCTAGACCACTGAGCCAGACGACATCCAACGGTGTTAATGTCTACCATCAATTGACTCATGATCTGAACTATTAAAATTACTATAATATCCACAAAACCCCTACTGATAAAAGAATATTCATATACCTGCCATAATTTAAAATTAACCAGATTGTATAGTTGTTTGTTGTCAGCCTATGCTTCATTCGGAGCAACAGGCATAAGTAAAGTATGTAAAGTAATAGATGATTTGTAATTTTCTGGATTGCATGTACCGTTGAGTAGCGTATGCGCGTGTATGTGTATGTGTTAGGTACGCGGGAGATTATTAAGTCCCAATTACATGATCCATTCCATTGTTATATGTATGTATCAAGTAAATTACAGGAAAAAGACTTTATAAAACATTTATTTAAATGATAAATATGTAACTTCGTTCAGCAATCAACTTGAGAATGAATATCAGGGAGATCTTTTGTAACCTTATAACTGTGAAAACTCAAATATCGTAAATATATGAAACAAAAACTCAATGAGGTTACTAGATTATCATTATGTTATATTGTAGAATGACGGAATTATGAGACTATTCATTGTTGAATTGACACTAAATACTTCAATTACACAAAGTTTTGCACCGTAATTATCTTCTTGAATTAAATTTAATCTATCTATCCATCCATCTATCTATCTATCTATCTATCCACACATCTATCTATCTATCTATCTATCTATCTATCCACACATCTATCTATCTATCTATCTATCTATCCACACATCTATCTATCTATCTATCTATCTATCCACACATCTATCTATCTATCTATCTATCTATCTATCTATCCACACATCTATCTATCTATCCACACATCTATCTATCTATCTATCTATCTATCTATCTATCTATCTATCTATCTATCTATTTTTTTATATATATCGCGTGATGGATTGATGATTTTAGCATGTCGCCTATTCTTATAATTAAAATCTGATAGATTTTCCTTAAAGTTTTGTACCAGCAAAAAGTATTTGTTTTCAAAATTATTATTTTGATATGTTCAATTTATCGGATTCATCTGTTGCTTAATGTTTTTATCAATGATTGACATAGATTATTATTTATTTATTTGAACACATAAATATCAATGCAAGGGAGCACCAAATTCATATATGCCATACAATAACAATGAGGCCAGTAGTAGCTACTACTCGGGTGCCCCGGCTCAAGCAGATGATTTTCTAAGGAGACCAAACCTGGAGCCTTCGACCTTAAGCTCTAATCCACAAGGCAGTGAGGCTACGTAAGGAGATGTAGTCTCATGTTAGTCGGTAACCAACAATAGGTTTATACGCCATTTGTTCCCTCAGGATCATAAAGACCATGTGCTCCATTGGTTCGGATTCAGGGTTTTCCAGCTCCTTTAAGTGGATCCTTTTTATCCACCAACTCGGTTACATCATCGAACATTCGCTTTTCGTAATCAGTCACCACAGTGTATTTCTACTAAATAAAGTTGGTGTTCTTAGGAAAAACAAACAATCATTGGAAATGAGTAAATCATGATTTTAAAAAAAACCTTTAAAAAAACGAGGGATCTGTAAATTTAAGCGGTTATTTGTGCATAACAATATTAAACAAACAATATTTAAGACATTATTGAAAATATTTTGGTTATTCGAGATACATTTTGTCACATTACAATAGTGTTGGTTTCAATGACTATCTTGTATCATGAAGTTAAAGTATAGTACAATGAATTACATTACAAAATCATCATTCAATACCACTAGTTATAACTAGATATTTTCAACGGTGTCTGTTATGAGATAGTGACTCGCTGAAGTCAATGGTGAATGTGTGGCTTAAATTCGTAAATTAGTTGAAGTTAGACATTAACACCGTTGTATACCTGCCGGCTCAGTGGTCTAGAGGTTAAATGTTGGCGCGGGAGACCGACGGGTTCTGGGTTGGAATCTCGCGATGCGGGATCGTGAATGAGCACTGATGAGGAGTCCCACAACAGGACGAAATGGCCGTTGAATGCTTCCAGGTTTTCCATGTTGATATAACTTCAGTTGACTCATGATCTCAAATATTAAAATTTCTATTAAATTAAAGTTGATTTAGATATCTATTGTCAAGTAGAATAAACAAATTAAATCCACATTCTTATCAAAACTGAGTAGTGGGTAGTAATAGGATTGAGAATACGCGTTTCACTCGATCGGAGACTTGTCAGCTGGATGTACCTGTATCCCAATTTTGATGTTAACACCTTACTCTCGGATCCATTGAATGGCTTGTTAGCAAAATCATGATTAACCGCTCAATATGCACGACTAGTATAATGGATGAGCATACTGATGGGAACAACCAAATGTATATTAACAATAGATTACAGAATATCTTGGTAGAATATGAGAATCATACATTAAATAATCCATTTGCAAATCTTCATCATTTTTCTTTCATATTCTGTATGATTCTTCCGATTCACAATTTATTTCTAATTCCATTTCTATTTACTTCAAGTCTACCTTCATAGCTTTCTACTGCAAGTTTTTCTACTTGCAAATGATGTCACATACTACTTATGTCTGTCAATATAAGTAATATATATAACAACGAGATAATACAATCCCTTACAAGTAAATCAGATCTACATGCCATTGTTTTGATGCTAAAACGATTATCCTTATTATTATTATTATTGTTATTATTATTTATAAGACCGTTTGACAAAAGAAGAAAACTTTCCCATTTTATTATTTCATTGTTAAAAAATTGACTTATACACAAATGCGTATTAACATCAAATAGTTAATGTTACAAATGAGTTCACTTGTTTTTTAAATATATGTGCGTAAACATGACAGGTTTCGTGAAATAATGTTAGTGTTAGTTGACACCGAAACCACCTTGTAGAAAGTGTATCACCTCATGCAAGATTATGGATACGGTACTCTTCATTGATAACTCAGAGGGAGCCCATACTCCTTATGATATCTGAATCCATGTCATCTACCTTCATAGTCTAGCAAGTTAATATTGATCTATACGATCCATAATTGAAATCATGTGTAACTATGATATTTAAAGTAGACTGAATACTGAGTACTGCCAAGTGTTATATATGTGCAAGCTTTTAGTTTTAATCTATTTATTAAGTCAAAACTTATTAACAGAACTTCAAAGCGTTGTTGTTGTTGTTGTTGATGTTGTGTGTGTGTGTGAAATCTTGAAGGAAGACAAATAAATATTGGTTTACTGATGGCTAAACAAAAAAAAAAAAACAACCAACAGACGTCTGTATATGTTCCAGAAAGAAAGGATAAGAGTGTTTACTGTGAAATCATAAATGTTTGTCTAAAAAAAAACAGACTATAAATAAAAGTGTTTGTTTACATGGAGTAAACAAAGTTTTCCCCCATCTGTGATTACATTTTTTATTCATCAACATGATAATCAAATTTTAAATAAAGTGGGAGCTTTTAGTTTGACTAAATGTGGTTAGACACTAATGAACGAATCTAAGTGGACAGAATTGAAAGTTTAGAGTAAGTTTTTGGTTAAATAACCTTGTTTTAAGAAGATATGTTTGTAATGCGAATCGATGTCGAGTGAAGTGTTCTGACGGGTCGGCGTTCGCTGATATAGTTGACGGAGAGGAAAAATGGGACATGAAGTTGCTGGGCGGACATAGGATGTAGATGGCTTAGAAGGTCGACGGGGCGCAGGTGTTAAACATCCCAGGTGCCGTGTGGACGCCGGATTTTTGTGGCTAGGCAGACCGACGGAGCTACTAAGGTCAGGGGGTTGCAGGCTCGACACTTTGATGGGGAGCGTGGCATAGACCTCAGCAAAGAAGAAAGTGGCACGGAGAGCAAAAATACCAAAAAAAGACTGTCTATAGGTGGGACGAGTGTGGTGGATGTTACTTATATTGACAGACATAAGTAGCATGTAACACCAATCGGAAGTGGAAAACCTGGAAGCAGAAGTCTATGAAGGTTGACTTGAAGTAAACAGAAACGGAATTATAGATGAATTGTGAATCTGAAGAATAATACAGAATGTGAAGGTCAAATGATGGGAATTTGCAAATGGATTATTTAATGTATGGTTCTCATATTTTACTGAGATGCTCCGTAATTTTGAGCAATTTTCATGAAACGTTTATTTTAAACTATTACTGATGGTGTGCAGTTAATTACTCTTAGTGAGCTACATGGAACAAATGTCAGATGTTTATCTATCTAATAAAATGATAAGTAACCCACTTAGTACTTATAATCTCTGTGTTACTATATGACTTTGAAATGTTGCCTACGAAAGTAGAAGACAAGTAGTATGTAGAGATTAACTTCCTCTATATATGACTCCAATAAATAGTGTCCCGTTACCTGAGTATTTAATGCAGGCTAGATCTCTTAGTAGAATGTCTTCAAGGTATTCTTGATGAATGTTAGGACTAATAAGTGAGTACTGTTGAAATTAAATGTAAATAGAAATGTGTAACCAAATAATGATCCAGTTAAGAATTTATCGACTTCACTGACCAAGATATGTGATATAATTGTGATTCAATATTTTTCATTGATTATTACTAATCAAGGGATCTCGTTAGCGTAGTCCGTTCGTTTTCACAACTAACTACAAAGTCAATTCACAGTAAATCAGAGATGAATTGTTATGTTAGTCAAAATACTTTCAGAATTTCCTCTTAACTGTTTTAAAATCTTAACAGTTGAATTGACTGGTCGATCTAATCTAGAACACAATCAAAAACCTGGAAGCATTAAACGGCCATTTTGTCCTAGTGTGAAACTCTTCAGCAATGTGCATTCACGACTTTACACGCAAGATTCAAACCCAGAACTTTCGGTCTCACGTGTGAACGCCTAACCTCTGGTCCACTGAAACGTGGATAACTACCACAACCATCATCAAAAATGTACAAGTATTTATAAACAATTGTCTAAACAAGATACTAAATGTCCATTGACTGGATATCATTAGTAACAGCTTACTGAAGGAGAGAACAAACCAGCTTCCATCTGAAGAGGAAAATAGGAAAAGAAACTTGAGTTAGATGGGACGTATAATACGGAGATCACCAAACTACATCACGAGGCAAGCCCTACCTAGGAATCCTGAAGGGAAACAGAAAAGAGGATGACAAAAAAAAACACATTGCACTGAGAATTGGAAGTAGACATTGAAAGGATGTACAACACCTAGAAACAACTGGGAAGGATTGCCTAGGAAAAAGTTAGATGAAGAATGCTGGTTAGTGGCTTATACTCCTTCATCAGGAGTAACAGGCATAGGTAAGCAAGTAATTAAGTGTTCTCCAATTTTTATAAATAGTCCTCTATTTTATATTAATCAATGTTAATCTTTACAAATCTTTTCATCAGCTTATTTGATAAATTGTTAATTATTAAGCGGAACTAAAACTACAAAACAGTCTGTCATGTACAGCTGAGTTCAAGTGAAGAACTAAAATTGACTGAATATACCACTACTACCAGTAATAATAATAATAATAATGAGAAGAAAAAAATCAAAGTGAAAAATCAGAAAAGTTTTTCACGGCCTGTTAACCATTGATTAACAATCATTTCAGCTTGTCAACATCTTTTCATCGTACACAACTGTACATAAATATCTATCTATCTATCTATCTATCTATCTATCTATCTATCTATCTATCTATCTATCTATCTATCTATCTATCTATCTATCTATCTATCTATCTATCTATCTATCTATCTATCTATCTATCTATCTATCTATCTATCTATCCACACATCTATCTATCTATCTATCTATCTATCTATCTATCTATCTATCTATCTATCTATCTATCTATCTATCTATCTATCTATCTATCTATCTATCTATCTATCTATCTATCTATCTATATATATATATATATATATATATATATATCTATATATACATACACATAGATCTATACCTCAAGAAAAAGGTTTATATTAATAGTAGAGTTTAGTAAGAGAAAAGAAAAAGAAATAAAGTCTAGTTACTATTTAACCGGAATAAATTGTTATGAGAATGAGGTAGGTGAGTCGGTGTGTGTGTGTGTGTCTGTGTGTCTGTGTGCTGTGTGTGTATATGACTTAATGAATAAGAAATTTAATGCTTAATTAAGTGAGTAAATAAGTGAGTGAGAAGGATAAAGTAGTATTGGTAGAAGAAGAAATGAAAAGAGATGTACTATGATTATAAATTACTTTACTATACTACTATATTACTACTAATAATAAAAACGAATATTAGTAATATATGTTATATAAAATAAAAGAAAATTAAAATAATGAATTTAAATAGAAGAAGATAACTTACAGATTCAACTTAAAAAAGGACACGAAATAAGTTATAATAGGAGAACTTAAAAAGAAAGATTAATTAAATAACTAAATGATTGTGAAAATATTCATGAATTGAAGTAGCAGTGAAATGAATGTTACTCATAAGATTGTTTATAAGTAGTATGTAGGAGAAATACGAAAGCCTTTATTCAGAAGATACAAGTGTTTATTAACAGTTCTCTACACAAAATACTTCAGATCCATTGAATAGACACTATCAGTAACAATTTATTATGAGAGAGAATAAACTAGATTCCATTGGAAGAAGAAATCAGGAAGAAAAATTACTGGAAGTGGATAGGACATATATTGAGGAAAACATCCAACTGTATCACAAGGTAAGCCATCACTTGGAATTCTCAAGGTCAAACGAGAAAAGGAAGAAGACCAAAGAAGATATTACTCTGTGTAGTGGACACAGTCATGAGAAGAATGAACAACAATTGGATAGAACTAGAAAGGAAGGTGGAAGACAGATTGGATTGGTGATTGCTGATCGGCGATCTATGCTTTACTGGAAGTAACAGGCGTAAGTAAATAAGTAATTATGTAGAAGAGAGTCTCATTGAAGTTGATGAAAATCGATAGCCGAAGATAGATTCACAAGAATCCAAAAGCATATCAACTGTAAATTTTCATTCTAACTGATTTATAACTCTCATTTAGTTCTTATGAATAAGTGTCCACTCTCAAGATCACTTCAATGTCCCTTAAAGTTTATTCATCAATTCTAGTCTCATCCCATTTATTCTTTTTCTATATTATACTACTTATATTAAGTAGATTTTTCTTTTAAATAATTATGTTTTTCTATTTACACAAGTCTTATATACATCAAACTTTACATATACCGAATATGTCATACTATAAAAATCTAATCATGAATGATAAAGATAATCATTTGACTAATTTCATTTAATTATTATTTCTATTATTAATTATTTTTATTATTAATAAGTAGTAATAACCACGCCTACTTTCAATGTTACCTTAGTGATAGACATTAGCTATATATAACTGTATATAGCTGTATCATTTGAGTCAACAACAACAACAACAACAACAACAACAAAATCTCAGTTCAGCTCATTATGAAACAGATTGTATTTGAGAATGAGATATAAAATAGTTCTATAAAAATAATTTCCAACACTGATTGATCATTGTATAAGTAATCAAAGTTATGTATGT
Source organism: Schistosoma spindalis (assembly GCA_946903255.1). NCBI lineage: Eukaryota > Metazoa > Platyhelminthes > Trematoda > Strigeidida > Schistosomatidae > Schistosoma > Schistosoma spindalis. Next base: position 3,064,592 of record OX336416.1, read on the forward strand.
GTAGAGTTGTATAGGGATATACATATTCTATCAATCATTGACTTATGATAATAATCATAATAGGGGATTATGAGGATATGATAATAATTTATTATTATCAGAAGGGATTGTGTGGAGATTTTTAGAAATTTCACTGGTTGAAATCATGAATCCATTGAAGCTAGACCACCACGGAAAACCTGGAAGCACTGGACGGCCGTTTCGTCCTAGTGTAAGACTCCTCAGCAGTGCACATCCACGATCCCGCTCCTCGCGAGATTCGAACTTAGGACCTATCAGTCTCGCGCCAGTAATAATCATCTGCTCACAAGTGACTGACTTTAAAACATACTCCTGAAGTTCTAGTGAGAAGCCGTGACCAGTGGAGTTCAACCAGGTCTGTTGTGAGATATCAGCTCACTGAAGACAATGGTGTACGGTGGCGCAACTTCGTGGATTGGTTGAAGTTAGACATTAACACCGTTAGATGCCGGCTCAGTGGTCTAGTTGGCTAAGCGCCTGGCGCGAGACTGATAGGTTCTGGGTTCGAATCCTGCGAGGAGCGCACTGCTGAGGGGTCCCATACTAGGACGAGACGGCCGTCCAGTGCTTCCAGGTTTTCCATGGTGGTCTAGCTTCAATGGATTCATGATTTCAACCAGTGAAATAATTTATTAGTTGAATTCAAGAGTCCATTAAAACTAGACCATTATAGAAAATCTAGAAGCACTAGAAGGTCGTTTCGTCCTAAAATGGGACTCCTCAACAGTGTACATCCACAATCCCGTGCGAGATCGATAAGTCCTATGTTCAAATCCCTCGAGCAAGATCAATTAAGAATTGTTGAAGTTCGAAAGTTCATCTTAGTTTAATAAAACAAATACTTTAAGGATTGTAATCAATAATCAAGTAAATCTACTTAGTCTAACTAATGTGCAGGTTCTAGTTTATCACCGATTTTGAAAATAATATATACTGTCAGTAACCCACTTTACTCAATAACTTAGTCAAAGATATTATCAATGAGATAATCAAGATGCTATTGATTTGTGTTTAAAGTATTCTAATAAGAAAAATAAACAAGAAAGATGAAGGGTAGATTAGTGAGTCATTCAGATTCTTATGGAATAACAAGAATTTCGGACAATTTTGTTGGCAAAAAGCGAGATTCAAATGAAACTATATATGTAACTAAACAAAGTGATATCAAATAATCTATCTCTATATAACAATGAAACTGAATATCTATCTTATTATAAACATGAAATTTTAAAGAAATAAATATGTACTACTGTGGTGCGCTCTACTTATATTGGTATAAGTAGTATATGACGCGAGTTTTAAACGTAATGTCTGACAGCAGAAGATGGGGAAACATCAAGAAAGAAAAAGCGGGAACACAATGGGATTTGTATGGAAACTCATGAACAATGAAATATCAGACAATCGATTGATGTTTGCAACAGGAACAGTCCAGTTTGATATGATGAATTGATATTTTGCAAATTAAGGATTCACTATATGGTTGTTAGATTTTATTAACAAGTGCTGTAATATATTGTCAGGGACATTTTATTGTCCCCACCTGTGTTCTGTTCACTATACTATTACTAGTAGTAGTGTGGTGTATACTATTTATATTGACAAACATAAGTAGTATATATCATCAATCAGAAGTGGAATACCTGACAGCTAATGGTTGAGAAGATTGTATCAGAAAGAAAGGAAATATACAGTAATGATCATATCAATGAACGGACAATTTAGTTTCAAACAATTGATAGAGGTTTATCAAATAAAGTATTGAATGTATAGTTTTCACACTTTACAAAAGAACTTTGTAATTTGGTATTAAAATATAATTGGTAGTCTGAACTCTTATTTATCGATTTTGTCTATTCACTGGGGAAATAAAAGTTGATTACATTCTGGAATTTATGTATTAAATTAAGTATACGATAGAAAATTGATCAAAATTAATTTGGTAGTAAGTATAAAATCGTCTGATGGATATTCACATTGGCAATCCATACGAGGTAATACATCACTGAAGATTAGTTGAGGTTAAACATTAACACCGTTGGATACCGGCTTAGTAGTCTAGAAGTTAAGTATACGCGCTCGAGACCGAAGCTTCTGGGTTCGAATCTTGTGTGCGGAATCATGGATGCACACTAGGATGAAACAACCGTCCAGTGCTTCCTTTAGGTCTTCAATGGTACTTACTTACGCATGTTATTCCTAATGGAGCATAGGTTGCTGATCAGCATTCACCATTCCAATCTGTCTTCCACCTTCCTTTCTAGTTCTATCCAATTGTTGTTCATTCTTCTCATGACTGTGTCCACTTCACAGAGTAATACCTTCTTTGGTCTTCTTCCTTTTCTCGTTTGACCTTGAGGATTCCAAGTGATGGCTTACCTTGTGATACACTTGGATGTTTTCCTCAATATATATCCTATCCACTTCCAGTACTTTTTCTTCCTGATTTCTTCCTTCAATGGAATCTAGTTTATTCTCTCTCATAATAAGTTGTTACTGATAGTGTCTATTCAATGGATCTGAAGTATTTTGTGTAGACAACTGTTAATAAACACTTATATCTTCTGAATGATGACTTTCATAGTTCTCCAACTTTCCACTTCATACAATGAAACTATCTTGACATTTATATTAAAAATTCTAACTTTGATATTAATTGACAATTGTTTTGAGTTCCATATGTTTTTTGTTTGTTTGTTTTTTTTCAATTCTAGGTATACCATTCTTGTTTTACTAATCCACACTTTCCTATCTATATCAAATCTATCTCATATTCATCAATAATAATCTAACATTAATCGATTGATGATTTTAATCATTGATAGGAAACATTTATTGTTCATTTAGTTTTTGTATGATTTCATTTTATTTTGTAAATTTGACCTTTTTTTTTGTTTTTTTTTTGTTTTTATTTTGTTTATTCTTGGATTGATTTACTTTATAAAGTTTCTTTTTTTTTATTCTTTTCTATATTTCCGTATTGAATAAGTTCAATTTACTGATTACCAAGATACAAAATAAAGAAATTGGTTTTATTCAATTGATTAATTTCTATTTCATTTCAATATTGATTTAATTAAGATTTATAATAAATAATCTTAATTTCAACAAATAAATCATTCAAATACTTTATTCATTCAAATTAATTTGAAGTTAGACATGAACACCGTTAGATGCCGGCTCAGTGGTCTAATGGTTAAGTGCTCATGCGCGAAACCCAGTAGATCCTGGATTCGAATCTTGCAGGGGGCGAGGTCGTGGATGCGCACTGTTGAGGAGTCCCACAATAGAACGAAATGGCCGTCCAGTGCTTCCACGTTTTCCATGTTGGTCTAGCTTGAACTGACTCGTGATCTTAATGATTGAAATTAGAAGAAGATTATTATGGAGATTGTAGTAATTTCATTAGTTGAATATATGAATCAATTAAAGCTAGACTATTATGGAAAATTTAGTAACACTGAATGACTGTTTTATCCTATTGTGGAACTCCTCAGCAGTACATTACTACAACCTAGCTTGTAGGATTTGAATCCAAGATTAGTTGAAATTAGACATTGACAAGATTGGATGCCGAATCAGTGGTCTAGTGGTTAGGTGATAAGATTGATAGGTCTTGGGTTCGAATCCTGAGAGTAAGGTTTGCGGATGCGTACTGCTGAAGAGTCTCATAATGGGACGAAATGGTTTTCCAGTACTTCTAGGTTATTGATGATGGTCTAGTTTCAATTGACTCATGATCTTAACTATTGAAATTGATTTTGATTGATATTTATAAACTTGATTCTGTAAACTTAATACTGGGTTCGATTCGCTGAGTGAACATCAACTCTGGGATACAGGTACATCCAGCTGACAAGTTGAAAATAAGATGAAACACGTGTTCTGGACTTCACTGATTGCCACCATCCACCTCTAGTTACTGTAGTATTGGTTATTATGTTAAGCCCATATACCTTATTCTGGCTTTCGGACAGGCCAGTCTATTCATTCAACTTGAGTCATATTTTGGCCTTGTTAATTATTCACTTATCAACCTTGACTGTTTTTATATGAGTGTATGTATGTGTACACTTCTTATCCCATTACCCATCACATGTTTGTAGCTTATTCTTGTGTGACTATAAATATTGATTAACCCTCGGTTAAAGCAAGTTGGCTCACATGCTTTCTTCACTGCGCGTCATTTCGCTTCGCTCTCTTCTCTTTGCTTCATTCCCTGATTGCCTGTTCAAATCAACGAGTGTATGAAATATACATATTCAAAATTCATTCTCGTTATTTGACTTATTTTATTCCGTTATTCACTAACGCGAGTTAAGTCGATGATAATATACGAGGATTGACAATATGCATATCTCAGTAGCAATCAGAAACAGTCAATTTGGAGTCAGATCCCGAATCACTAAATTACAAACTTGATTAATTGGTTAATATGACGGAATAAGAATAGTTATTTGTGGATATTTTATTAAAAATCATAATTTTTATCAATGATGCTGGACAGGCAGTTGTCAGTAAATGAAATGAAGCAGACAGTTCAACGGTAGTTGAATTGAACAAAAAATTAATCAATAGATAATGTGGATAGGACACATATTGAGAGAAGCACCCAACTGCGTCACAAAGCAAGCCATCACTTGAAATTCTCAAGGCCAACAGAGGAGAGGAAGACCAAAAAAGACATTATTCCGTGAAGTGGATACACACATGAGAAGAATCAAGAATAATCGGATACAACTAGAAAGGAGGTTCCAGAACAGAGTGGGTTGATGAATGCTGGTCGGTGGCCTTTGCTCCGCTGGGAGTAACAGACGTAAATCAGTAAGTAATGTGGCCAGTTATTGATTACATCAATAGTCAGTTTCCAATCATTTAAAGTCTTGGATTAGGATTCAACTTTATTAATTTAGGTTTGATCATTTCCACTAGCAAGTCAGCAATTCACTCAGTTATAAATAGCTCAAAACCAGGCAAATACATAGCATAGTCTGTTACATTTCTCGATAAATCAAGTCTCCACAATATGGTTTATTAGACAATATCAAATTTGAATAGTTGAGTTAATGATTCAATTAAAGCACTGGACAGCTGTTTCCTACTAGTATGTGACATTTGAGCAGTGTGCATCCACGATCCCATACCGTGAGATTCGAACCCAAGGTCCATCAGTGTCGACGAATCGGCCATCCACTGCTTCCAGGTTTTCCATGGAACTCAACAAAAACGTCTTTCTGATAGTAATATTTAATTTATTTCATTTCTAAGTTGTTTTCTTTATGAATATGGACAGACTGAAGAGACATGATATTGGTCCACATCGACAACATTTGTATACATTGGTTACTATTCAAAGATAAATACGTTTAAATATAACAGACTTCGAAGAGGCCAGTTGTAATTTAAATAGCTCATTAGTAATATCTCTAATTAATTGATTAAAGAATGTTTTCTGAATCGACTAATTACAAACAGTATACTAAGAGTATAATTAATTACAGATTTGTGAGAACGGTCCACGGGGGAACTCAAAGAAGATTTAAGATGCTCAGAAAGAATCGAACATATATTCCATCTAATCATCTTTCGGAGGAATATTCCAGAATCTCGACGTGTATCTTCCCTATTGGAAAAATGCTAAACAAAACTGGTACGCCGATTACGTTTTTACTAAAAACTATAAATACCTGATAGTTTTGTACCATAAATGACACTGTTTTGGAATAGCATTCCTTTCACTTATTTTCTGTCTTCTTACTTGCGACTTGAAGGGTTCTAGTGTTTAAGTGCTGAAGTTGTACGCCGTATATTCAGAATCTAAGCTCTAGATATAACAAAATACACATCAGTAATCGTGTTCACACTAGGACGCTAAGAAAAATTAGTTGTAGTAGACTTCAATAATTTAAGTTATCGGTCAATAAAAACTTGGAGAACTACTACAACAATCATCAAGTAGGTACAATTATTTACTAATAGTTGTCTACACAAGATACGCGACAATCATTGACTGGATATCATCAGTAACAGCCTACTGTTGAAGAGAACAAACCAGCTTCCATTTGAAGAGGAAATTAGAAAAAGACGTTACAAGTGGATAAGACATACATTATGGAAATCACCAAACTGCATCACGAAGCAAGCCCTAACTTGGAATCGTGAAGGAAAGCGGAAAAGAGGAAGGCCAAATAACATATTACATCGGAAAATAAAAGTAGATATGAAAATGATAAATTGAAACTGAAAAGAACTGGAAAGTATTGCCCAGGACAGAGTTGGATGGAGAGTGCTGGTTGGCGGCCTATTCTGATCCACAAGGAGTAACAGGCGTAAGTAAGTAATGTCAATAAAGCATAAATACTATGCTACGGTTGAGCTAACCGCAATGAACCATTCAATTCTTTCTGTTTGTAATCGTTTATTCTTAAGAAAAATATTTATGTAGTGGTATTTTTCCTATTTACTATCTTTTCTTAGTTGTAGCCCAGATTTTGTCTTGCAACAACCAATAACTTTGTGAGATAGAAGCTTTTTAGAAGAATGAGAGTGACAACTCTACTGGTTATTGATACATGTATAATCAGCTCAAATTTATTTAGATTATTGTAATCAAATTTATTTAGTCATATCAAACTTGAACTTAGTCTTCAATAAATCTCCATTCCCTTAGGTTAGTAACATCCTAGTTACTACAATTGTATGTTTGCTAATAATCGATAAAAAGAGAAACTTAGTCTTAAATTATCAACAACTCTTACAATCCACTTGGTGTTCTTTCATTTGTATCTACCCATTGTTATTTAGGACTGCAATTGACCAGTATTTTATTATTGGCATATGTGCATACTTCGTAGATTGACTCGATATAGTCTAATGTCACAAGCTTTTTAAACAAACAGTCCCAAAGTTAACATCAATTCTGAGATGCAGGTACATCCAGTTGACGAGTCCCAAATAGAACGAAACGCGCGTCCTGGATTTCACTACTAGCCACTATACATCTTTGCCTATAATGCTTGTGACTTAAGGTAATATCGAGGCAATACCCACAAATTGCACATATGCCAACAAGAGACTGATCAATTACAGTCCTTAATAACAATGGGAAGATACAAGTAAACAGCAAATGAATATAACGTCACCCCATTGCACAAGCAGGTGGCTATTAGGACTCAGTAGATGAGTGGATAACGCGATGGCGATTGAAGCGAACAGTAGTGTGCTGAGTTCGAGTTCCTCCCAGAATGAAAATCAACTGTGAGATGCAGGTACATCCAGATGATAAGTCTCAAATAGGAAGAGATGCGCGTCCTGGATTCCACTGTTAGTCACTATCTATCTTTGCCTATAAAATCTCTTACTATCGTTTTAGGATGATATATACGTCTAAGCATACAGAAAAACATACAATATTAGGGACTGAATTCATTTATATAAACAACAAAATTTTTTTATACTACTTAAGTTACTATCAGAATTCAGACAATTACGTAAATAAACATCACGTTTGTTATTTTCGATTATTTAAATAAAAACGTGATTGTGTAAATGAGGAAATAAACTTGAGTTTATTTCTTTCTGTTTCCTTAAAGTTTTTCCATGTCTATAAATCAATCAACCAATCAATCGAATAAAACAATTTAGTTTAATAGTTGAGATCATGAGTCAATTGAAGCAAGACCATCATGGACTACCTGGAAGCATTTGGGTGGGCATTTCGTCGTAGTATGGGACTCCTCAGAAGTGCGAATCCACGATCCCGCATCGTGAGGTTCGAACCCAGCACCTATCAGTCTTGCTTGCGAGCACTTAACCATTAGACCACTGATACGGCCAGCATCCAACGGTGTTAATGTGTAACTTCAACTAATCCACTATTCTCTTCAGCGAGTTACTATCTCACAACTGACCCGGTTGAACTCTACTGGTCACTGCTTCTCATTAGAACTCCAAGAAATACCTCTTGAAGCCAGTCACTAGTCAGCATATATTGATTAATGTCAGAAGTGGTTTTTGTGGATATTAATTTACTTTCATTTAAATATCATTTCTTCATTAATTTTGATTAAATCAGTTATTATCAATGAAATGTTTGTTTTTTTTAGAATTTTGTTGTTTTTATCACGAACTGGTTTTAGTTAGATAATTATTTGAAATTAGGATAGAGTATTGGATAGGTGTTTCGTCTTGGAATGAAGTATCTCATCAGTATGCCTCCACGACCTTACCTAGGATTCAATCTAGTACTTTTAGATAAATTGTGTTTATCTTTAAATTAAGTCGATTCGTGATATTGTTCAACTATCTTACAATTCAATTAGCAAGTGACTTAACAGTCAACAGTGAGACTATCATTTATGGCCGACCTTTGAGCGACGCTAAAGTGATCTTGTGAATTTCTATCTACTTACTAGGGCTGAATGAGGCTTAGAAAGCAGTTTGAAGAGTATGGATTATGACTCAGAGTTGATAGTCATGGTTAAGAATTATATTTAAGGTTTTTCGTCACGAACTGATATCATTTAAAATACCAAGACGTTATTTAGACAAATGGGGTGAGTGAACTTTGCGCCAAGATCCAAAACCTGTTATCTTATATCCAATTTGTTCGTCCATATATTATGGTCTCATCAACTCAACTAATCACAACCTTTAAAAACAATCAGAGTGAAGATTATGTTGAGAGTATTTAATTCAAGAATGATTTACATTGCAGACTGATCTAAGTTAGATAACCACTAAAAACTAGGAAGTCCTGATCAAGTATAAAATGTTTAGGCGTTATGTAGTACGTGATATTGAAGTATTGAATTAAAAATTACTATGAATAAGGTATTCCAGATGATTCTATGTGATGGCGTTTAATTCAAGATAAATGAAACCCTTTGATAATTTTGTTTTAAAATCACTCGTTTGTTGAAAATATATCTTTGATCCTTTATATTGAAGATGAACACTTGACATTACCTAGTCAATAGTGTATAAAATACTAAGTTAAGATCCATCTGTTTAGTTAAATTAGATGTTAATAGTTGAATTCATGAGTCTATCTAACCTAGACCATCACTGAAAACCTGGAATCACTGGACATCCGTTTCGTCCTAGTATGGGACTCTTAAGCAAAGCGAAGGTCCAGGATTCACGTCTCGTGTGCGGGATCGTGGATACACACTGTTGAGGAGTCCCACAATAGGGTGAGATAGACTTTCAGTGCTTTCAGGTTTTTAATGATGTTCCAGCTTTGATCGAATTATGAATTGAACTATTAAAACTATTACAATCTTCACAAATCCCCATTCTGATAAATTAAATGTGACAATGATAATTATGGTGGTAACTTGTTTGTTTGTCTAAAAATTGATTCGTTAGTTAAATTTATTCTAAATGATCATTTGTTTATATTTTTTTCATGTAGACTATAGAAATATGTTATTTACTTACAATTGATTATTCATTGAAAGGTGACCAACATCATTTTTGTTCAGTCTATCAGTATTGATCAAATTCTGTAGATCAATTTGCAAAACGATCACTAGTCTAATTGACTCAATATCACGTGTACTATTTTTTGGTGTTAGGCAATCAAAAGTAGTCAACAGGAAATCCTACTTGAACTAGGTTACTTCCTGGTTGAAACTAATGAGTAGGATATACCCGCACCCTTAATGGAACTAATGCCCCCTATAGGATAAGAAACAGCATGACACAATCACACATTCTGAAAAGTTCCCATTGACCTAGAGACACCAGATGATACTAAGAAAGAGGCAAACATGAAATTGATCCATACTCAGTGATCGATCGATTGCGAAATATCCCAGTCCTAAAGGAAATCAATTATGACTCTGATTGCTTAGTGGTAACGTCTTAGGCTGTAAAACTATATTATGGGTTCAAATCCTATAGAGAGCATAAGTTCTTATAAGATTATCGTTTCGTGTTATTTATTTAATTAGACACATAAACATTGGTACAAGGAGGTACCAAATAGATATGCACCACATAAATCACTCGATTTATGTGAGGGATGGGATACTTCCCGGGTGCCAAAACCGAAACAGGTCATTTGTTTAGGTGGCCACATCCCGAACCTTTGATCGAAAGGTCTAATCCGCAAGGCAGTGGAGCAACGTTAGGATATCCAGTCATATGGTAGCCGGCGACAAATGCTTGGTTTGTGCACCATTTATTTCCTTAGGATCCTAGAGCCCATGTACACCATTGGTTGTGAACCAGGGTTTTCCAACATTTCTAGACGGATCCTCCATATCCACTAACTCGGTTAAACCTTTGGACATTCGCTTTTCGCCCTCTTATTTTCGTCAACAATAGTAGAACCACGAGAAGACAGTGAGTAGGACTTAACTGGCATTTGTTGTATACACGTGAGTATGTGAGAGTGTTTCGAGAGAGAGAGAGAGAGATCTGACTCTCCCCACTCTCAGCCGTACCAGAGCGTTTGGGAACCACGTATTCATAACGACTGTCAGTTCAAGCAAAACATACAAGCAAGTTTTCCTGTTGACTACATTCAATTAATTAACATTTTAAACTTACTAAATCAATATTTATTAGATGATTATGAGAATAATGAGAATTTGTTGTCAGATACAAGTTTCACTATGCTACATAAGAAGAAAGTAAACAAAAACGAAGGAGCTAAATGATAACAAAAGAAATGACTGAACAATGAGTTGACATTTCACTCTCATAATGAAACTCAATCCTCTTTCAAGTCTATAATAAACATGATAGATGGATATTATTATAGAAAATAAGTCTTATTCAGTATAATTAAATAACAATTAAACAACTGTGGTTTTATAAGTAAAGATGGAAAGTGATTAGAAGTGGAATTCAATTTAACGACTGGTCAACTAGATGTACCTTCATCTAAAACTTGTTAATGTTCATTTCATGACTTGAATCTAATACCGTTCACTTCAAACGTCATTGAATTATCCACTAATAGCCACAATACATCCAATGTTTGTCAATCAAGGCAATATTAAGGTAATCCTCAGAGGATGTATATATGCTAATAAGACACTGATCAATTGCTGTCGTAAACAACAATAGGAGGATACAAATGAACCATAACAAGGGAATATAACAATACTTTTAATTTATTATTCACAAACGCTTTTATGGTCAAATCGAATAAGACAACGGCTAGGCAAGGCAAAAGCTAATAATAGGATTCGAATACATATATAGATGGGAAAGAGAATGATTCATCGAGCGACATTCAAGATATCAACATTTTAGCCACAGAGAGAGATGTACGTAGGCTGTCATGTGATCCAGCGTACACGTTTATACGGACAAGATACTTCACTTACTTACTTACGCCTGTTACTCCTTGTGGAGCAGCATAGGCCGCCAACCAGCACTCTCCATCCAACTCTGTCCTGGGCAATACTTTCCAGTTCTTTTCAGTTTCAATTTATCATTTTCATATCTACTTTTATTTCCCGATGTAATATGTTATTTGGCCTTCCTCTTTTCCGCTTTCCTTCACGATTCCAAGTTAGGGCTTGCTTCGTGATGCAGTTTGGTGATTTCCATAATGTATGTCTTATCCACTTGTAACGTCTTTTTCTAATTTCCTCTTCAAATGGAAGCTGGTTTGTTCTCTTCAACAGTAGGCTGTTACTGATGATATCCAGTCAATGATTGTCGCGTATCTTGTGTAGACAACTATTTATAAATAATTGTACCTTCTTGATGATGGTTGTAATAATTCTCCAAGTTTCAACTTCATACAGTACAACTGTATTGTCGTTCGTATTAAAGATTAAGACTTTCATAGTACTTAACAATTGTTTTGAGTTCTATATGTTCTTCAATTGTAGGAATGCAAATGTTGTTTCGCCAATCCTTACCTTTACGTCTGCATCCAATCCTCCTTGTTCATCGATAATGCTTCCGAAGTACTTAAAGGATTCCATATCTTTCAGAGATACAGACAAGTTAGCAATCATAATAGTACAAAGAAATATGCTACTTGTTACTGTACGAATAACATTGTCTGTTAAGTAAATTAGTAAGAGGGTTTAACCAAAATTTAACCTTAATCGAAATTTATTGTAGGATAGTTGCTATACTATCATAAGTATGGATCTAAGTTTAAACACGATTTAACCTAGAGATAATTTGTTTTTCAGTATGTTATATCTATGTCTATTTCGGACGAAAAAAAGTAGGTACTTAGGCATTAAGTAAACAGTTATTTCAATAACACGAACTCATTATAAAAAAGAAACTAATTTGGATCATACTTAGGAATTACAGATAGCAACTTCAATTGTTAACGGTTATTATATATTAATAAATTTGTATATTTGCATGTGAAAAATCACTGAGCTAAAAAGTAGGACCGGGTACATATATACACCGGTCCAAGTTGCCATACCTCATTAGCAAAACAAAATGAACACCGGATTCATAGAGGTTGTTAGTTCAGTGGTGGTAATATAAAGAAGAAAGATTGCACGTAAGGACATAGTACAAGAAGAAAGAATTAGTTCGGAAAAAGAAAGATATGAAGTGATTTTAATCTCTTAGTTTAAAGGAAGACAGAATGTGTATACACCGATACCATTGTGATCGATTCTGAGCCATGTCACCCAAAGTCTCCAGCCATTGCTTACGAAGTCATGCAGACCCCAACCAGGTAGTCTGCATCTACCAACATGGCTTAGACTAGAAGTTAGTGACTTCAAGCATGTTTTGGTTTGGCCACCCCTAACTTTCTTCTAACCATCCCTAACACCAGTTAGCATTGCACATCGTGGTAATTGGTGTTCAGGCATACGTAACACGTGGCTCAACCATCTCAGTCGATGAAGATTCATAACCTCATCAACTGATTTACCATCATTCCCTAATACCCTACGTCTAACCTTACTATTACTTACCCAGTGAATCCAGAAGATGCGATCAGTATTTCTAGGGCATCTGTGGTCAAATACTAGTAGGTTACGAATATCTTCTACTCTCGATGACCACGTTTCGCAGCCGTAAAGTAAAACAGAACTTAATATTAACTCATCAATCGTTCTATTTTTGATCTATGACAAATGATCTATGACAAATTTTACATTTTTTACTAAAAGTTTATTTGAAAAAAAACTGATAGGGAAACGATAAAGAAGAATGTAAATGTTGGATTGACTCGCCCCTTCCCCCTCTCTATCTCTCTTTCTCTCTCTTTAAAATCACCCTGCACAATGAACTCATATTGTATATATACGAAATCACAATGTGTAGATAACTAAATTACTTATAGTACAAAACGGAGTAAAGCATATCTAGTCAACTGACAATAGTTTATGAATAGTATGTGATATATCTGTGAGACTCTAATTTATGGACGATCTTTTGGGTGACGCCAAAGTGATGTTCGAAGTGTCCACCTAATAACCAGAACCAAATAAGGGTTGTAAACCAGTGTGAGAAATTAAAATTATGATTTACTGTTGATGATTAAGGTTAGAAATTAAATTTAGAGGGTTTTCATCACGAACTGACATGAGCTACAATGTCGAAATTCTATTTATTCGAATAAATGAGTGAATTTTGCGCCAAAATCCAAAACCTGTTATTTTATACGTGATTGGTTCATTCATAAATTATAGTCTCGCCGATATATCAATAGTTAATGTATTAAATGAATAGAAGCCTACAATTAGGGCAATATAAAAATGTATGTACATAATCTAGGGCTTTTTGTTTTGATTTGTTTCATTCATTTCCAATTCATTCGTTTATAAATAAGTATTTGCATATAGGCAATTAGTGGGAACATGAAAGGCTATCAGGACTCAGTAACTAAGTAGATAACGCGATGGCGTTTGAAGCGAATAGTACTGGGTTCGAGTCCTAGAGTGAATATCAACTCTGAAATGCAGGTATATTCAGCTGATGAGTTCCAAATAGGACGAAACGTGAATCAAACTTAATTCCACTGCTAGCCACTATCTATCCTTGCTTATTTAAGATTGTCATAAATTCTTGCTTTTCAGTACTATTGTTTGTCAAACAAAGATTGTTAATAATATTATGATAGATCGATGTGAAACTGTAGTGAACGAGAACATCAGTGGGAGACAACCAATACATTACAGAATATATTGCTAAAATATGAGAACCATTCAGTAAATATTTCATTTGCAAAATGTCATTCAATTGTCTCAGACTTTATTGTTCTTTCGTTTCCACAAAAGTTATTTTTTATTCATGTTCTCTTATCTATGATCTTCTTAACCTTCTACCATCAGGCACTTAACTTTCGATTGATGATACATACTACTTATATCTGTTGATATCAGTTGCATACACCAGTAAAGTACATGACAATCCATACATGTAAAGTAAGATACTGAATGTTCTAAAACACTGTGTCTTACATATCAAATCAACAAAGATGAAAGATAGTAAGTTAATTAGCAAAATAACGTATCATCAAATGTTCAGTACATTTCCACAAAATAAACATAGCGAACTTCTTAGATATTCAATGACTTAACTATTCGTATGCATGTGTAACTTTAATAATATAGACAGCAGGACTATAATTTATGAACGAATCAATCAGATTTATGATCACAGATCTTGGATTTTGTCACGAAATTGATTGATTCATTCGGTTAAACACAGTTTTGGCATTATAATTGATGTCAGTTCATGATGAAAACCCTATAACTAATTTCTAACCTTAACTATCAACTGTAAATATTAATCGTAATTTTTCACACTGCTTTATCCGTAGTATATAGGTGGATATTTTCAATGTCCTTTTAGCATCGCTCAAAGTTCATCTCATCATAGAGACTATCTAACATTGATGTTAAAATGACCTTGAAACCTTGAAGTCACTTTCAACCAATCAACAGATAGTTTTCATTTATCCAAAGTATTTCATATTAACAATAATTAAATCTGTTAAAGTTTAGCAATATTTAAATGTTTTATGATTTTATAAGGTTATTATACTATAATTTCATTAATTACAATGTGAATATATTCATGTTTATTCTCATAACCATAAGTGGTTTCTAAGCAAAGATGAATAGTGGCTAACAGTGGAATCCTGTTTGATGCACGTTTCGTCCTATTTGGGACTCGTCAGATGGATGTACCTGCATCTCAGAGTTGATGTTTACTCTGGGACTCGAAACCCAGTACCGTTTGCTTGAAACGCCATCATGTTATCCATTTAGTTACTGAGTCCTGATAGCCACCTGCTTGTGCAATGGGTGAAGTTTCAATTTACTTGGTGTTGTTTTACTGGTATCTTACTATTGTTGTTATTAAAAAGCTTGTAACTTAAGACTATATCGAGGCAATCCACACAGGATGCACATATGCCATCATGAGATTGATCAATTGCCGTCCTAAATAACAAATAAAACAACGCCAAGTGAACATCAATAGTTTGTTTTTTTACATGTCAATGACATCATCATTAAGCCAATAATAAAATGACTTCTTTACAAGCTTACTACTAATAAAGTGAATTAAAATACTAATATTTGATACATGAGTTATGTAGAAATCTATACATGACAGACTGAACATCATCTTGATAGAGTTTTGTTTTCTGAACTGGATGGTTTAGTCGTGGAACTTTCATCGTTCTTCTGAACGACATCATTAGCACAAATTTCAGGTAGAAGTTTCAAGTAGAAGCTTTACGACTAAACCATCCAACTCAGAGAACAAGACTCCATCAAAATCGTTCACCTGAGCTACAAAACTTCTCCACCGTTGAATATTATCATTTCATTTTGTAATGAGAATAGGAATTTTTCTAATTTTTTTTTAAAGTTCTGAATTACTGTTGTTATCTCTTCGTGAAGATTAAATTACGGGTAACTTCTGAGAATTATAAATGGACTAAATATTATATATATACATACTTATTGTATAACTATTCACTAACTAGACTGTATATATCCATATTCCTCTTATTATATGTTTCATTTTGACTTATAAATTATCATTATACCATTTACTGTTCTTGAATTATGTCCAGTTTATTTATTACAGTCTCTCACGTTCATAACCACATTTTGGCTTGATCCTATTTTATGGTATGATATGGTCTGTTTGACTGGTATATACACCCAGTATGTTTAAAATACATAAAGGCTGAAATTGGTGTTCTGGACTTAACAGGCAGGGTTATGAAGGTAGCAGAACTCATAAGGACTCTAGACTGCTCATATCGTTCGAATATCATTGATTTGATACAATGCTAAAATTGTACTCCAATTGGCAATTAAAAAATCACATAATAAAGTCACAACAATTTCCTAATGTTATGTCTATCATATATCTAATATGATAATGAAGTAATGAAAGTTATTCATTTTTGAATTTTGCGCAAAATTTCGAAAGTGGTTTATCTTGTTTCTGATTGGCTTATTACTATTACATATTTGGGACGAACGTTTTGTCCTAGTGTGAATTCATTATCACAATTAAAGAGTACCACAGTAGGACAAATCGGATGTTCAAACGCTTGCAGGTTTTTCATAATCGTCTAGCTTAAATTGACTCATGATTTCAACTATTAAAATTACTATAATATCCACAAAACCCCTTCAGATATGAATCAACATATGCTCACTAGTCACAGGCTTCAAGAGGTTATCCTATGTAAAGTATTCTGTAACACAATGTGCTATACACTAATTGTTTCATGTATTCATGGGGGGGGTTATGTGTACAAATATTCCTAATCGATATTAATTAATATATTATACAGTTATCATAAATGTTGTTATCCATTTTCATTATTTACATTTATCAATCGAACTAGAATAGCAAGATTATAATTTATGAACAAACCAATTAGATTTAAGATAGCAAGTGTTTGATTTTTTGGCATGAGATTTATTTAGGTTTAAATATCATTATGGCATTATAGTTCCTAATGAAAATTCTAAATCTAAATACTAATCTTAACCATCAACTATAAATCTTAATTGTATATCCTGACATTCATTTAGAATCATCATTCAGTTCTAGTTATTAGATGGATACCTTCAAAGTTATTTCAACATAACTCAAAGATCATTTATTCATTCATTCATTCATTCATTTATCATCACATCAATTGAATTCCATATTAAACAGAGATAAACCTATTCAATATACAATGTTGATAATAATAATGATAATAGGATACTTACCACATGATTAAATATAGATAGAATTTTTCACTATAGATTCAATTGATTTATGTAAACTAATGAATCCACTTAATGAATTTATACTACTTATTAATCATGTAAATAGTAGTAAATAGACATTGTTATTATTATTATTATTATATTTCTATCATGTTTATTTGAAATGATCATTTTTTTTAATAATGATATTACTGAGTTATAAATGTTTATCTTATGAATTAATCAATTACTCATATCATAATTAGTTACCTTTAAGTTTGCCAAAACAAAAAGTTAACCAGACAAATTTAAAGTGAAAGTATCTGGTTTTTTATGTATATAAGTGTATGTATGTGTGCATGTGTGCATGTGTGTATGTTTGTATATGTGTCTGTAGTGTGTGTGTGAGTGTATGTGTGTCTGATTATATCTTCATGATCTTTATAGAACTAAAAAGTTGATATAGATTTCCGTATAGTAACTATTCATTATCTTAAAAGAAATTGACTTCAATCCTTTTATTATTATAATAATGTAATGAGTATAATGATAATAATAATAATAAGGAATGATGATAATGTTAGTTTCTTATTCAAATCTATACTCAAAGTATCCTTTGCTTAAACATTTGAGTATATCTATATATATATATATATATACATAGATTCTATTTGAGACCATATATATACATATACATATGTACATACATTTTCATAACAACCATACATTTTATTTATTTATTTATTTATTTGGGTTGGTTTAAAATCAAATTCAATTTTTGATTGGTTCATTTATTTTTATCTAAAATAAATCTTGTTTTATTCTAATTTCTCTTTAAAAGAAAAAAAAATTTTTTTAAAAGAAAAAAAAAGAGAAAAACAAAATAAACAAAACAAACAAAAAATAATGTTTATTATCAATTGGGATTTTGTTGTTTTTTTTTTGTGTGTGGATAGTTGAAATAATGAATGAATTGAAGATAAACTGTTATGGAAAATTTGTAAGCATTTAGATGGATATTTCATTCTATGATAGAACTTCTCAATAGTATGAATCCATGATCCCTCACGACTTATCAGTCTTGCGTTTGAATGCCTAACCATTAGATCATTTAGCCGGTATCCAGTGATATGAATGTCTAACTTCAAATAATCCATGAAATTGAGCCATACATCAACCAGAATCTTCATTGAGTTACTATCTCACAACAGACCTGGTTGAACTCCACTAGTCACTAATCTTTACTAGATCTCCAGTATATACCTCTTGAAGCCAGTCACTAGTGAACCTATGTTGATTAGTACCAGTAGGAGTTTTGTAGATTTTATAGTAATTTCAATAGTTAAGATCATGAGTCAATTAAAGATAGATTATCATGAAAAACCTGGATATACTGGACAGTCATTTTGTTCTACTGTGCGTCTCCTTAAGCAGGATAGTGAATGCAGACTGCTGAGGCGTTTTACAGTAGGACAAAACGACCGTCCAGTGCTTCCACGTTTTCCATACTGACTTACCTTTAATTGATTTATGATCTCAACTATTGAAATAATGTTTAAGTGGTTCTTATATATTTAAGTTAACTTTATTGTGTTTCATTAGGATTATTCTTTTTCTAAATTTATTTTAAAGAATAACAGGATTTTCCTAGGTGTTTTTTTCAAATCTTGGAATTGATTATAGTTGAAATGATTGAGGATCAAGAAAAATACAGTCAGAGATCATTATTATTATTGTTGAACTGAATATCATTAAGCATCCATGACTCATTAGTGATGAAACTTCAAATCTCTTGGGATTAGGATAATCTGCTAATATAAAGATAATAATAATAATACTCGTTTCATTCGTAGAAACTACAACGATATCCTCGTTCTATAAGGATCTATAAGGATCATCCTTGATCATTTATGATCAGTCTCTCTCCCATAACATTTATTTTATTAATGAATATATTTCATGTAGATATTTCTTAATAATCATCTTTTATCTTTTCCAAGAATGGAAGAATGAGGAAATAGAATAATGTTCTATGGGACCACATAAGTAAAAGCATATCGATATAAGTATACACCACCATGTTTCTACGGGATGGGTTTACTAATCCCATGACTAACCACCGCCTTTATCCAGTCATGAAACCGGCAGTAACCTTAGAACAGTTTTAGGTGGAGCTATAAGTTAGCATGGATTACAGAAATCAATTTGAAAATATTTCACTATGGAATATCAAAACTACAGTTAACTTTCTGTTGATGACAGGCAAATGATCATGGTATTAAAATGAAGATTATACAGTGGTCTAGATGTTAAGCATTCGCGCACAAAACACAAGGTTCCGTGTGACGAATAGTGGATGTTCACTGCTTAGAAGTCTAATTCTATGAAGAAACAACCGTCTAGTGTTTCCAGATCTTCAATAGTGATCTAACGTTGATCAGTCCATGTTTTCAATGATTTATACGAATTGCGACTGATAACTGATAACTAAAAATTCAATTTAATAAAACATAAAATCAATCAAAACACCGAGTAATTACTTACTTAACAAATATTTAATATCAGTGGTTGAGATCATGAATCAGTTAAAGCTAGATCACCATGAAAAACCTGGAAGCATTGGATGGCCTTTTCATCCTATTGTGAGACTCCTCAGCAGTGCGCATCTACGATCTCGCCCCCCGCGAGATTCGAACCTGTGAGCTATCAGTCTCATGAGTGAGCGTCTAACCAATAATTAGTTGAGTGTGAGTCGATCTAGTTATAATGATGAATATTAACTAACAGCCGTCACTTTATATCTATGATGTCGATGAAAATGCCAGAATAAAAACATGTGGCATTTACCTTAATAGAACGATCTATGAGGCATGTCTCGTACTATTATGAACTCATCAGCTAGATGTACCTACATCCTAGCGTTTATTTATTTGCTAAGGTTAGAATTCAAAATGTTTCGTTTCAAAGGCATAATGCGCTATCCCATGAGGTACTGGTTTCATACAGTCACTATCTTTTCCATACATAAGAACTTTCATTTTTCTTGAAATTGATATTCAGGATTACAATACAACAAGCTTTGGAGTTCTTAATACAACTAAATGAACATCCCGAATTCCACTGCTAACTACATACTAAATATACTAAATGTTGTAACTTAATCTTGCGTCACTGCTATCCCCCACCGGTTGGATATGTATGACGATCGATTAAAGATTCAAATATCAATAATGAGAGATTAAAATCATTTCCCAAATTTTAAATCCATTACTTGAAAATCTTGTTTCAGATTAGCTTGATGGTTATAGTTCTAAGTAAACCATTATTCACCACAAGCTCAATACATGAACATTAGTGGGTGACAATCGAATACATTTCAACACAACATGACAGTAAATATTAATCAATTTTTCTCAGACTTTGTTGTTTCTTAGTTTCCACATCAATCACTCTCTATTCTCGTTCTCTTTCTCTCCTCTTGAATTTCCTCAACCTCTTACTACCGCACATTCCGCTTTCAACTAGTGATACATACTACTTATATCTCTTGATATCAGTAGTACACACCACATTATGATTATATAAATGATTATATATAAAACTTGATTGATGAAACTTACTTACTCACGCCTGTTGCTTCTAATTGAGCATAGGCCGCCGCCTGGATTCCCTCCAGGGACTACTGCCGGTCCCAAGCCTGCATAAAGGAGGAGGGTTGTGCATGGAGTTAGCGACCCCATCCCGTAGGAAAAAAACGATAACCAGAAAAAATTATTCAAACCATCTAAACTCTGCCCTGGGAGTCAGAAGTTCTTGATTTAGAAGAGTTATGACGCCTCATGGTGAATGCTGAGTTCCTTCGGAAGACACGAGGCCGATGCCCCTTCTGACAACCAAAGAAACCATTAATTTAGGTACATGGAATGCCCGTACAATGTGGGAGACTGGGAGAGTCTTCTAAATTGCTGCGAAAATGAGGAGATACAACCTAGAGGTGATTGAGATCAATGAAACACATTGGACGAAAGTCGGACAACGACGACTAGCTTCAGGAGAGCTTCTGTTATTCTCCAGCCATGAAGATTGATGAAACTTATTCAACACTAAATAATAATATGTTAGTTTATAGTTCCACCCAAGTTCTTACTGATGAAGCTAAAATAAATACAACATTAAGGGAAACATAAAAATCATGAATATTATTGTTTATTTAATTGAAGTACTCATTAGTTAAAATCGATTGTTTACTTAGAAACTGTAATTAGTTGTTGTTTTTCCAATGAAAAATCAATATCAAATTACAATATTACTCAATATTCTTTTTTTCTCATCCAATAGTAAATATTAATAATTCGATTTTTACCAACTATGTAAACTTGAACTATTCATTGTTCTATATTTATATAAAGGATGAATAGTAACTGGAAAGAACTGAAAAGGATTGTCCAGGGTAGAGTTGGATGAAGAGTGCTGGTAAGCAGCCTATGATCCTCTAGAAGAAGTAATAGCCTTAAATAAGTAAGCAAACATGATTCTAATCAATTGATGTACTCATCACTGTTGAATTTTTTCCCAATGTATTTATAAACTAAGCAAGTAATGACCTGATTTTCTTTCAATGTCTATTTACTTTATCAATTATTTACTTACTTACACCTGTTACTCCCAGTGGAGCATAAGCCGCCAACCAGCATTATCCAATACACTCTGTCCTTTATCTAAATGGTTGCTCTGATTGTCATAAGGGAAATAAGCCTTGTGACATATGATGGAACTGGGCATTCACCATGAATCGTCATAACTCTTCTAAGTGAAGACCGTTTAACTCTCAGGGCAGAGTTTAAACGGTTTGAGTTGTTTTTTATTGTTAGCGTTTTATAGCGGGATAGTTTTCTACACGATGGGGTCGCTAACCCCTTACCCAATCCTATTCCTTTATCCGAGCTTTAACCGGGAGTAGCCCCAGAAGGGCTCCAGACGGAGTTCATCTCAACAATGTAAAAATAAATTGCATATCGTAATTTCAACATTTTTGTTATTATTCAATCATTTAATAGTACATATGCATAGTTTCGTTTTAAACATTGTCCAAATGTACTGAAGCCATAAAGATTAGTTTTTGATATGAATCTGTTGAGTATCAGTGTTGAATGTATTGGAAGTAAGTAGATTAGTGTAATATTCTTGGTTAGAAGGCAAAGTTTTGAGTAATTTTAAATAGAATTTCATTTTGATAATTGAGATCATAAGTCCATTGAAGCTAGACTATCATGTAAAACTTAGAAGCACTTGACAGCCGTTTCATCCTATTGTGGAACTCCTCAGTAGTGCGTATTCATGATTACACCTTGCGAGATTCGAACCCATGACCTATCAGTCTCGCGCGCGAGTCTGTTATGAAGTGCAAAACATTTCATCTCTATGCATTGTATTGTATCGTATTGATAATACCAAACAATATGAATTGACAGTATTGGGGTTGTGGAGATTATTAAGCTTTTGATTGAGATCATGAATCGACTGGTGTTAGACCACCGTTGGAAACCTGGAAGCACTGGACGGCCGTTTCGTCCTAGTATGGGAATCCTCAGCAGTGCGCATCCACGATCCCGCTCGCGGGATTCGAACCCAGGGCCTTCAGTCTCGCGCGCGAACGCTTAACCTACTCGACCACTGAGCCGGCATCCAATGGTGTTAGTGTCTAACATCAACCAATCCACGAAGTTGCGCGACTATCTTCCATTGTACTGAGGTAGATACCTGTCTCTACCAGGTTTCCAACGGTGGTCTAACACCAGTCGATTCATGATCTCAATCAAAAATATGAATTGACTTTCATTTAAAATACATCTTTTATGTTCACTCGTTTTTCAGATCTTATGTGCCTTTTCATTATTTGACCATCATTCAAATGACCAATAAAATTGAGATGTGTACTAAACTACCAATCAGGGTAAAGCTAAAAATTACTGTACACATAAAAGGGGGAATATTAACTGTCAACTGCTCTAAGACAAATTTTAATGAGAACAGCCTAAATCGATATTTACAATACTGTAAAATGCTTAAACAGGTACAAGAAAAACAAAGTAGCATAAACATAGAGAATAAGTAAATAGTTTATTCATTTGACTAGAATTAAGTGATTAGGAAAGTAAAGATGGATAATGGCTAACAGTGAAATCCAGAATACGAGTTTCATTCTATTTGAGACTTATCAACTGGACTGATCAGTTGTAGTCGTATACAACAATGGAAAGATACAAGCAAACAATATTAAATGAATTTATTGGGAAAGACTTTCAACAAAACTTTCACATTTTGTATAATAAATAATACATTAAATTCACTTGTATCATCCCGTTGTTATTTAGGACGGCAATTGATCAAACTCATGTTGGTATATGTGCATCCTGTGTGGATTGCCTCGATATAGTCTTAAGTCATAAGCTTTTTTAGCAAAGATGTATAGTGGCTAGCAGTAGAATCCAGGACGTGTATTTCATCCTATTCGGGACTCATCAGCTGAATGTGACTTTATACCATTGTCCTAAATAACAATGGAAAGATACAAGTAAAACAACACCAAGTGAATTTAAACTTCACTCATTGCATAAGCAGGTGACTATCAGGACTCAGTAACTAAATGGATAACACGATGGCGTTTGAAGTGAACGGTAGTGTACTGAGTTCGAGTCTCTCCCAGAGTGAACATCAATTCTGCGATTTAGGTACATCCATCCGACGAGTCCCAAATAGGTCGAAACGTGCGTCAAACTGGATCCTACTGTTAGCCACAATCCATCTTTGCTTATAATATATTAGTTAATTAATGTAATCTCACTATTATGTTTTGATGTGATTGCTTAAAAACAATGAACATATATATCATGATCTCGAATCGTTAAACTAACAAGCTTTGTTCTAACATAACTTGTTTACATATATTCATTTGTTCAAAGAGAAGAAAAACAATACAAACTGGGTATGATTGGTCATAAATATGCATATATATGGAACATTTCATTTTACAAAAAAATTACTACGCTAGCTTGTTATTGTTTGTATAATTATGATTTGTTTTAGATAAATAAAATTTAAAAACCTGGAAGCACTAGACAGCTATTCAGTTTTAGTATAGGACTTCTCAAAAGTGTGCATCTACAATCCCGCTCGTGGCGTTCGAACCCAGAAACTTTGATCTCGTGCGTGAACGTTTAACTTCTAGACTACTGAGCCGGTATTCAAATATATTAATGTTTAACTTAGAAAGAATTTGAAACGTAAATTTACCTTGTCTGTCATTATTATTATTATTATTATTATTCATTGCAACCATAGATATATGGACTAATCTATGTCCAATAATTGTATTTATATATGAAAAGGCAAACAAAATATGATTATTGAAATTATTATTGAGACTATATTCTATGAACGACCTTGGAGAGACGCTAGAGTGACCTTGAGAATGTCCACTTACGAACTAAAACTAAATGAGGGTTCAAAAAAACAGTATGAGAAATTAGATTTAAAGTTTTTATCATTAAACGATATCAGTTATAATGCCAAAACTTTATTTAACCAAATGGATGAATGAATCTCACCCCAAAGTCCGAGATCTGGTATCTTAAATCTGATTGATTTTTCCATAAACGATCGTCTCCCCCAAAGTACTTATAATTTTTTTTATAATTTTCGAGTTGATGATGTAATCACAATGTAGTAGATAGTGATTCAATTGTCTTAAAATATTGATTTATCATTAATATAAAATCAGTCATTTCATTTATCTACTTATTTAAGTTATATGGCAATAAATATAAGATGATTTCTTTAATTATCAGTATAGGGTTGTGGAGAATATTAAGTTTTTGATTAGCTCTATTGGAGCTAATCCGTGTCAAGTAGAAACAGGTATCTACCCCAGTACAATGGAAGATGGTCTCGTAATTTCGTGGATTAGTTAAGGTTAGATATTAACACCGTTGGATGGCGGCCGGCTCAGTGGTCTAGAGGTTAAGCGCTCGAGAGACCAAAGGCTATGGGTTCAAATCCCACGAATGAGCTCGTGGATACACATTGCTGAGGAGTCCCACAATGGGACGAAATGGCCGTCCAATGCTTCCAGGTTTTCAATGCTAATCTAACATTAATCCGTCCATGATCTCAATCAAAAAAATTTCCTTAATGTCAAATATATCAGAATTAGTGATTGTTTTAAAAACATATAAAAGCAGTTTATAATTAACAATATGTAATTAGGTTTTTAAAATCTTATTCTGGTGTATGCTACTGATCTCGACAGATATAAGTAGTGTGTATCATCAATCGAAAGTTGAATGCCTGATGATAGAAGGTTAAGAAGATCGAAGAGAAGAGAATGAGAACACAGGATGATTGCTGTGGAAACGAACGAACTGTGATGTATGAGACAATTGATTGACATTTTGCAAATGAAGTATTTACTGTATGATTCTCATATTTCAGCAATATATTCTGTAATGTTGTATTCAAATACATTTGATCGTCCTCACTTGCCTTCTCACTCATTATGCTATAAGTTTGGTTAAGTTTTGATAATCTCTGAGCATTTATTGTTGTTTCATTGATTTAATAAAACCATTATTCGTACACATAAAGCGATGTTTAAGTTGAAGAGAGTAGGAATGATGATTGGTGCAGTATAATATGAATTCATTTCATTTCGTTAGGTTCTCATCAACTACTTTCAACCTATAATACATTAAAATCAACGTTACTACAGATATTGACGTCCTGATAATACACACAAAGGCAACTAGAGATGAATATGTGCATCATGATGTAATGATGATTCCGATGCGGTTAATAAGATCATAAAAACATTTTGTTTCGAATAATCTGCTTTCAATTACTTCATTACATAACCATCTAATGTCCGTTAACTCTATGAAACTTTCCCTCTTAAACTGTATTTATTTGTCCGAAACAAAAGGTGTTTTATGACCTTATTAACCCCATTGGAATCTTTGCTACATCATGATACTCGTATTCATCTCTAGTCACCTTCATATTTATAAGTATCTGTAGTAACGCTGATTCAAAAGGATTATAGATTGTAAGTAACTGCATCAATCTTTGTTCTTGCTCTCTTTAAGATAATAAAGGGAACAATGTGTAAGTTGTTATATTTTGTAATTTAACATTGTTTTATGAATTCAGGTAAAGAAAAATCAGTGAAAACTAGTAAGGACTATCTCACTACTCTATATTAACAATCCGTATATATATATAAATTTATCATGGATCGAACCTATGAGTTTTATACTACTGAGATGACATCCAGTAGTTTAGATTTCTAATTTTAGTCAATCATTGTAAGATGTAATCATCATCCACTGACACCGGTATTATATATCATATGTTTGATAAAGTTACACTTTACTGATCATCGCTTCTCATTAGAATACTTGAAATAAGACAACATTAAGCATATAGGAAATGAATCGTATAGAAGATAGTAAAGTTGTTTTGTTTTTTTTAATTGTATTGTTTTACATGACAGATTTTCCTTGATTCAATCATTGATGATGTCATAGATAATCAATTCTGAGAAGTTTCATACTGAAATGAAATAATTATCCAATACTTTTTGGCTTTCAACGGTTGTATAACTAAAGTCAATCGATGAAGTAAATATTTCTTTTCATCAACTTGAAGAAAGAAAGAATAATAGTAGTTTTATCATCAGAATAATAATGACAACATACTTTGTAACTCGTTATGTCATTCTCATTTGCCTTAGTTTGAAACATTCTATTAATGATGTATTGTAGTATGTAATATTAACATTTACTTGAAAGCAGGAGTGATCTGAAACAACATCACAACAGTCAGGACCGGGTAAATACCTCTGAATTAAGAACGCGGCATACTAGCACAACAGATGTATATATTTAAAAATCGAAAGATGCGGTATGCGTACAAAAAGGGAAAATTTATTACAAAATAATTTTATCTATCGTTCTGTAAGTTCAACTTATCTAGGTTTTGTTCTTCTTCTTCTAGTATGTTTTAGCGTTAAATAAATCCCAAAAATAAATATCTCTATAAGTGTTTGACATTGGATGCTGACTACATTAGTTTTAATGAACTCACCTAGCTGAAGACGTTCACTCATACATACGCACCAGATCACGAGTGAGAACGCCGTACTCAACATCTCCTGCAATCGCTAGCCAGATTAGATCAGTCAATTCACGATATATTAATAGCGTATCAAATATATCTTAGAACCTACTAGCTTCTGTCTTTTGGTTTCACTTAGTAAGTACGATTCATATTAAAAGGTGTTACTGGTTAAAGTGTTGTCAAACTCTAAATATTTGTGACATCTTCAATGTTTACTATTTTCCGCTCTGGAATAAGAAAAACAGTCTGGCGTTAGCAACATCAAATGTACAGGATTTGAATCATTCGGTTGTAGACAATCCTGATTGATTTTTGATCAGTATTCGTTGGTATATATATTTATTCAGATCAGATTGCCTTTATAATTACCATTGAATTAAAAGTTTTTATTAGAATTAATAGATGTATAGTTAATAGTTGAACCCAGAATAAATGTTTTTTTTATATTTAAGACTCATTAACTAAATGTACCTACACTCTAGTGTTGATGTTCACATGGGAACTAGAATCAATAGGTCAGTGAGTGATAATATATAATAAAATTGTAAGACAAAAGTTAGTAAGTAGATTTAACTCCCTGTATATGATCAGACATAGATATGTGGATAAATTCAATGGAATACTGAGAACTAGGAAAAATCATGGCTTTTATATTCCTATGGTAACTATAATCTATCTATTCAATAAAACTATTTTTTTTTTATTTTTTGAAATGAATTCACATGATGAATGTATTTCTTTATTGTATAATTTAATAACGATGTATAAAATTGAAGTCTAAAAATAGATTAAAAACAGAATGTTACAATTGACTATCATATGACAAGAAAAAAAAATGACGATGGTTCTAGAATATCTATTAAGATAATAACAGAAGAATACACTTCAATTTCAATAGAGATATCATTATTAACATGGTTTAACTTGATAAATTGAACATTGAATAGATTGTTCTAGATAAAAAGAGATGTAAATTTAGATATCTCATTGAGTAGAGTAATTTAAGTTTCTAATGTTTCATTGTGACTTAGTGTACGGTCACTTCTTCAAAGTAAATAAATAATTATATCAAAATGAATCCACGACCTACAGTATCGTACTTGAATACTTAACAAATAAATCATTGAACCGACATCGAACAGTGTTAATGATATCTAACTTCAACTAATCCACTATATTGTACGACTATCTTCTATTGTCTGACGTAGATTCCTATCTCTACCTGATATGGATTAGATCCACTGGTCATAGCTTTTTCACTAGAACTTTGAGAATTCCTTCATGAAGATAGTTACTAGTGAGTACATGGTATCAATGATTGGTTCTTCTAACCAATAATGTAATTGATCAATTTTTAAAAATATTTTTTGTTAACTGGTCTTTTGACTTTACAGATGACTTCTTTAAATTAACTCAAGTTTAAATAGTACAAAGGAATATTATGTGCGATCAATCAAAAAACAGGTCTGAACAAGTCAATATTATGTCATTTCCCGAGATGACTCTCCAATATAGAAGGTATCACAATCGACACATCCTAATTTATAGACACAGTGGTGTGTTGACACATATAGCATCTAATATTTTCTCCAATAACATTAAACCACGAATTTGACTTAGATATGTACATAATACCTTTGTTGCTATAAAAAAGACTCATCGAGTCCCATATGCCGGATAGTGAATTTATTTTGATGTGGCTATTTATTATCTGAAGAAGTCGTTTACATTGAGTTACGAAACGTCAGCTTAATTTTGACCCATAGATTATTATTATACGATTTATCATTCCTGAGTTATGCCCAATCTATCAATTACTAACTCTCACATCCACAGCCAATTTTGGCTAAATTTTGTATAAATTTTGTTTCCTATTTTGTGGTATGATGTGGTCTGTTTGGTTTGTACATAAACCCAGTATGTTTGAAATACATGATTCATATCATAGAGGCTGTGGTTTGTGTTCTGGACTCTAAAAGGCAGGGCTAGGCAAGAAGAAGTACCGATTAGGAATCTAGACTGCTCGCACGATTTTGTACGTCATTGGTCCAATAGCTAAATCACTGTTCTCTAATTGGCGTTATCATTACGTCATATACTGATAGGAGCACAACACTACAAGTTATAACAAGAACACTGAAAACTAAATTTGAAAAATAAAGTTTAAAAGTTTATATCATGAACCGTCCTCAGACAGACAATTGTTAGAAATTAACAAGACTTAAACAGTATTTTTGTTCTAGTATGAGGTTCCTTAACAATATGCATCCATAACTTTATTAGGAACTAAATCGGGGAACTTCAATTCAAGCGAGGCATGTTTAGATTTTAAGAAAACTAGAGTTTGATTATTAGACGATCAGTATGAAAGATTTCAAACTACTGCATAAAAACCAATGTACTATGGACTTTTTTCTGATGTATTCAATAAGTTCATCCTGATATAGTAAAATAACTAATAATAACTCAGAGAGCGGTTTTGTGGACATCATATTAATTTAATAGTTGAATTCATGAGTCAAGTGATGATAGACCACCATGGAAAACCATTTAGGTTAAGCGTTCGCTTGCGAGACCGATAGGTCCTGAGTTACACACTGCTGAGGAGTCACATACTAAGACGAAAAGGCCGTTCAGTTCTTCCAGGTTTTCTATGATGGTCTAGCTATAACTGACTCATGAATTCAACTATAAAATTTAACTGCCTGAAAATAAGGTGTAAATTAAAATGTAATGTGGAGTTTGATTTTCCTATCATCAAAGATACATTGAAATGCAGATGAATTACTTAGTAAAGTAAATAACCCATAGAATGATGACAACATTGAACAAAAGCACTCTTTAAATTTGTTTCACATCTCAGATGAAGATTGAATACAATTGTAGAATAGGTAACCAGGTTGCCCTAATAAAAGTGGAATCATCAACAGTAAGCACTTAAGACTGATCGAGATCATAACTTAGAATAAAAGGTTTACTTTAAGATACATTCTTAAATTTCTACTTCATAGATCTTGACTATTAGAGTTCATCTATAAAGCAAATAGGAAAGATATCACTGACAACAATGCCAAATCAGTATCGTAAATCGACTGAAGTTTGAAATTAGAATCATTGTATTCCATTTAAATGGTCTTATATGTCCTTAGCTCAACTACTAATCAGTTATTAGGTAAAAAAAATGGTGAGACCAAAATTTATGTACAACCTTTGAGCAACGTTGAAGTAAATTTGAGAGTGAACACCTACTGATTAGAACTAAATGTGGGTTATAAACCAGTTAGAACTCTCGGTTACAGTTGATGGTTAAGGTTAAAAATTAGATTTAGGGTTTTTATCACCAATTGACATCAGCTATAATACCAAAACGGTATTGTACCAAATGGTTAACCGAATTTCGCGTCAAAACCCAAGACTTATCATCGTCCATAAATTATAGTCTCGACCCCCCCTTTTTGTTTAACTCATTCTGAGTACTTGATATCATGAAAACATCATAACTCACTTCTGTCCAAATGATTAGTTTTTCATTGAACTAAACATTTCTAGACTAAAAAGAGAATACATTAGTTCAATGGCTAAATCATTTTCTTATCCAGTCTAGAAAAAAGTTAAAACCATGACAACATTTTCATCAGGAATATTGAAACATGAAAAATACACCACCACCACCACCACCACCAACAACAACAACACCAAAAATGGTTCTTAAACACCACTTTATGTCATTTCTAATAAGATATGATCTAAGAGATAGAAAAATTGGCACAAAATTGGAGCAAAACCGAGAGAAAAAAAGTAAATATATATATACTCTAATCACTAACATCTAAATGATACATTATACAATTCATGAAAGAAAGCATGAAAAAAGAGAAAGAAACATACAGTAAACCATGTTTAGTTCAATGAATAAGTGAAAGAGTGAATGAGATAACCACACTATAGAAAAAAAAACAAGAGAAGAAATAAATGAACTAATAAATCTTGTTACTAAAGTACACAGGTAAACATATGGGATAATCGAAAAATAGACAAACAGACAGACAGATAGATAGATAGATAAGTGAATAGCAACACACACGCACGCACGCACGCACAAAACAAGAGAAACGGATGGAAGTTGCTAAGACATAGTTACTTCATTTAATTTCTCCTTTTAATTATGGTCTATAAATGGAAGAATTTCACTATTCAGAAGTAATAATTAATCTAGAAAATGACAATAGTCTTCGTAAAATGATTAAATAAATTAACCAACAAATATACAACCAAAATATAAGTAAGATGAGAAAAACTACTTAAGTAGGTAGAATGTGATAGAGAAAGAAAGTGAAAGAAAGTGAGGAAGGAAGGAAGGAAGGAAGGAAGGAAGGAAGGAAGACGAGTTTATTTGTCATGAGAAGATTTTTACAATCATTACATCTGGGAACAATGTTAATTGTTTTAATGATTTTCAATGAAAAGTATAAAATCCCAAGGAATTCTTGAGACATACGTAATTGTAAATTACTTTGAGAGAGTGGGGAAGATTTGTAGCTTAGATGGATGTAATTTCAATGATTAAGATCATGAGTCAGTTGAAGCTAGACCACCATGGAAAACCTGGAAGCACTGGACGGCCGTTTCGTCCTATTATGGCACTCCTCAGCAGTGCGCAACCACGACCTCGCCCCCTGCGAGATTCGAACCCAGGACCTACTGGTTTCGCGCGCAAGCACTTAACCACTAGACCACTGAGCCGGCATCCAACGGTGTTAATGTCTAACTTCAACTAATCCAAGAAATTGAGCGACACATCCACCATTGTCTTCAGTGAGTTACTATCCCACAACAGACCTAGTTGAACTCCATTGGTCACTACTTCTCACTAGAACTCCAGGATATACCTCTTGAAGCCAGTCACTAGTGAGCATATGTTGATGAAGTTTTATTCTATGAGCTGGATGGTTTAGTTGTAGAGCTTTTATCGTTCTTCTGAATGACATCGTCAGTCCAAACTTAAGGAATATTACATAGTGAATATAATGTGAACAAGAACATCAATGGGAGGAGGATGACTAAATGTATTTGAATACAATATTACCATACAGTAAATACTTCATTTGCAAAAATGTCAATCAATTGTCTCAGACTTTATTGTTCCTTCGTTTCCATATCAATCACTCTCTGTTCTTGTTCTCTTCTATTGAATTTTCTCAACCTTTCACTGCCAAGCACCCTACATTCGATTGGTGATACATACTACTTATCTCTGCCGATATCAGTAGTACATACCACAAATATACAATAAAAACTCTAGGTTATATATAATCCTTATCTAAATCACGTCAATGAATGGTTATATACAATGAAATCAGTGAATATTTATCATGTCGTTCTACCGATAGCCATTGTTCACGTTGTGTATTTGTGTGTGAATAGAAAGAACATTCAATTCAATTCAAAAGACTGAAATTTCGATGTTTACTAGTCACCTTAAAAGATTACAAGATATCAACCTGATATCATGTATCCAAGAAATGTTTGGTGATTACACTGTTTAGACTTGTTCTAAGGCTTTTTGAAACATGCTCAAAAAATCGACGATGTGCCCTTCTTTCTGTTCGTCAATATAGTTGCTTTAGCAGGTACACGTAAATTCATAATTACATTTGGTGATAACATGAAAGAGGTGCTTGTCATCCTTCGATTGAGTAATTGAAAACGTTGTTTTACACAGAATTAATAGTTTGGCTACCGGATAAGTTCTAGCTTATACATTGTTCAGCCTTCTGTTGATTGTGCTTGTGACACTATCACCTTTGAAGTCGAGATTTACAAATATTGATTTTTCTATTGACTGTAATCACTTCCGTCTTGTTCTATTTATGTTTTTTAGACTTTTCAGTAAGTTTCTTTGGGTAGCAGTTGTCTCTCAGGCAGTTTTCTAACGTTCATTAATTCGTCTTTCAGTTTGTCAGGGGTATATATCCTTCTTACCCTATAAAATAGTGTTGTAACCAATGCTTTCTTGTAACTGATTGAACAAAAACTATTGAAATTCAGCTAAACTCCATTCCAAGTACTTTTTTGATAAACCGAACGGTGAAATGTCCTGTCTCCCCCTACGTTTTATGGAAATAACAAGAGAGTGGAACTATATCATTCTGTTCATGTTCCATAGTGAATTGTATGTTAGGATGAGCATTATTGAAGAGTTTGTCTTGGTAAAATATGAGAACCATACACTAAATACTTCATTTGAAAATTTTCATTATTTATCCTTTATATTCTATATGATTCTTCCAGTTCACAATTCATTTCTAATTCCGTTCCTGTTTTCTTTAAGTTTACTTACATAACCTTCTACAGCCAAGTTTTCCACTTCTGATTAGTGTTGCATACTACTTATATTAGTTGATATAAGTAGCATACACCATAATATTAACATTCCACCATGAACATGAAAATCAGTTTATATTACACTTATTCTTTTTCCAAATAATCATTTCATATTTCAATATTATCTTTATGATCTGTGCTGTCTTGTATCATTTCATGGATGTATTTATTTCTATAAAGATTGTAGTAAGATTGTTCTTGTTTCCCAGACGACAGTCAAAATGTTGCTTCGTAGAATCTGTTATCTAGAAGGTTGTTTACTTGATATACCGCGTATAACCCAGCAATAGAATACCAAAACCTTTCCAGGTCTCAAGGAGAAGACAGAAGACTAATGAAAGGAATATTATTCCAAACGGTGTCAATTATAGTACAAAATTGTCAGGTATTTATAGTTTTTAGTAAGAACGAAATCATCATAACAGTCCTTCAATCCACACACAGGGAGTTATTAGCCTTATCCAATCGGAAAGCTACATGTAGGAATTCTAGGATATTCTTCCTGAAGATGATTGGATGGCATATCTTCGGCTCCTTCTGAGCCTGTTACAGCTTCCTCGAGTTCACCCGTGGTCCGTCGTCACAGAATCAAATCTGGTTTTTTGATATCATGCTAGACTCTTACGAAACTATAAAGGAATTCATTTTATAATCCCTTAGATGAATTTCTTTTTTTTCAAGTTTTGATGTTTATCTATCGATGATGGTAGTAAATTCGAGTACATTGAACTCGATATAAGTAGATTTTGGATTAAACCTACTGCAGTGAACGAGAACACAAGTGGGGACAATCGAATGTATTAGAGCACAAAATTACAGAACATCTTAGTAAAATATGAGAACCATACAGTAAATAAATTCACTTGTCATTGTTTTACTTTTATCTTCCCATTGTTGTTTAGGATTTCAGTTGTTGGTATGCGTGCATCCTGTACGGATCACCTCGATATAGCCTTAAGTCCCAAACTTTATAAGCAAATATGAATAGTAGCTAGCAGTGGAATCCAGGATGCGTGTTTCGTCCTATTCGGGACTCGTCAGCTAGATGTATCTACATACCAGGGTTAATATTCACACCAGGATTCGAACCCAGTACTGTTCACCTCAAACGCCATCACTATTAAGTTCTGATAGCCACCTGCTTGTGCAATGTCAATCAATTGTCTCAGACTTGACTAATTCTTTTTTCTACACCAATCACTTTCTATTCTCATCCTCTTCTCTTTGATCTTCTTAACCTTCTGCCACCAGGTATTTCACTTTCGATTGATGAATACATACTACTTATATCTATAGACATTAGTAGCACATACTACATTACAACCGTACTGTTTTAAAAACTAAGTGTTACTACCCTTAACAGCCATTACTTATCTCCATCTAACTGTTTAGACAAAATCATATAACATAAATAAACATGTAATCATATGAGAAATCCGTTTTGTTACATAGCAACCAGAATGAAAAATTCATTTTGATTTTCAAAAAACAAAAAAAACAAGACAAAGAAAAGTAGTAATTACTTAAGAGACATAAATAATTAATCAGTTTCTATATGGTAACTAGTATTCAATTAATTTTACCTTATACCGACTCATTTATTATTTCCTGTATTTTATATGACATAATTGTTTAATTGCTTCATTCAATTTATAATAAAAATTTGGTTGTTGTAAGGAGAAGTACACTTATTCATATGTTTCAAGTCAGTTAGTTAGTTAGTTAGTTATCACCAGTTTAGTATCTGAGACAAATGTATATCTATCTAATTTAGCACAGTGGAGTAAAATGAATAGTGTTTATTATCAGGAAGGGGGGGTTGTGGAGATTTTGGTAATTTATTAGTTGAATTCATGAGTCAATTGAAGATAGACCATCATGGAAAACATGGAAACACTTGACGGACGTTTCGTCTTAGTACGGGACTCCTCAGCAGTGCGCATCCACAATCCCACCTCGCGGGATTCAAACCCAGGACCTATCAGTCTCGTGTGCGAACGCTTAACCACTAGAACACTGAAACGGCCAGCATTCAACGGTGTTAGTGTCTAACTTCAACTAATCCACGAAATTGAGCGATACATTCATCATTGTCATCAGTGAGTTACTATCTCAAAATTGACCCGGTTGAACTCCACTGGTCACTACTTCTCACTAGAACTCCAGGATATACCTCTTGAAGCCAGTCACTGGTGAGGAGTCTCATAATAAGACAAAACGGTCATCCAGTGCTTCCAGGTTTTCCATGGTGGTCCCGCTTCAACTGACTCATGATCTTAATCATTGAACTTGATGTTTCTGGCTAAAACTCCAAGTGAACGCTGATTGGATAAAATGCTTCTTAATGTTTCTTGATCCTTGCATGTCTCAGTAGAACTCCAGGAAATACATCTTGAAGCCAGTTACTAGTGAGCATATATTGACCAATGTCAGAAAGGTGTTTTGTGCAGAGATTGTAGAAATTGCAATAGTTGAGATTATGAGTCAACTGAAGCTAGACCACCATTACTGTCATTTATTTACTAGCAATAACTAATTTATTGATATACTATTTTGATTAGAAAAATATTTTTCTCCATACGATCAATAACTTTGATGTTTATCTAATGTATGATATTAGTTGGAAACATGAAAATAATTTTTTTTCTATTTGGCATAGATCTCAAATTTTTTTTGAAATCATCTCATTTTCAATTAATACAAAC
Source organism: Schistosoma spindalis (assembly GCA_946903255.1). NCBI lineage: Eukaryota > Metazoa > Platyhelminthes > Trematoda > Strigeidida > Schistosomatidae > Schistosoma > Schistosoma spindalis. Next base: position 3,101,055 of record OX336416.1, read on the forward strand.
ATTATAAATTCCGCTTGGAACTCTTCTGGGGCTACTGCCAGTCCCAAGTTCGGACAAAAGAGGAGGGTTGGACATGGGGTTAGCGACCACATCTTGTAGAAAACTAACTCACTAAAAAGCGCTAACCAGAAAAAAATAATTCAAACCATCTAAACTCTGCCCTGGGATTCAGAAGGTTTTCATTTAGAAGAGTTATGACACCTCATGGTGAATGCCGAGTTCCTTCGGATGTCACGAGTCTGATGATCCCTCTGACAACCAGAGAAACCATTAATTAATTTAGGCACATGGAATGCTCGTACAATGTAGGAGACCGGAAGAGTCTCCCAAATTGCTGAAGAAATGTGGAGATACAACCTGTAGATGCTTGAAATCAGTGAAACACATTGGACGCAGGTTGAACAACAAAGATTTGATTCAGGGGAGCTTCTGTTGTTCTCCGGCCATGAAGAAAAAATGCCTCACTTAAACAAGGACAGACATGGGAAGAATGAACAACAATTGGATAGAACTAGAAATGAAGGCCCAGGATAGAGTGGGTTGGAGAATACTGGCCGGTGGCCTATGCTCCATTAGGAGTAACAGGTGTAAGTAAGTAAGTAAGTACATACATTATAATAAATGAATCTGTTTATAATTTACTTCGAGTTGTGTGTGTTAAATCGTGAATGTGCACTGCTGAGGAGTCTCATATTAGGATGAAACAAGTGTTTCAATGGTAGTCTAGCTGTAATCAATTCATGAATTCAACTACAATATACTGATAATTATTTCAAATGATCAACTATGTATCTTAATTGTGTAATTTACTCACATTTATTCATAGAAAAATACTTATCATTTAACTAAAATCCTAATCACTGAAACATTCTAACTGGAAACATCACGAGGTAAGCGCTAACCTTAAATCCTGAAGGAAAACGGAAAAGAGGAAGGCTGAAAAACGCACTGTATCAGGAATTGGAAGCATACATGAAAAAAAAACGATGAATAGCAACTGGAAACAACTGGAAAGTTTTACTCAGAACAGGGTTGGATGGCGAATACTGGTTGGCGGCCTATACTAATCCACGAGGAGTATAAGTCATAAGTAGATAAGTAAGTAGGAAAATTGAATGTCGTACAAGCAAAATCAAACGATTATGTTTATGGATCAAAATGAATGAAAACTTATCATCTCTGGAGAGATATAGTTCTTAAAATCGTTGAAGATTGATTAGAAAATGTCTATTCCCTAATGCTTTTGTAAAAACAAACTAATATCCATAAATAAAAGGTTACACTTTAAGTTAACTCTAGTAAATGTAGACTCTATCTAAAAAATAATTCAGTTTGAGATGGTGGAGAATATTTGTAGCCCAGGTAGATGAAGTAAACAATAACAGGTTTAAGGTCAACAAGAACCAATCAACATCGAAGTCTACACGACAAGCTGTGAGACATATGTGGCGGAATTAGAACACTTCAATTCTCTCTGAAATGGTGATGATGTCGTTCAGAAGAATGATGAAAGCTCCACAACCAGATCATCCAGATCAGAGGACAAAACTCCATTAAAAATTCATTTTGAATTCACTGCTTTTTACCATTGTTCAAATAAACTCGTAACTAAAACATATCATTATTAATGTAAGGGAAAGCGGGCAATCTTATACTTGACAAATGTTTATTAGGATCAGGATTTTCATTTACGTAATTTATGAGTTTTGGTATTGGATCAAGCTATGTTGGTAGACATAGACTACTTGGTTCAAGTCTGAATGATTATCGTAACCAATGGTCGAATTCCGATCGGTTCAAATGGTTCAAAAGTATTCAATCTTTGTCTTATACATTTCATCTTGTAAATTCATTTTCTTGTAAAATTATATTGTTCATGCTTAGTGTTTTCTATCATTTCCGAAACTGTTACCGTTTCCACTACTTCGAGGCTATCTTCATCAATTTATCCCATTGTGTTGATATGGTTTGGAAACTTAAACTGATAATATATATATCAAGATCTGAATCTGTTATTACTGGCTGATTAACATAACACCATTTCTCCTTTCCTTATAATCAGTTTACACACGAATATATTAGAAACTATGAAGGATCTTTTGTAAGAATATCAGAATATAACCAGTTGATAATATAACTTAAACACATTCTGTACTCTTGAATAAAGTTAACTTTATAAAGAATGTAGTCTAAATGAAAACTTGATATGAATCATTAGATAGTTAATGATCAACAAAACTATTTTTGTATCAAGAGTGATTCTTAATCACAATTGTGTGTGTGTGTGTCAAGTACTTCTTAGTGCAGATCGAATGTTATTGACCAAGTTGCAATGTGGCCACTAGTCTAGGTGACTCGACATTGTGTGCACTATGTTGAGATTATATAGTGGTTGGAGGTAGTCAACAGGAAACCCTGGATCCGGGTTTTGTGCTACTTGGCACTCGTCAGCAAGGTGTACCTGTAATCTTTGAGGGATCTGGTGCTCCCTGACGGATTCGATCCCGTGTCACCCAGCTTCACAGTCAGAGACGTTACCACTGAGCTATCTGGGCCGCGACCGGTCTCCTGTAGGACTGAGATGTAATCACAATTAATTGATCACTGGGTGACCAATGTCATGCGTGTCTAGTCCTTATTATTAGTGCAGATCGAATAATATGGACAAAGTGATTTTTAATTATAATACTGCACTAGATTAATAAATACCAGATAGATATTAGACCACTATTGAAAATGTAGAAGCATTAGACAGTCATTACATCTTAATATGGGACTCTTCAATAGTATGCATCCACAATCTCTCCCATGGGATTTGAACCGAGGATTTTCGGTCTCGCGTGCAAAACTCTGACCTTAATTCAATAAAAATAATTTTATGAACTTGAATATATGAAAGTGAAAAAAAAAATAATAATTTGTCCTTTTCTTTCGTTTAAATGGGGTAGGGGGAAGAGAGAGAGAGAGAGAGAGAGAGACAGAGTACAAACTCAGCGTATATCATTCAACCCATTTTTATCTTTTTTTTTCTTCTCTATGATTTTACTCTTGTTTTATTAAACAAAACACACGGTATGTTGCTTGTTTTTCACCTGGGTGTTTTTTCTCTTATCACTTTTCATATAGATCTAGTTCATTGTCAGTTAGTACTCTTCATTCGTTCATTCATTCATCCATCGATCATTGTATACGGTTACATAGTAATAGTGTCTACCAGACACGTATCCTTAATATGTATTGAAGTGTATTTATACTAACAATATGTATGTATGTATATATATACATGTATACAATTGATTCAGGACATAAATCGGATTTAAATAAAAGATTATCTCAATCATATTGTTATTCATTAATGTTTATTTAATCATTCCTAAAAGGGAAAAAGTGAATGAATTAATAAGTCGACATGAATCAATACAAAATCTCCTCTGATAATCTGTTGTTTTTGTTATTTTGTTGATATTATGTAGAGTTACCATACTCAAAGGAGAGCTCACTCGCTCCAACTTACGTGAGAGTTGACCTTAATTTTAGGCGTTCAATTATAGCGGTAGATAATCGATTATTCAATTATCAATACATACATGCATACATACATATATACTACTCATACTAATATTACTAATAATAATGTTTGTTACGTCGTATTCGTTTTATTTTTTTTCAATGTACGTGTTTAATACTTATTTTGATATGAAAACAAATAACTTTGAATTATGATTGATAATGTTCTCTTTGTTTAAATCATTAGTTGATTCATTCTACATTTATGATACGAACTAAACTAATATAGAGTTCATTATAATTTACATCATGGATTGATTCTAATTGAGAAACATGATAATACTAGTTCGAATGTTCTAGTGATAAGATGTGACGAATGAAATTTAATAATGTTGAATATGAATGAGTTAACTATTGATTGAGACCAAACAATGCACAACCACGATCTCGAACATGAGATTCGAAGCTAGGACCTATCGGTCTCGAAAGTGAACACTTCACATATAGGCCACAGTGCTGGTATCATATAATGATGTTGAACTCCAATCAATCCATGATCTTTTGCAACCCTTCATCCATTGTTTGAGATGGATAATTATCTCACACTCAATACGGATTGGACTTCATCTTGAAGCTAGTCACTAGTGAGCATATGATCATTATCAGAATAGGGTTGTAGAGATTGTTGAGTTTAGATTAATTACATGAATGGAACAATGTTAGACCAGTAAACTGAAACTTTAGAAATTCAGGTTTAGATCAAATTTCTCATCAAACAATTTGCGATGAAAAGAATCGAGATGATGGAGATTTGTTATCAGAACTGGATGGTTAAGTCGTGGAGCTTTCATCGTTCTTCTCAATAATATCATCATCATCAGCAGCAGCATAAACATCAAATAGAAGTGAAGTGTTCAAATTCGAACACAATCAAATCATCCAGTTCAGAGAACAAAACTCCATCTAAAATGAAACATCAAGAGAATCGTTTGATCAAAATACTTCGACAGAATTTGGGAGCCAAGTTCATGTATATTGATATTTTGATTATATTTCATTGAAAAACCTTGAACAAAATTGTCATGTCAAATACAACATTCTTCCACTTCTAATGTCTCACATCAACTCGGCATTCAATTACTGTCAAACTATTTTCACAAAAAAAATTATTGACATTTTTCACAATGTCAATTATGAAAATTTATTATTTTCTACAAAATCAATATACTACTAATAACAACCTCATACTCACTACTGATAAATTTGATGATAATAATTCAGAAGTTCTAGTGATAAGATGTGACTAATGAAATTCAACAATGCTGAATGTGAAGGAGTTAACAAATGGAGATAAAGAGAAATGGTCACTAATCATCACGAATTGATTGGAATTAGACATGTACATCGTTGGATACAGACTCAGTGTTCCACAGGTTATCCTCTGTTTGAGCAACTTAGAGGATGTGAGTTTGATCCCGAATGTGGTTGTGTGGAGAATTATTTCTGAATAGTTTCATTCTAGAATACAAAGACTGTTCAGTTCTTCTTAACAATGATCGGTTATCTAACATAGATCAATTAATGACGTAGATAATCAAGATTCAGTGATCTTCATGAAACCCTACAACAATCATCCAAATACGGTCACTAAAATTAGAATGTGAATGATGTATCTTATCAACTAAATAAATAAATAATCAAAGATGATTGAAGGTGAAGATTTTAAAACAGCCAATGATTATTCACTGTTTCTGCCCACTGAATAGAATACAAATCATTTTTGTATTATTTGTTATTCTAAAAATCTATAAATTTGCTTTCAAATTATAAAAATTTTCCCATAATTTATGACGACGAAAGACTAATATATTCAGAACGGGGTGTTGTAGAGATTTTATTAGTTTAATAGTTTAATTCATGAGTCAATTAAAGCTAGACCATCGTGAAAAACTTGAGAGCACTGGACAGCCGTTTCTTCTTAGTATGGAACTTCTCGGCAGTGCGTATTCACGATCCCTCCACGCGAGATTCGAATCCAGGACCTATCGATGGACGGTGACGCAATTTCGTAGATTGGTTGAAGTTAGACATTAACACCGTTGGATGGTGGCTCAGTGGTCCAGAGGTTAAGCATTCACGCGCGAGACCAGTAGGTCCTGGGTTCGATATCTCGCGGGGCGAATCCGTGGTTGCTCACTACTAAGAAATCTCACATTAAAACGAAGTGGCCGTTCAGTGCTTCCAAGTTTTCCATGATGGTTTAGCTTTAATCGACTCATGAATTCAACTAATATACTCCACTAAAAATTATTTTGATTTAAATTTGAGTTAGTTATTAGAAGTAAGAGTTTGTTTCTGTTAATTAATCCTGTGGAACGTAAAATTAAGCATATATGTAATCGGTTCAATTTGCCTAACCACATTAATGTAAAACGATGAGATTATCAAAATAAATATATGGGCACCAGATGTAGTAACAATATCAGTAGCAGTAGAAAAGAGTAGGTATAAACGGGATAATAAACGTATTAGGAGATTTCAGGACTCAGTATCCAAAGAAAGATAACAATTGAATGGATCTGCGACATTGTGAGTGACCATATAAAATGTCAACTGAAGTTTTTAATAGTTGGTTACTGTAATCACGCAAACCCCAACCAGGTGGCTTATTCCTGTTTACATAGCTCAGTTCAACAGTCAGTGAACTGGTAACATGTTTTGATTTGGGGGTCCTAGTTTTCTTCCAATCTACTTCTACACTAGACAACATTGCAAGTGAAGGTATGCGGTGGTTAGACATCCATAAAGCATCTAGGAACCACCTCAGTTGTTGAGGATTTACCACCTTATCAGTCAATTTGCTACCATTACCAAATACCCTATGCTTAACTTCAACATTGATTGCTCAATGGTCTCGAAATATATGAACAATTCTTCGAAGACATCTGTGACCGAATATTAATAACCTACAAATATCCTCTATTCTTAATGATCATATTTCACACCCATAAAGTATATCGGAGCAAACTGTTGTGCAGCAAACTCGTCCGTTGATTTTCAGATAAATATCTCGTCCATGCTACAAGTGAGGCAAGTTGTCAAAGCTAAACGAGCCCTCTGAATCCATCCCGAGATTTTATCAGACATTAGACCATCAAGACTGATGAGACTCTCATCCACTTCAATCCCTATCATTAATTCAGGCGACGATATAAGCCAATTCTAAAACAATTTTAAACGTTTAAAGGGAAACAACCGCATCTCAAACATGCTTAAGTTATTACTCGAGGTTATCTACAGACCCTGTATTTTATTAACGTCTTGACAAAACAGGACTTTGTTATATCCATATTTTAGGTCAGTAAGTGAATCTTCTGAGAGGAGATTAAGTTTTAAAAACTTAGTCGCCATAATTTCTTACTCAATCATTCGTATCTGAGTAGAGAACTTGTTCAAGGTTAATGTACTTGTTTGGTGTATGTTTTATTAACACTAACACCATCGGATGCCGGCTCAGTGGTCCAGTAGGTCAAGCGTTCACTCGCGAGACTGATAAGTCCTGGGTTCGAATCCCGCGAGCAGGATCATGGATGCGCACTGCTGAGGAGTCCCATACTAAGAAACCAATTTCATACTGAATTCTCTATGATTGTCATTCTAATGTTCTTGAACAGATTACTGATTTTATTGATTTACGGTAACTGCTCAAAATCCATAGATAGTTAGACGGCTAATACATTATTAATTATGATCTTTTTAAATATTCACGATCAAAAAATTCTCTTATCCTGTTAGTTAACGTAATATTATACATGTATAAATATATGAAAATCAATGTATAATCAAATCAATAGTTACTGCTCGTGGAGAAACATAGGCCACCAAACAGCACTCTTCATCCAACTTTGTCTTGTGCAATCTTTTGTAGCTCGTTCCAGTTTTTATTCATCATTTTCACATCTGCTTCTATTTTCTGACGTAATGTGAGATGGTGGAGAAGATTTGTAGCTCAGGTGGATGATTTTGATGGAGTTTTGTTCTCTGAGCTGGATGGTTTGGTCAATAAGAACCAATCAACATCGAGGTGCACAGAACAAGCTGTGAAACGCATATGGAGAAATTCGAACACTTCACTTCTATCTGAAGTTTGTGCTGATGATGTCGTTCAGAAGAACGATGAAAGCTTCACGACCAAACCATCCAGCTCAGAGAACAAAACTCCATCAAAATCTGACGTAATGTGTTTTTTTGGGCTTCCCTCTTTTCCATTTTCCTTCAGGATTCAAAGTTAGTGCTTGCTTCGCGATCCAGTTTGAGGATTTCCTCAATGTATGTCCTATCCGCTACCAATGTCCTTTCCTAATGTCTTCTTCAACTGGAAGCTGGTTTGTTCTCTCCCACAGTCGGTTGTTGATGATGGTATCCGGCCAATGGATGTTGAGTGTCTTGTATAGACAACTATTTATAAATACTTGTACTATCTTGATGATGGTTGTAGTAGTTCTCCAAGTTTCAGCTCCATACAGTAGAACTGTCTTGACGAAATCGATAGTTATAACAAATAAAATTCATTTCATTTCTTTGATTAAGATACCATTGTTGAAGATAAGATACTTATCCGTAATGATAATTGGTCATTTAACATGAACTTCACGTGACAGTTCAGCATTTCCAGTTATTTTAAAGTTCATTAAATGATTGAGTGTTGAATATATGTCTAATTTTCGTAGATATATCCATTTAAAGCCTAAATAACAATAGGAAAATACAAGTAAACAACACCAAGTGAATTTAAACTTCACCCCATTGCACAACCAGGTGGCTTTCAGGACTCAGTAGCTAGATGGATAACTCGATGGCATTTAAAGCGAATGGTACTGGATTTCAGTCCATCCTAGAGTGAACATCAATTCTGAGATGCAGGTACATCCAGTTGACAAGTCCCAAAAAGGACGGAACATGTGTCAAACTGGATTCCACGTCCAGTCATCATCCATCTTGGCTTACAAAGTTTATGATATATTTCTATTTTTTAACCGCTTTGTTGAGCTACTATACATTAATGATATTCATGGAAGACAACGATGAATAAACGATTGAAACGAAAACTTTAATAAAAATTATCTATTCATATGCAGTACAATGCAGTAGCATTATAAACATTGAAAATGTTGTTTATAACCTTGGAGTGATTCCACCACATGCACAATTCAGATTTACTTGAGCTAGTCGTCAACTCACTGACACAGAAGTAGGTAATATACACTCACACACACAAATGCATATCTTATAATTATGTATGTAGGGTTTCATGAAGATCACTGAATCTTGATTATCTACGTCATTAATTGATCTATTTTAGATAACCGATCATTATTAAGAAGAATTGAACAGTCTTTGTATTCTAGAATGAAACTAATCAGAAGTGCTCCTCCACACAACCACATTCGGGATCGAACTCACATCCTCTAAGTTGCTCAAACAGAGGATAACCTGTAGAACACTGAGTCTGTATCCAACGATGTACATGTCTAATTCCAATCAATTCGTGATAACGAGTGACCATTTCTCTTCATCTCCATTTATTAACTCCTTCACATTCAACATTGTTGAATTTCATTAGTCACATCTTATCACTAGAACTTCTGGATTATTATCATCAAATTTATCAGTAGTGAGTATGAGGTTGTTATTAGTAGTATATTGATTTTGTAGAAAATAATAAATTTTCATAATTGACATTGTGAAAAATGTCAATAATTTTTTTTGTGAAAATAGTTTGACAGTAATTGAATGCCGAGTTGATGTGAGACATTAGAAGTGGAAGAATGTTGTATTTGACATGACAATTTTGTTCAAGGTTTTTCAATGAAATATAATCAAAATATCAACATACATGAACTTGGCTCCCAAATTCTGTCGAAGTATTTTGATCAAACGATTCTCTTGATGTTTCATTTTAGATGGAGTTTTGTTCTGTGAACTGGATGATTTGATTGTGTTCGAATCTGAACACTTCACTTCTATTTGATGTTTGTGCTGCTGCTGCTGATGATGATATTGAGAAGAACGATGAAAGCTCCATGACCAAACCATTCAGCTCTGAAAACAAACTCCATCAAATACTATAGTGAACAAAACACCAATGGGGACAACCGAATATGTTTAACAATAATTTACAGAACTTGGTAATAAAATCTAAATCATAAAGTAAATGCTCAATTTGCAAAATGATCATCAATTGTCTCAAAATGACTCAGACTTCATTGTTCTTGTATTTTCATACAAATTACATTCTGTTTCCATTCTTTACTGCTCGATCTTCTTGTCTTTCTGTTGCCGGATATTCTATTAACGACTAATATCATATACTACTTATGTCTACATAAGTAGCACACACCACAAAACAATCGAATGTATTTGAACAATACAGTAAATACTTCATTTGCAAAATATCAATGAGCTTTCTCAAACTTGACTGTCTTTTTTATCAATATCAATCCATCATCTTAGATTTTATTGTTCCTTTATTTTCATGCCAATCACTTTACATTCCCGTTCTTTCCTTCTTAATCCTCTACTGAAATACATTCTATTACAAACTATCTTTATATACTACTCATATGGATATAAGTAGCTCACACTCACACTCACACTACAATGCTTGATTGTAAACGATTCTATAACATATAAACTGACTATTACTTTTTGTAAAGTATTTCATAACCATATTAATATATCAATATATATTTTTTTGCTGGTGAGGGGAGTGGGGGGTTGGAGGGAATGGTTATAACAATCATTTATATGTTCATTAATTTAACATGAAATTTCCTAGTTACTTATGATTGAAAAAATAACTAGAATTATATGAATATGTTATCTTGTAAACGGAAAGCGGAAATGTTACCTCAGTTCAACTCATATCGATATATATATATATATATATATATATAATACCACTAGTCTTCATCCTAGTCTCTTTGACCAATTGTTATAGTGATAAAAGGACTAGAATAGTAATAATAATAATAATAATAATAATAAGTATTATTATCGATTTTGATTTGAGCCTATTGATGGACTTATGTATCTATGTATGTATATAAATGTACATAGTCAATGTATAAACACGATAGATATACGCTTATTCATGTTAAAACTCACCTAATTCAAATAAATTATTTCGCGCGAAAAAGAATGTTCTATTGGTTATCTCACATATATATATATATATATATATAAACAAAATCAAAAAGAAAATTTAGGAAGAAGACTGTCCTGAATTGAGTCCTTCAAATAGTAATAGTAGTATTAGTAGTAGTTAGGTTGTTTTTCAAAACAAAACACTGGATGTGTTATATTATTATATGCTTAATTATATTGTAACGAAATTGTTTCTAAACACGCATATGAAAATAGAATTATGTTTATCAATTTGGATAGATCATGATCATAATGACGTGATCAAATACTGATTATGTAACAATTTGTATGGTTATATTGTTATCTATGTAGGGGTAAGAGAAATACAAATCAGAATATATGGTAGGTATATGCGGTGTAAGTTTATTTATAGACTATAAACCAATTTTTTTTAATATCATACACCTCATTGAACAAGCAAGTGGCTATCAGAATTTAGTAACTAAATGGATAACATGATGGCATTTGAAACGAACGGTACTGGGTTTGAGTTCTTGCCAGAATGAACATCAACACTGAGATGAAGGTACATCTAGTTGACGAGTCCCATATTGTTTGGAAACGCGCATCTTGGATTCTACTATTAGCTGCTATTCATCTTTGCTTATAATGTTTGTGATAAATAACTGTTTTTATGTAACATTTTGCATGTTTACATTGTTATATGTGTTCTACTTAATGTACAAGAAGTAGACGTTCGTTAAATTACCTAAATAAATGTATTAAACTCACTTAGTGTTGTCTTACTTGTATCTTCCTATCGTTATTTAAGACTGCAATTGGTATATGTACATGCTGTGCAGACTACCTCGATATTGACTTAATTCAAAAGACGACAAAGATTATCAGAACTACGTGATGATATATAATAGTGCAATACATTTTGAACAATCTGACCACACATTACATACTTGTTAAGAACATGGCTGTACACTGCTGAGGAGTCCCACAATAGGATGAAACGGCCATCCAGTTACTCAAGGTTTCCAATGGTGGTCTAACATCAATCGGTTTATGATCTTAATCAAAAACTAAAAGGTCAACTAGACTATAAATTGAAGGTAAAAGAAGATAAGGATAATAAGGAAATAATGTGAAAATAATATGAAATCTAATTATTTTGGTTAATAAGCCAATATTACCAGGGTAGTATCAGAAGTGGGTTTTGTGGAGATTGTAGTCATTTCAATGGTTGAGATCATGAGTCAATTGAAGCTAGATAATCATGGAAAACATGGAAGCACTGGACAGCTGTTCCATCCTATTGTGGAACTCCTCATCAGTGTATATGCATGATCCCGCCTCGCGAGAATTCCAACCCAGGACCTATCAGTCTCGTGAGCAAGCACTTAACCACTAAACCATTGAGACGGCCGGTATCCGACGCTGTTGATGTATGTATGTTTTTCTATGTTAATAGAACTGTCTGATGCATGTTTTATTTGATTTTATAGAACCTGTTTTGTTTGTTTTTTTAAAATACAACTTTATATGAATTTAACTCTGATTTATAAATCAAGTTATAAACCACTGAAGGTTACAAACAACCCATAGGAACATATAGAATATTGTTTAATAACTGCCGCTTTCATGAATAACTTTCAGTATGAAATCAATGAGTTGGAATTTAACGACTGTTATATTGTTTGTTTGTTTGTTTGTTTGTTTGTTTTCACGTCCAATTAATGACAGAATATTGTTTATGACTAAATTTCAGTTTAATGATTAAATAGAATGACAATATGAATATAATATGTAATGTTACAATTGAAAGGTTTATTGAGAATAGTATAGATTAGAGTTGACTTTTCTCATAGATTAATATTTACTGAGGAAAGATTTTTTTTAAAAGAAACTAAGTAGAATGAGCATTTATGAGGAGTTCCACAAGAGGATGGAAAAGCCGTCCAGTAATTCCAGATTTCTCATACTGGTCTAATTTCAATGGATTCATGATCTCAACCGATTAAATTCTATCGATCAAGTTATAATGTGGTCACTAGTTTAAATAGTTCATAACTGTATGGATTATGTTGAGAATTTAAGTTGTTGCATGTAGCTCAGATATCACTGTTCATATACATAAAATAAGTTTACTCATTATTGAGAGTACTTCTTTCTGATGAATGTTAAATATCATAAATGTGACAATCAATAAATTTCATTAATTGTCGGACTGAAAGTCCCTAAATTATTTTTATCATTATTTATTGGAAATCAATAAATTCTATATTATCAACTGATTAGAGGGAGGGGGCAATTTACTTACAACCTTCTTTGAACTAAATTTCTTATTATTTTTTTATCATCATTAAAATGTATCTATAATCATGTTGAAACTTTTGTTGTCTAAAGATGAATGGAATATAAGATGGCGTCAATTACTGTCACCGTGGTATTTTATTCATAAAGAACTGACCTTCAGTTACTTAAGAACATCATTTAGAATCATTATCGTAACACTGATCAGTATAATTTAATTACCAAGTTAGACCTAAACAACACTCCCATTGATCGTTATTTAATGATTTATAAGTGTAAAGCTTATATATTCCTCTTGATTCGTTTTTCTTTCTTTTTCTTTAAAATTTTTCATAACCTATCTGCATCATTTCTATCAGTTTAATGACTAGCAAGTTTATTATAAGAATCAATATACATTATTCAATTGGATTGTTATTTACTTACTTATTTACGCCTGTTACTCCTAATGGAGTATAAGCTGCTGACCAGTATTCTCTAATCCACTCTATCTTCCGCCTTCCTTTCTAGTTCTATCCTATTTTTATTCATTCTTCTCATGTCTATCTCCATTTCTCGGTGTAATGTGTTCTTTTCTTTTCCTCTTCTCCTTTGGCCTTGAGGATTCCAAGTAAGGACTTGCCTTGTGATGCAGTTAGGTGCTTTTCTTAATGTGTGTCTTATCCACTTCCAGTGCTTGATCTTCCTGATATCTTCCTCCACTAGAATCTGGTTTGTTGTCTCTTACACAGTAGGTTGTTGCTGATAATGCTTGACCAACGGATTCGAAGTATTTTGCGTTGACAGCTGTTAATAAACACTTGTATCTTCTAGATAATGGCTTTCCTAGTTCTCCAAGTTAAGGATAGTTTAAAATTGATGTCTTAAAAAGAATTATGATTATGATTAGTTTTATTGTTTTAATGACAGTAGAAATCTTTTGTTTTAAGAAGTTTCTATGTTACTTCTATACCATATCATTGTCATTATTGTCACTATGGAACGTATGTCCATAATAATGATTATTATTATTATTGTTTCGTTGTTGTTGTTGTTGTTGTTGTTGTTTGAATGATTGTTTCAACTTTCTACATCCTTCTATGCATACTTTCCTCTTCTTGACATCTTTTTTTGTTTTCTTGACATAAGTCACCAAAAAAAAAAAAAAAATGAGAACGACTTAACTTTCTCAAATTTTATTTTCATCGTTTGTTCATTTGTCTTTTGTTTTTGAAATAGTTGTCATCTTATCTAACACTTTTTCATATACTACTGAAATGAATTCTGTTTTTCTTTATTTTTTCGTTTGTCATTCTGAAATAGATTCGTTACATTTTATGTATAAGAAGTTAAATTATTCCATTCTTTAATGTAAGAAGTAGTAGGTAGAACATGATTAGTAGTAGTAGTAGTAGTAGTGGTAGTCGTAGGTATAGTAGTAGTAGTAGTAGTAGTAGTAGTAGTAGTAGTAGTAGCTGTCACTTATATCGAGAGAGAGAGAGAGAGAGAAAGACAGACAGATAATGACAGACAAGTAGAGAGGCAAGAATATGTAGATACAAATATTATTACAGATGATACCACTCCATACTATTGCAATGATAGTATAGATGAAGTGATATATAAACACATTGACTAATTGCATTGATCAAATTTAGAAATAGAAGAATATTTGATCATTTCAATAGTTGAGATCATGAGTCCATTGAAACTAGATTACCAATGTTGCGCTTAATAATATCATACAACTAAGTAAAGTACCATTATAAAGACGGATGGGTAGAATCGATAGAAACCATCAAAGAATGATGATAATATTGTAATTTTTTTGTAATTTGTTTTTAAATTAAGAAAAAGACGTCAGAAACTATTGAATTCATTTTTATCAGAACATTTCAATGTCAATAAAGTTTTACATGAAGGATGAGAACTAGTCAAATGTAACAATTATTGTTTTCTTGATACAGGGGGATTAATTTCATTAGACAGTTATTATCTTCTTTCAGATATCTATACATGAATTATAAAAACAAGTATGAAGGAATACTTACATTTATAGAGATCTAAAAGATTACTGTTACAAGTGATTAATCAATTATTAATGATCAATTCTATGTATTTGTCTTGTTTTTTTTAGTTCTGATTGGATAGTATCAAGTTATAGTACGGCTCCACTAGTTCAAATGATCTGGCATCGCGTCCTTTATATTGAAGTGTTAAACAGCGACTACCTTCATTCAGCTGATAAAATGTTGTGTTCATTGACTAAGAACAAGTGTATAGTCAAGATAATACAATTAAGATGTAAGTCAAAAAGATATCGAACTATTTACAACCTCCTCGTTAACTTTAAAGTACTGCTTCTTTATGTAAAATTGAATAAAGTATAACAACAATTACAGTGCAAGTCAATTAGTTTGCAATTTTATTTAACAACAATATACTTTCATGCTCTGGTACGGTGGACGGTGGGGAGAGTTCACTCTCCTTCTCGAAATGCTCCAACATGGCCACGCGTATATAGCCATAACAAAGGAAAGTAAATTAATATGCACAAAAACCTCTTTTGATATGAATCAACATATGTTCACTAGTGACTGGCTTCAAGAGGTATATCCTGGAGTTCTAGTAAGAAGCAGTGACCATTGGAGTTCAACTAGGTCTGTTGTAAGATAGTAACTCACTGAAGACAATAGTAAATGTGTCGCTCAATTTTGTGGATCGGTTCAATTTATACATTAACAACATTAGATGCCAACTCAGTGGTCTAGTGGTTAAGCGTTCGCACACGAGACTGATAGGTCCTGGGTTTGAATCCCGCGAGGTATGATTGTGGATGCGCACTACTGAGGAATCCCACAATAGGACGAAACGGCCTTCCAGTGTTTCCAGGTTTTTCATGGTGGTCTAGCTTCAATTGACTCATGATCTCAACTATTGAAATTACTACAATCTCCACAAAACCCCTTTTGATAATATTTGATAAGTTTTTTTTCTAACTTATTAGCAAAAGTTGATTCTTCTTTATATCATTATATTATGATTGAATAATATTGCAACTTGATCAATGGCATTCGTTCAAGATTAAGGGATTAGACAAATATGATTATTCATTGCTGATTGATTAATTGATTATTAGTACTAAATTATTATACAATATAAGGGTTTGTATATTTCTATATTCATTGGGATATTCTTATTTCCACTGGCATCCTCTAACCTCGAATATAGTCAAATCGGTGATGCATACAATATATCGATGTATCTATTCTAGGTTCTCATATCCCAACAGAAATTGATCAAAGTTAGTTCTCTATATTTAAACAATAAACATGCAAACCCTTATACATGACAATAAAAATTATTTTACTGATTGACTAATTCAGTGGACATGACTTATCAGTCATTCAATGAATAATGCCCCTAAATGCCGTGGTACTGCCGAGAGTGGGGAGTGTCAGATCTTCCTCTCCAAATGCTCTCACATAGCCACGCGTATATGGTTTCTGCCAGGGAAGTCCTACTCACTGCCTTCTTGCAGCATTACTGTTGTTTACGAAATTGTGAGGACAAAAAGAGAATGTCCGGTGCCTTAACCGGAGTTGGAAAACCCTGATTCAAAACTAATAGTGTATATGATATCCAGGATCCTGAGGAAACAAATGACCAAAAACTTATTTCTGGTCACTGACTACCATGAAACTATATCTTCTGACATTGCTCCACTGCCTCGTGGATTAGACCTTCAGGTCGAAGGCTCCGGTTGTGGCCCCCTAAGAAAATTACCTACTTCGCTTCGGGCACCCAGGCAGTATCTTAGCCTATATACAAATCAAATGATTTGATGCCTCCTCGTACTAATGTTTATATGTTTGTATACTCAGTAAAAATGACCACCGCAACCTCACTGAGCTGTTCATACATCAAGTTAGGAAGTTCCATTTAGAATAGAGTATACTTTGCTTATTCTGTAATGAATAAAACACCAATGGAGACAATCCAATGCATCAAACAACCAATTACAGAACTACTTAGTAAAATCAAACAACCATATATTGAATCGTTAATTTGCAAATTGTTCATCAATTGTCGCAAATCACTCAGAATCTCCTTGTTCTTGCATTTTCATACAAATTGCCTTCTGTCTTCATTCTTTATTGTTCGATCTTCTTATCTCTCTGCCGCCAGACATTCTGTTTAGTGCTCACGTCATATACTACTTATGTCTACATAAGTAGCACACACCACAATTCTAGTATTAATCGTCATACAAGAAGCTAATAAAAAAGAAACTTCAATTCGTTCAATAAAGAAAATAGTAACTTGTTCATACATTAATTCATTGTTGAGGACGTTAAATCCCCAGAACCCACTTGAAAAACGTCCTAATTTTGTAATTTCATTTTGAAACATAAAATTTCTTTATTTTCGCGCTAAAAGCTCCCTTTCCACCTTCATGTCGTATTTCCTATTTGCGAGAATCTTAAACGCTATTGATATGCAATATTGTAAGGCTTCCTAAGGACAGTTTTGTGCTGTATATATATGTACGTTTTGATTTGTGTCTGTTGTTATCGCTCGTGCTTCTAGCTTTTGAGTGGAATATACTTTCTCATTCAGACTTCGACTTCTCTCTCTAGTTAGTGGAGTTGGGACACAATAGAATAGCTAGTTTATTAGTCATTGGTTCCGTTCGCAGACTAATTGAACTGGTAATCGATTCCAACCATAGTATTCTGATGGAGTTTTGTTCTCTGAGCTGGATGGTTTGGTCGTGTTTCCTTCCACTTTGCTCAGCTATTTTCCATCCTAATGGGCAGTTGATTGGAGGTCTATATCTTACACTTGTTGGTAGAACATGCTGGCGAAGACCTCCAATCAACTGCCCATTATGATGGAAAATAGCTGAGCAAAGTGGAAGGAAACACGACCAAACCATCCAGCTCAGAGAACAAAACTCCATCAAAATCATCCACCTGAGCTACAAATCTTCTACACCATCTCAAAACCATAGTATTCATCTTTACTAAACAAGATCACTTTCTTTGTTTCATGATTCATAGAAATTTTAGCTGATATAATTCTACTTTAAAATTTATTTTGATTGTTTTACTTTTTTTGATAATGTCGAATAAACATAATTCTATTCAAATTATGATTAAATTGTCTATAAGTAGTCAAATATTTGGCGCCAAACCATGAATTTAAATAACAATAAACAATAGGTTATTTAAACACAAAAAATTATCCTTTTGAATAATCTATTTTTAAGTAATAATATAGATTATTATAGAAGTAAAATAAGATAAGTTGTCTTGGTAATAGTTGATTCAATTTAATGAAAGTTATTGGGTTAGATTTTTTGAATGAAAGTATTGGTTGGATAATAGTCAGTGATGAGGATGGTTCATGGATGAACTCAATGAAACTTTGAAGAAGTTCATAAAAAGCCGAAAAAATTCCATTCAATTATCTTTTGGAAGAATAATATAAAATCATGACATGTAGCTTCCTTATTAGATAAAATGTATATTGGATGACTATAGTGATGATTATATTTGACACTGATTGGAATAAAATTCCTTCTCATTTGTCTTTTGTTTTCTCATTTGCAAGTTAGAAGGTTCTAGCATCTGAGTGCTCGAATTGTACGTGGTATAACAAGAACCTAACCTCTGTATATAACAAATATATAACTTTTAACTAAGAAGCTGTTTATTTCCCTGTTAAGATTATGATGATAAAACTATTCAGTAAGGAAGATTGGTTCAGTGAAGAGTTCTCTTTTAGGCGAATTCATTTCCAAAGCTCCACAATCGTAAATATGCATACTTATACTTTCAGGATGATAATAATTACAATGATAGTGATAATAATAAATTTCTGTTAGACATGGTGACTATGAGGTAGAATAAACAAAGGTACTAAAAAAGACTTTTTAGACAGAGTTCGAATCCCGCGAGCGGGATCATGGATATGTACTGCTGAGGAATCCCATAATAAAACAGAGAAGCTATCCAGTGACTCCAGGTCACAACTGATTGATCACTGGGTAGTGATCAATGTCATGCGTGTCTAGTCCTTATTAGTGCAGATCGAATGCTATCGACCATGTTGCAATGTGGCCACCAGTCTAGTTGACTCGACATTGCGGGCACTATTGGAGTCACTAGATGGTGGTTGGAGGTAGTCAACAGGAAACCCTGGACCCGGGTTTCGTGCTACTTAGCACTCGAGATCGAATCCGTCAGGGAGCACCAGTTCCCTCAAGATTACAGGTACACCTTGCTGACGAGTGCCAAGTAACACGAAACCCGGGTCCAGGGTTTCCTGTTGACTTCCTCCAACCACCATCTAGTGACTTCAGCTTTTCAATGGTGATCTAGCTTCAATTGACTAATAAATTCAACTATTAAATAATTGAATTGTTTGTGCTGGTCTTCCCAGATTGTTCAATGGAATTATTCTGAACACGTGTTATAGTGTACGAGAACACAAGTGAAGACAATCGAATATATTTTAATGTAACATTACAGAATTTCTTAGTCAAATCTTAGGATCATACATTCAATACTTCATTTGCAAAACTTTAATCAATTATCTGAGACTTCATTGTTCTTTCGTTTCTACACCAATCATTCTCTGTTCTCGGTCTCTTTTCTTTGACCTTCTTAACCTCGTGCCTCCAGGCATTTCACTTTTGTGTGATGATACATACTACTTTTATCTGTCGACATCAGTAGTATACACTACAATGTCACTATGAATCAAAATTTACATTAAAGAATATTTCATTTCGATTATATACATTTGTAACTTAGTCACTTTCTATCAGATGATCTTATAACAGGAGATCATATTCAGTATGTTTAGATTTAATAGTCGGTTCGGTACCATTGAAATAGAATTCATCCCTCTATTTCCCTCTACTTATTATGTGATACTTATAGTATTCAATGTAATTGACAAACAACTGTCTCGTTACAGATATGGTTGACCTCTTCTGATCTAAGTGTTCTGATACGATCACAAGTAAATTATCTCTAGACTAGTTGTTGATGGGACCTTTTTACATCAACAACTGATGTTAACTCAAAGAACTATTCGTATCCAATAAGAATTGTATAACTATTGCATCCTAGTTGTGTAACTCTTCAATAATGTTTACATTGATAACCATATAAACTGGAATTAATCCAAAATTACTGATCATCTACATGATAAACACAATCAATCTAAGTCAATTCAAGTTCTATTTATTTATTTGAAAACATAAATATTGGTAAAAATGGGTATTAAATACATAAGCGCCACACAATTCACTTGATTTGTGTGTGCAGGCTGTGATGCTGCCCAAGTGCGCAGACCAAAGCACGTGGTTTTCTTAGGGTGTCACACTCAGAACCTTCGACCTAAATATCTGATCCACAAGGCAGTGGAGCAACGGTAGGTGATGCAGTCCCATGGTAGTTGGTCACCAATAATTGGTTCATACATTATTCATTGTTTTAGAATACTAAATACCATGTACACTATTAGTTTTGAATCAGGGTTTTACAACTCCTGTGGATACACTCTCTGTATCCATCAACCCGGTTAAAGCTCCGGACATTCACTTTTCGTCCTCTTAATTTCGTAAACAATAGTAATGCCGCGAGAATGCAGTGAGTACGACTTCTCTGAAAATGGTTGTATAGGCGTGGTCATGTGAGAGCATTTGGAGAGGAAGATCTGACTCTTCCCACTCTCGGCCATATCAGGGCATTTGGAAGCCAATTGAAGTTCGATTGGGTTTTAATGACTTTTTTTTAAAACTTAGAGTATATAGAATCATGCTTAGAATTAGTCAATTTTCATTAGAAAATGATTAACTCTTGAACATTTAACATATGATTTTGACATAAGTATCCATTGTAAGTGATTAATTTAATGTTAAATATACACAAATAAGGATGTTGATAATGATAATAATAATAATAATAATAATAATAATCAGTGATGAATTTGGATGGAGAATCTTAGTGATTGGCCTATGCTCCCCCCCATGAGGGGTAACAGGCATAGGTAAGTAAGTAACTAACTAACTAACAAAGTAAGTATATATAAGAAGAGTTAAGTAAAGCTTTAAATAGAATAAATTGAAATGGACAATGAAATCACAATGAAAATCTTCATGATCTAATCACTTGAATTATAAATCATCTTCAGAATTCATGATTTTAACAAGCTGTATTGATAATTTGAACAATGTTCATTTGATTCATTGTGAAAAACAAATAAACAAACAAACAATTCAACACAAATAAACAATTTAGTCAGTGAAAAGAAAACAAATAATGATGGGTTTTATTAAAATATTTCATGAATTCAAATGGATAAATTGTAAGAGAAGCGTTCTCGCACGAGACTAAATGCCCTGGGTTCGAATCTTACGAGTGGGATCGTGGATACGTATTGTTAAAGAGATCCACAATAGGACGAAATGGCCATCCAGTGATTCAAGGTTTTCAATGGTGGTCTAACATTAATCGATTCATGATCTCAATCAAAAACTTAATAATCTCCACAACCCTTATACTGATAATTAATATGTGCTCACTAGTGACTAGTTTTGTGAGGGAATTCTTGAAGTTCTAATGAGAAGTCGTGACTAGTGGAGCTAATGTGTGTCGGGTAGGGACAGGTATCTACTTCAATACAATGGAAAATCATCGCGCAATTTCGTGGATTGGTTAAAGTTAGATATTAACTCCATTGGATGCCGGTCGGCTCAGTGTTCCAGTAGGTTAAGCGTTCATGCCCGAGACCGAAGGCCCTGGGTTCAAATCCTGCTAGCGGGATCGTAGATGCTCACTCCTAAGGAGTCCCACGATAGGACGAAACGGCCATCTAGTGACTCCAGGTTTTCAATGGTAGCGGTTCCTGATCTCAATCAACAAGAAAAAGATCATTTTATAGGTAAGATAAGCACTAAACGGCCAGTTCATCTTCGTATGGAACATTTCAGCGATGTATATCCATGATTCCACACATAGAACTCGAACCTATGACTTTCTATTTCGCGTATAAACACTTAACATTTAGACCACTGAGTGAGTATCCAATAATGTTAATGATGTTTAACTTCAATCAATCTATGATTTTGAACAATCTTTTATCCATTATCTAAGATGGATAACTGTCTCAAACTCAACACAGATTGAACTCCACTAATGACGGATTCTCATTAGAACTCCATTAAATTCATTTTGAAGCTAGTCACTAGTGAGTACATGTTTATTATCAGTATGGAAATTTGTGGAGATTGTCTCATACAAGGATGAAATGGCCGTCTAGTTCTTCCTGATTCTTAATAGTGGTCTAGCTTAGTTAGACACGTCAATTCAATTGTTGAAATGCTACAATCTTCACAAACCCCCATATTGATTCTATGATTTTCCTCGTAAATATTGTTTAAAAATCTAACCATCTATTCGGCGAGACTATAATTTATGGGTGACATGTGAACGAATCCTAAGTGATCTTGCGAAATATTAGCCAATCAAGAAACAGCTAGTATAGAGTAAAAATATGTTATACAAAACTAAAGAATTAAAATGGATACACTTCTTTTACAGGGTTCAAACGTTGTCAAGATTAGAAAGAGGTTCGGAGGTTCTAAAATCGTAATGCATACAGTAGAGGAAGTCATCCATATAACTCCATAATAGTAAGCTTCTTTAGCCATGATAAGGTCGGAAAAACTGTTTAAGCCTTGACCACATAGCTGCAATATTGTTTGTGTGAACTACGGTTGTGTAAGCATGTCATTTTTATTACGCATATTTTTCTATTCTAGCAAACTTCTTCCTCCAACATATATTACATCAAAAGACAACATCATCACGGTAGTCTGCACAAGGTCAACAAATCATTTGATTACCACAATTACAAATAAAAGAACATTTTTAATAGTCGCATTTGTTGTAGACACTCAATTATCACGACTTCTTTAAAATCCTCTATGAACTGATCGTACGTGTGCACCATGTACTGAAATTAGCGCCGTGACCTTGAAGCCCCTCACACGCTTTTGATTGGCTCGTCCATAATTTATAGTCTCGCCCATGATCTTGTTTACAATTGATTGTCTTCATTTGTCCACTTTCATTCTTGGTGACTAATTTGTTCAGTACACCTTCGATTATGTAACTGATAAATCATTTCCATACACCTATTGATTATAAACTGATTTAAGTTCTGTTTTTTGGACATTTTCTAGCCTTCTTAATATTGCTCAAATCCATAATCTTGATTTTTCCCCCATTCTAATTCACATGCGTGGTTTTCTATGTAGAGTGATATCAATGACAACTTATCAGGTCATTTCGTCGGTGTATAGATGATGCAGATGTTTACTTCACCCTATGTAATACTTCTGACACTTGGTGCATCAACCTCTGAGATCGAAATATTGTCAAAAGCAACTATGAAAACATCAGATCTCGATTATTTGTAGTTCAGTCTATCAGGACAATATAAATTAAGCATCGAATAGATCTCAATAGGTATACAAATAAGACAATTGAGAAAGAATATTGAATAATATACTTATATATAATTGATTACAATCGTCTTTGAGCGGGTAGAGATATTGTAAGAGTTAGGGATTAAAATGAATGTTTAAAATTAAGATAATATAATAATACTATTGACTAAATGTTGTCAGTATTTAAATACATAAGCATTAATACGAGGAGGCATCAAATCATTCGATTTCTGTGTGGACTGTGATACTGCCCGGGTGCCCAAAACGAAGTAAGTGGTCTTCTTATGGGGCCACTGCCGGAACCTCCAACCTAAATGTCTAATCCACGAGGCAGTGGAGCAACGTCAGGAGATGTAGTTTTATGGTAGTCAGTGACCAATAATTAATTCACATATCATTTTTTCCTCAGGGTCCCGGATCCTATATGCACCATTGGTTTAGAATCAGGATTTTCCAATTGCCCTATGTGGATCCTCTATATCTACCAAGCCGATTACAGCGCCGGACATTCGCATTTCGTCCTCTCAATTTCGTAAACAACAGTAATGCTGTGAGAAGGCAGTGAGTAGGACTTCTCTGACAGTGCCTGTATAGGCTTGACCATTTGAGAGCGTTTGAAGAGGGAGAGCTAATTTTTCCCACTCTCGACTGTACCAAGGCATTTGGGGGTAATAATTTTTGATATACCTTAAGACTCCTTTTTGTATCATTATTAAGAAAGATTTAAATTATCCCATTGTTTATAGATAACCTTGACAGAATGATTTGATCTATTTTCTTTTAAACTACAAAATTATTTCTTATCATTTATGTGTTAAGTAAACAAAACAGACAAATTCATTTGATATTTATCGTTTCAATCTTTCCAATGATGTTTAGGATTGTAACTGATCAGCCTGTTATTGGTATATATGCATGGTATGAAAGAAAGCTGCAAAGGGCTAGCTTCTGTTGGTCCTTCACGACTCCCTGGTTGGGGTCCGAGAGACGGTGTAACGCAGTGGCTAGAGACGTTATCAGATATGGCTCAGAATAGAAGCCAGTGGCGATCGTGCTGTAACCTTCTTTTACTTTCTTCATAAAAAGTGGTTGTATCTTCCTTAACTGAAAGATCTCTTCTGATTGTACCTTTCCGTTTCCCCCACCATTGTTCTCTCACTCTTCCTTTTTTTTTTATATAATTCCCCACGTCCATTACTTTTTTTTTCTTTTCTCCTTCTCTTCAAATTATCATTGTTTTGTGTGGCGCATATATATTTGGTACCCCCTGTACCAATATTTATGTGTTCAAATAAATAAATAAATATGGAAGGTACATCCAGCTGATGAGTCTAAAATAGGACGAAACACGCATCCTAGATTCCAATGCTAGCCGCCAATTATGTTTACTTAAAACAGACAAATAATTGTACTTCAGTGATTTATATGAGAATTATTTTATATTTTTCTCTCTTATATTGAATATTCAATATGGTTTTTAATCAGCTGCAAAACAAAAGGTGAGATAGTAACTCACTGATGTGGATGTGTCACTCAATTTCGTGAATTAGTTGAAGTTAGACATTAACACCGTTGGATGCTGGATAGCTCAGCGGTCTAGTTGGTCAAGCACCTGGCGTGAGACTGATAGGTACTGGGTTTGAATCCCGCGAGGTGGGATTGTGGATGCGCACTGCTGAGGAATCCCACAATAGGACAAAACGAATGGTTCCAGGTTTTTCATGATGGTCTAGCTTCAATCGACTCATGAACCCAACTATTGAAGTCACTAAAATCCCCACAAAACCCCTTCTCATATTAAATAATATTGCGAAATAATATTAATAAAGGAATAAACTTTTTTCATTGAAAATTATTTTTTTCACTTAGTGACTACGTTTATCAATTCTGTTGTATGTATGTACGTGTGTGTGTGTGTGTGCATAAGCCAGTGGGTTTACAATCTTACAAAGCAATACAATCTGACCAGTAGTAGTACTATGTGTTGAAATAAAGTAAAAACCCTTATTATAAACTTTATTTTGACCTATGAATTATTAGTATACGATTTACCATTCTTGAGTAATGCCGAATCTATCAGTTACTATCTCTCACATCCATAGCCAATTTTGGCTAAATTTTGTATAAATGTTGTTTCCTATTTTGTGGTATGATGTGGTCTGTTTGGTTTGTATATAAATCCAGTATGTTTGAAATACATGATTCATATCGTAGAGGCTGAGATTGGTGTACTGAACTCAATAGACAGGGCTAGACAGGAAGAAGGACCTATAGAGACTCTAGACTGCTAGTACTTGTTTTATGCGTCGTCATTGATCCGGTCGCTAAATCAATGTTCTCTAATTGGCGGTATCATTATATATATATATTGATAGGAGAACAAAGGCCATAAGTTATAACAAAAGGTAAATTTGTTATTTTTACATATAAGGCATAAAAGATCTCACACTAACTCGAAAAACTGCTCCATACAAGTTGAAATGGTCATATTGCAAAATAAAAGGGCAGTAATGTCATGTAACCGATAGATTTATAGACAGGAGTAGTACAGATTAAAGGAAATACTTCAGTTAAGGAGATAATCAAGGTTTCTTTGAATTAAAATAGGCTGTTTTATTTATTTACAGAAGGGTTGGCATTATCTTCTATTTTGAGCCATGTGTGAAAATATCTCAACCCATTAAATTGCATGATCTCTGTTACCTCAATCGAGTAATCTTGATAAATCAACAGATACTCTTCTTACACATTCATCTTTCATCTCATGGCACCATGTCCTCAAATTTTCTTAACTAGGATATTCTGGTGATAGGGTGGTATGGAACCCTCTGATTCGATATTCGTAAAATATGTCACAAGTAACGAAGCTGATCCTTCATGATTTTGACGCCAAGTGAAATATCATTAGCACATTCAGACATAGACACGATTTAAATGGTGTCCTCCCTTATATTTAAGGAGCACTTTAGAAACAAGTGATTGAACATAGATAAGCATCAAATACCTTCCACATGGAGAAACCAAATATAGGAAAAAAGTGTTCTGGTTGGCAAAATCTAAGGGTTCTCACAAACTCATTTAGACAGTGAGAAAAATAATTCTCTTGAAATAAATAGTGCAGTAGATAATCAACACGGACTTAGATAATTTAAATGAACTTCACTAGCTGGATAAACACAGTGAATCACTTATGTCATTTCGTTCAGTAAATGTAAGATGATTTATCAACCCGCTGAACACCAAGGGTTATCGGTCTTACACTCTTTCATCTTTGCGTACAATCAAGTGTTCTATGCTATTCTAACAATATATTGTGTTTCTTAATTAACCATTTTTTTTGTGTTAATGTGTATTATCTGACTATATAAGAGGTCATTATTAATGTCATCAGCTTCTACTGTATTTAGTAACTTAAATACATGCACTACTGGACATCAACGACAAATTAATTATAGATTACATCAATCATTGATCTTAGTTAGGTAACCATTAAAAACCATGGATCACTGGACAGCTGTTTCACCCTAATATAGGACTCTCTAGTAGTACGCATACACGAATCGGACCCCAAGCATTCTGTTTCTTGGGTAAGTACTCAACCTCTGGACCAGAATCCAGTGATTTACACATCCGAATTCAATCAATTCACTAAACTAAGCGACTATCCTCCATAATTCAATCTGCACTGTCTCCTAGATATTGAATGCTAGACAAAGAGTTTATAAAACATTCGTCATGAACATTTTGCTACTTATGAGTAGCCTAACTGTCATTTACGAAAAACTTCCTAAACCGACAGACATTAATGTATGGCTATGCAAGAATTGACAACTTATATAATAACCATACGTACATGTATAAAAGGATTTAAGTCTATCAGTCTAAATGCCTGAAGGTTTATCGCATCGTTTAAATTCAAGCGACAGAAGATATATTTCAATATTTTTTCAAGAATGTTTGATACACAACGTTTTCACGGAAATCATAAAATCAGACGATTTCGTCCAGAACTACAACAAAAGCTTCACAATTCAACCATCCACCCCATAGAATACAACAACTACTGTAAAAACCTAAAATCTGAAGGGAGAAATCTCTGAAAGTACTCAACCTTGTTAAGTGGTCAGCAATGTGCTAAAACAACGTATCTTTCATGGGCCTGAAATAAAAAACGAGTTTATGTTACTCATTGCCCAAATGTTTCTGGCGGATATTGAGAAATAAATTACTACAATTGACCAGTGGAGTTCAACCGGGTCAGTTGTGAGATTGTAACTCACTGATGACAATGGTGGATGTGTCACTCAATTTCGTGGATTAGTTGAAGTTAGACATTAACACTGTGGTCTAGTTGATTAAGCGCCTGGTGCGAGACTGATAGGTCCTGGGTTTGAATCCCGCGAGGTGGCGGGGTTGTGAATGCGAACTGTTGAGGAGTCCCACAATAGGATGAAACGGCCTTCCAGTGCTCCCAGGTTTTCCATGATGGTCTAGCTTCAATTGACTCATGATCTCAGCTATTGAAATTACTACAATCTCCACAAAACCCCTTCAGACACTGTAATTGTATTAGTCTGTAAGAAAAGAAATTTTTATGAAACATCAAATGGCACTATAAATCTATCAGAAAATTTTTAATTGTCAAGATTTTGTGCAAATCCTAGACTATCCTTCAGACTGGAAGGAACTAGTCAATTGCGAAGTGATTCTAAAAAATTTCAACCAGCGGATGAACTTGTAGAAAAATTATTTGATGATAGGTATGTTTGGTTTATGTACTTTACGTAGACTTCACAGATAAGTTAATTATGGTACGATGTGGTCTGTTTGGTTTGTATATAAATCCAGTATGTTTGAAATACATGATTCATATTGCGAAGGCTGAGATTGGTGTTCTGGATCTTAACAGGCAGGAAGAATCGATAGAGACTGTAGACTAATCGTACGTGTTTACGCGTTATTGGTCCGATCGATAAATCACTGTTCTCTAATTGGCGGTATCATTACGTTATATATTAATACGGTAACAATATATAACAGTAACCTAATAGTATCGTTGTATCAGATCAGTCTTTAAAAATATAGTCGGTTAGTCTTAAATTTCTGTTTATAAAAAAAACACAACTAGATTGTAACAAATTACTTCAAATTGAATTGAGTCGAAGTCAATTATTTCCAAAAATGACAATTGGTATTGGTTAGTTCAGTCACTATTAACTAAATTCACAACTTCATATCCTATTTGTATTTTACTAAGCAGTGATACAGGTAAACTGCTAACCTTACTTACTTACTTACGCCTGTTACTCCCAATCGAGCATAGGCCGCCGACCAGCATTCTCCAACCCACTCTGTCCTGGGCCTTCTTTTCTAGTTCCATCCAATTCTTGTTCATTTTTCTCATATCTATCTCCATTTCTCGGCGTAATGTATTCTTTGGTCTTCCTCTCCTCCTTCGACCTTGAGGATTCCATGTGAGGGCTTGTCTTGTGATGCACGCAATTAGGTGCTTTCCTCAATGTGTGTCCTATCCACTTCCAGCGCTTCTTCCTGATTTCTTCCTCCACTGGGATCTGATTTGTCCTCTCCCACAGTAGGTTGTTGCTTATAGTGTCTGACCAACGGATCCGAAGTATTTTGCGTAGACAACTGTTAATAAACACCTGTATCTTTTGGATGATGGATTTCGTAGTTTTCCAGGTTTCCGCCACATACAGTAGAAATGTCTTGACATTTGTATTGAAAATTCTAACTTTGGTGTTGGTTGTCAATTGTTTTGAGTTCCAGATATTCTTCAGTTGTAAATATGCTGCTCTTGCTTTGCCAATCCACGCCTTCACATCTGCATCAGATCCACCGTGTTCATCGATGATGCTGCCCAAATATGTAAAGGTTTTTACATCTTCCAAAGCTTCTCCGTCAATTGTGATTGGATTGTTACATGCTGCTGCTAACCTAAGGAAGGTTTATAGATCCTCATAATTACTGAAATCATTGATTGCAGATATTGAGTGATATCGCTCGCAACTGGTCACGATAGTACATATACATTCTCTCTTTATTTCTCTTCTAGTTTCTTTAACATCAATATTCCTTCATACATACATTCTTTTCACTTCGTCTTCTTAAACTATAATATTAATGTTTAAACTTTCTAATTATTATTGTTATTATGAGATTATTTCGACTCATTTTATTGATTTCGTCTCGTTTTTCCAATTTAAATATTTATTTAAACACATAAACATTGATACAAGGAGGCACCAAATTGATATGCGCCACACATGTCATTCGACTTGTGTGTGTGGGCTGTGATACAGCCCGGATGTCCAGACCGAAACAGTTGGTTTACTTAGTGTCACACTCGAAGCCTTCGACCTAAATGTTTGATCCACAATGCAGTGGAGCAACGTTAGGAGATGTAGTTCCATTGTACCCGGTGACCAACGACTGGTTCATACGCCTTTTGTTGATTCTGATTCCTGGAGTCCATGTGCACCATTGGTTTTGAACCAGGGTTTTCCAACTGCCCTAAGTGGACTCTCCGTATCCACTAACTCGATTAAAGCACTGGACATTTGCTTTTCGTCCACATAATTTCGTAAACAGTACCCCCGCCATGAGAAGGGAGTGAGTAGGACCTCCCTGGCAGTGGTCGTATGCACGTGGCCATGTAAGAGTATTTCAAGAGGGAAAGCTGACTCTCCCCACTCTCGGCCGTATCAGGACATTTGGAGGCAATTAGTTAGTAAATTATAGTAACTTGTAGGTTAGCATATATATTTGTACCACATCCGACGTTCATTAGGACTACTGAAAGACAGATGTATGGTAGAATGTAACAGATATCCAAGTGCATTATTATTATTATTACGTAATCAACTTAGAGATAGAACAATACGGCCCCCAAATGCCCTGGTATGGCTGAGAGTGGGGAGAGTTCGCTCTTCCTCTCGAAATGCTCCCACATGGCCACGCGTATATAGCCTCTGCCAGGGAAGTCCTACTCATTGCCTTCTCGCACCACGGGTGTTGTTTACGAAAATGAGAGGACGAAAATCGAATATCCGGCACTTTAACCGGATCCCAAATCAATGTTGCACATGGATTGGCTCCAGTATCCTGAAGGAACAAATGGTGTACGAACCAATAATTGGTCACCGGCTACCATGGGACTGCATCTCCTTACGATGCTCCACTTCCTTGTGGATCAGATCTTCAGGTCGAAGGCTCAGGGCGTGGCCACCTAAGAAAACCACCTGCTTTGGTTTGGGCACCCGGGCAGTATCATAGCCCTCACACACATCAAATGAGATTTGTGTGGTGCATATCTATTTGGTACCTCCTTGCACCAATATCTATGTCTTAAAATAAAAAAAACAAAAAAATAGAACAATAGGAGATTCATAATACATTTTGTATTCCACAACAAAAATAACCAATCATGTTATTATTTACAATAAATGGTCAAAAATTGAATTGATCGTCTTTTACACAGTTAATAAGTAAATTAATCCAATAACATCATTTGATGTTTTTTTCTTTTTTTCTTTTTTAAACTATCCAATTTCATATCCTCTAAAAGTATACTTGATTCAGAAGCTGATCGTTTTCTTTTACATAATATTGGTGTTTCTATTGTTTCTATACAAATATTATTACCATTTGTTAACATTGAATTTTCATCAACAATATTAATTGATTCTGAATGATGACGTTTTTTCTTTTTCTTTACTATGGTACTTTTCTCTTCTTTGTTATCATCATTTAATAGTTGATATTTAGTTGATATGTCAGTTGTTTGTTGCTGTTGTTGTTGATCTAATTCTCTTTCATCATGATTCATCACTTCATTCTGATCATTAGAAACACCATCTACAATAGTAGTAGTAGTAGTGGTGGTGATGTTCCCATTTATTAAATTACGTTTTTTCTTACGTTTCTTTTTACTATCTAATATAGGTGTTTCGATTGTTGTCGTTGTTGTTGTTGTTACAGTTGCTTCTTCTTGACTATCTGAATCTCTTTTATTCAGTGTTTTAATTGCTTTTTTCTTTGTTCGTTGAATATATTTATTTACCTTGATAAAAACATTCAAAGGAAAAAGTGGATAGGATTGAATCATTTTAAGCATAGAATACAAAATTTACAACAAAGCACTATTGAACATCAGATCCTATACATTAATATTGATAGACAATGATTATTAAAATCAAGATTATGCAGTAATGTTGGAACGTTGATATTAACGTTCATTAAGTCAATGAGAGAACATTTCCCGTAACCCAGAATCTCCGAGTTCCGCAATGAGCATGATGCTTATAGACCTTTGATTTAGAACACCACCGAGGTTCACACAATTTCAGCTTGAACCAGTTATTTACAGAATGTGACTATCATGCCAGTTCATTGATGATAGCTGTCTTACACTTCTTATGTAGTATAACTCCACCGTCGTTAATTCTCGCTATAACTTTAGGGAGCTCTTTATAAAGGTAGTCATTAATGAGCATAGAATCACTATTGCTTACTTTAAGGAGTCTTGTGGAGAGTGATTTGATTTGTAGGTTGTATTTGTCACAGATTGATCTCATTTGGAAAACCGTTGAAAACCAATAAATAATGGACGGTTGTTTCGTCCCAACATGAGACTACTCAGAAGTGTGAGCCTACGATGAAGATACTAGTGACCACCCTACTCTGGTTTTCTGATGGATTTGGAGAAATGACAATTCAAGTGGTGCCAGTTCATAACATGATAAATGTACGGAAAAAAGTCAGTAAATCCAGGTCTTGTAGTGAAAGCGAAAACACAACAACTATGACCTAAGAAGTTTTAATGATTTAATTTTTTCTTCTCTTCAGTACATTTTAAGACATTCTGTACGAGGGGCATCCACTGAACTGATAGGTGCCAAGAAACGTATCCCTTTTGGCTCTAAGTGCAATGAGAAGTGGAGACAGCCTAAACGAAGGCTAATAAAAAACCTACACAATGATTGTGAGCAGTGGTGGGTAACGAAAGCAGAGGAGATGGAAAAGGTAGAAGCGATAGGTAGCAGTAGACAACTGTTCTGACTTATCAAGGAAAGGGGTAATAAAAATCCGGCTGTTAGTCGAACTATCTCGGTAAAAAGATGGGACTATTATTCACTCTCAATCCAAAAGATTGAAATGAGGGGGAGAACTTTTTAGGGAACAGTTCAACTGCCTTTCATCAGCCACACCTCAGTTACTGTCATCAGAATTGGTTAATTCAAGTGGTGTCCGTCAGGATTGTTCGTTTCCTTCATTTAAATTGGCCATAGACATGCTTATTGTTTAACTTTTCACGGATTGATCTTCTACCAGAAGATTCAATTGCTGACTTTGAATATACAGATGGCATAGTTCAGTCTGGTGAAAACGCTAACAAAATGTTGTGCTACGACTACTTTAAGCAACAATATAAGCATGTTTGGGATGCAGTTCTCTCTTTTCAAATGTAAAATATTGCTTTGGGATTGACTTTTGTCAGGGCCTGAAATAATGATCGAGAATGAAGTGGTTGAGCGTATCGATTGCCTCAATTATAATCGAAATCTCATCAGTTCTGATAAAATCTCGGTACGGATTCAGAGGGCTTAATTGGCTTGTGTTAACTTAGGTCACTTGTTGCGTAGGCGAGATATCTGCCAAATAGGAAATAACAAACATATGGATCGGTTTAAGCCGCCACACCATATCAACACAGAGAGATGGAATTATCAGGACAAATGCCAAAGAAGTAGTAACAGTATAAGTGGTTGGTAATATCTTTCAAGAAGGAATTCGTGGGACAAAAAATAAGAACTATAAGATAATTTTAAAACTTGAAATCGAATGGAAGACACATATTGGACTATTCTGGACCACTTCCATTGATTCTGAGCCACGTCAATTTTTAAAAGTTACGTTTCACAACAATAAAGTAGAACAGAACGAATTGCTGAGCAGCATAGTCGTCTTTTAATATGCAGACAGACATCTTGCCTAAGCCACCAGGTGATACAGGTTGGTCAGTCAGCTGCAACGTAGGACCAGGCACGTATATGCATTGGTCCAAGTTGCCATACCGCATTAGCACAACAAGATGAACACCGGATTCATAGAAGTAGTTAATTCAGTGGTGGTAATATATAGAAGAAAGAGTGTGTATAAGGAGATAGTACAGGAAGATAGAATTAGTTCGTAGAAAGAAAGACATGAAACGATTTTAATCTCTTAGCTTAAAGGAAGACAGAGAGTGTATACACCGATCCCATTGTGATCGATTCTGAGTCATGTCACCAAGAGTCTCCAACCATTGGTTACGATGGTCACGCGGACCCCAACCAGGTAGTCTGCATCTACCAACATGGTTCAGACCAGAAGTTAGTGACTTCAAGCACTGATGCCACGTTTTGTTTTGGCCGCCCCTAACTTTCTTCCAGTCATCTCTAACACCGGTTAGCATTGCGCGTCGTGGTAATCGGTGTTCAGGCATAGGCAGTACGTGGCCCAACCATCTCAGTCGATGAAGATTCGTAACCTCATCAACTGATTTACCATCATTCCCTAATACCCTGCGTCTAACCTCACTATTACTTACCCGGTGATCCCAGCAGATACCAGCAATATTTCTAAGGCATCTGTGGTCAAATACTAGTAACTTACGAATATCTTCTACTCTTAAAGGCCAAGTTTCGCAGCCGTATAGTAGAACGGAACGAACTGCCGCGCAGTATACTCGTCCCTTAATTGATAGACGGATATTTCGCCTTCGCCCTAGATGACGTAAGTTGGCAAAGGCCAAGCGAGCTTTTCGAATCCGTGCTGAGATTTCATCAGACACCTTACTGCTGTCACACCTCTGTACATTCAGCAGTACGACTTCGCCTTCGGACCTTGGTTTTGTTGCTTTTAGTCTTACCGCTCTTCAACCGACCTGTCTGGCATGGTAGGACCTTGAGGGACGGTTGTTCCAGCCAGTATAGCTTAGTTGCTTCATCACGATAGCCAAGCCCGACCACCACGTCAAGGTAGCAACATGAAGTCTAGATAATAACGAACTCACCAAAAAGCTGCATATCCACACAACAAGTTACAATGCACACATAACATGAATTATAAAAACAACTAAAACACAAAGTAAATATTACCTGATTTTCTATGTATCGCTTTTTTCATAAAGATACAAAAAGCAATGAGTGATAATTTATCAACTATGTACATGTGTATGTAATAATTTCAGAAAACTATCTTTTATATGATAGATAAACAATTCCCTCAGTAGACCAGAGTTCTTTTTAAAATAATTAAATCCAAAACACGCTCTTGATATGAATCTGAACACTGAAAACTTTTCAACACTAATATCAAAAAAGCATACAACTGGTTTTAAACTCAAATATACGTCTAAGAATACGGTGTATACACTCTCTGTCTTCCTTAAATTAAGAGATTAAAATCGCTTCATATCTGTCTAGGAACTAATTCTTTCTTCCTTTACTATCTCCTTATACACAATCTTTCTTCTATATATTACCACCACTGAATTAACTACTTCTATGAATCCGGTGTTCATCTTGTTGTGCTAATGCGGTATGGCAACTTGGACCGATGCATATACGTGCCTGGTCCTACGTTGCAGCTGACTGACTGACTGACGTCTAAGAATAACAATGAAATCAATACCGAGCAAGTGATGATCTGTTAGATAATATTACAAATTCAAAAGTATTACTCTATAACAGATTTTCTGAAAATAGATTCCTTCGCTGAATTTCGTATTTTGAATTCAAAAAGAACACAGTAATTAAAAGATGGCTTGAAGTGATTAATACATAGACGTCCTAAATAATAAAAGAATGAATTGGAATATGTAGTTATAGAATTAACAAACTGCATAATATAGGAGAATCGACA
Source organism: Schistosoma spindalis (assembly GCA_946903255.1). NCBI lineage: Eukaryota > Metazoa > Platyhelminthes > Trematoda > Strigeidida > Schistosomatidae > Schistosoma > Schistosoma spindalis. The sequence goes on from OX336416.1 coordinate 3,136,462, forward strand.
AATTTATGACAAGAAGGCGAAAATTAATAACAGTAACGTAGGCTTAAAAAATGTTACTGTTATCCAACAACAGGAGGCGAACAGAAATTATTTTTGCGAAAGATAGTGGGAAACGAGAAAGTAATAACTTATTATTAATATACTATAATGTTGGCTATTGTGATAGCCAAATTTAACAAAATTCTTATTGACATATGAGTCGGGCTTGTTAAAGTGGATGGTGATTACTTTAGCTATACTTACAAGACGCGTTCGTAAACCAGGCGGGTAATTTAATGGGATTCTATGAATAACTTGAAAGCCCTTATTTATGTCCACTTGATATACGTATCAATTAGATGAGCAATAAGAATTTTCAATTGACCTTAACATACCCTTGCTTAGCCGAAGAACATGATATTTCAGTCAGTCAGTCAGCTGCAACGTAGGACCAGGCACGTATATGCATCGGTCCAAGTTGCCATACCGCATTAGCACAAAAAGATGAACACCGGATTCATAGAAGTAGTTAATTCAGTGGTGGTAATATATAAAAAACAGTGCATATAAGAAGATAGTACAGGAAGAAAGAATTAGTTCGTAGAAAGAAAGATATGAAGCGATTTTAATCTCTTAGCTTAAAGGAAGACAGAGAGTGTATACACCGACGCCATTGTGATCGATTCTGAGTCATGTCACCAAGAGTCTCCAACCATTGGTTACGATAGTCACGCGGACCCAGTCTGAATCTTCCAACATGGCTCAAACCAGAAGTTAGTGACTTCAAGCACTGATGCCACGTTTTGGTTTGACCGCCCCTAACATGATATTTAAATATATAATGACCATGTGAGGCCAATGTACCATTTTTCAACGTTTTAGAATTAGTAGAGTTAAAATTATTGTTGATATATTCAACAACAGTAAAACTTAAACCCTATGGACCATAAATTATTCATCAGTAAAAAGGGCATTGTAATGATGCCGGAAAAAAATATGAAGTTGTGGAAAAATAGTATAAAAACCTGTGTACTAATTTCAGTTCAAGATGGAAACAAACAAGGAACAAGATCACGTAAAAGTAAATATAGAAAAGTAATAATACTATTGAATTGGCGAAACTTATCAAGATATTTTACAAACTCTCACTCATCTCTATACTTTACATTTACTGAGATGTTAAGCATAACAACTCATATCTGAAATGTTCACCACAATTCATAGCGAATAAAATAATAACAAGAAACGTGAGAACGGCTTATATATCAAGTATTTCAGTTTATGAGTTACACAGCTTCAAGTTAGCTGTTAGACACAACACTATCATTGTTATAAATTTCGCTTTCTTTTCACTTTACAATGAAGGTCAAAATTACAATCCATGGGTACCAAAACCCAAAAAGAATTACTAACCTTCAGTTAATAAATGAGGTAGATGAAGATTGGGACAAATTCGACATCCTGATGCAACGAAAGTGTTGCAAGAATGAAATATCTATTAATGATACTAGATTACTAGTGGTAGAGTAGTCATCACAAAAAGAACACAACAATTCACAAAAGTAGAACACCATTCAACAGTTTGCACTTTAAAAAAGTTCGATTTTTGTAGAAGCTAACCAAACTTTTAGAGTTGGACAGTTATTCCGGCAACTGTAAAAAGAAACGCATCGAGTAAAATGGACTATTCAGCAATGTGAACATTTTCGTTTTGTTGATGATTTGTAGGATTTTTTATGGATTAGTGCATGAAACTAAAAGTTTATATTCTATGAAATTTAGTAAGTAAACAAATGAGCAACGCTTGATCAACGTGCTCAAAGTAATCTTTCTCTGTTTGTTACATTAACGGAGGTAAGGTTAACTAAGTTGAATAAATAATTAAAGACTAGTTTACTAACCTCGGCAATTGCGCGCGCCATAGCTTCAGCATTTGTAGGAGGCGTAGTGCCAGTCTCAAAATAATTCAGTCTATCCTCAATTTGTTGCTTCAAATGTTTCCCATAGATATCACAAAGCACTTCACTAAAGCAATCGATTCGAGAGGCTATAGCACATTTTGCAGCCAAAAATCTAGAGATCTTTCCCTTGTTTTCTCGCGCAGCACGAGTGATAAATTGACTATGATAAATCAATCCATACTTTGGTGTAGCACCACGAGATTTTAATGCTCTGAATAAAGCTTTTTCCGCCCCCAATATCTGAATTGTCGAAGCAGGGAATTTAGCCAAGTTCGTAAGGGATCCCGCATGAGCAATTAACCTTGCACTTACTCTATCCCCAATCATTGTGCTCAAGTTTGGGGCAACACCAGCAAGCTTCTTTGCTAAATATTCTTGTGTTAGTCTTCTACGTTCAATTAGTGCGTTAATTTTTTCAGTGAATGTTGCCAAATTCTCAGCATCATCATCCGTAATATCAAAGCCTATTGGCAATCAAAATCAGAAACACAATGTCAACATACCAACGGATGACTTAGCAGATTCAATGATATCTGTAGCAACTTGACTATTAGTTAAAGCCTCCAACGCTTCAAGATTTTCTTCCGTTGCACCAGCTCGGGTACGAATAAGACCGACTATTTTAACAAAAGTGGGATTGTCAGGAACAATTTTTGACAATTCTGGGAAATGATAAGAGAACCATTCTTTGACACGCATGCAAAAGTTATTCACATCTTTATCTAATTGGTCTAGTAAATTTATGGACTGAATGATCATATTGTCATTTCTAAACAAGTAGATAAGTAAGAGATGAAAATAAACAAACCTGTATATATTAAATTTCACTTTGGCTCTAGAGTAACTATGACCCAAACCTATTTGAGCTTTTGATTCATCGAAATGCGAAAATTCTTTGATGTATTTAGGAAAGTAAAATCGAAGAGCCCGATAGACTTCATGAAGAATAGATTCAGAGGAACATGCAATAGTTTCAGGCAATCCAATTTCAGGCGCTTTAATAGATTCAGCAAGTTTTCGGTCTGAGATGCACAGCAAAACATCTGAAGAAGCAGGTAAATTCTCCTCTATGAACGTTTTAAGTTCCTGTGGAACAACGCCTTCTGATATCCCATTACAATTTTGTAGAGCACTAGCTGAGGAAGAGAAAGGCACAAATGCATGCAATTTAAAACATTTCATAAATTCTTCTTCATTATTTAACAGATCTGTAGCTAACTGTTGTAAAGCAGTAACGGTATCTGAGGTTTCTAATGACTTGACTTTAACTCGAAACAGTGCATATCCTAACGCGTGTTCATACAGAATATAGACCTTCTGAAAAGAAAAAAGACATAAAAATATGCACTATGAGATTAAATATTTTTAGTGAAAACATTACAACCAAATTGACATTGGTATTGTTACTTTCAGCAAATCAAAGGTATAAATATCAAAAGACAAGTTGTGTAAATTAGCTTATCCTTTGTGATTTCCTTACGTACTTCGGTTTGAGAGCCCAGGAAATATTCCAGCTCTTACACAAATCGAATGATGTTCAGCGTATATATATTTGGTGCCTCCTTGTACCAGTATTTGCGTTTAAATAAAAATAAAGCTTACCGTAAGTGATGTTTTCGTAAAATAAAAACTTATTTCCGGTTGATAAGTCAGTTATGCTATCTATCACTAGATTTTTATTAACTTTATTTACTTTTACTGTTATACTGAATGGTGTTCTTTGCATTTAGTTAATAAATTGAAACAACCAGATCAAGTGATCTAACTGGAGTCAGTTAAAGATTTAGACACGCAAAATTTGATACTGCGTTTTATAATGAATGAAATAACATACCACTCCTTTGCAAATAAACTGGGTGTATGTGGTTGCATAATATGAAGTTTGTCGAAGTATTTAGAGAAACGTAAAACTGTACCTAAGTAATATTGAGTTTCAAGAAACAATCACGAGACTTTGGTCTGACAGTCGACGAGTAAAAAGAAAACCGACTTATCAGTAAAATCGGATGTTAACATGAAATAAGAACCACTTGCAAAGTGTAGATAAATGAAAACTCTGACTTCGTGAGTTGTATATCATTTGAGAAAATACAATGATTACTATGGCGGTTTACTTTTGCAAAATACTAATGAGTAATCTTAACTTACATGATAACTTAGATTACCTTACATTTAACAGGCATATTAAAAAAATACTATTACCGTGGCATACGTTATTCAGCTATACACAGTAGTAATGTGTAATTTACTTATTAGGTTGAGTGGTGTACCCGAAATCGAATCACACATTTTGTTAAAACTAGTCTCCATTCGACTGTGAAAATCGAAGATGGACAGCGGTTGAATGTGTAGATTAGAAAATTATCTTTCAAGTAGTTGCGTGATTTTGCAAGTTAAAACAAGCAGAATCAGTAAGGCAAAAAGTAACCATGATGAGCCTAGTAGTATTTGGAACTTACACCACTCGATGTGAACGTAATTGTATTATAGGACAAATTGTTGGATACTTATAACAGCCTTAACAATATCGCATCAATACATCTTAAATCTGATGGTCGATAATCACTCAACACTTCTATCCAGTCAGTCACAAGTAGTGTAAGCAACGCCCTTGTTTGACACCAAAGACAAAGCGATATGCTGCCTAGCCGTTTTTTGTGAAGTAGCAAACCTGTCCCTCTACAAAAACCTTGGTAATGAAGAGATTTAAACCACATAAGCCCACAAGCTGTAATATTGGATTAGAAGTGACGGGGCTAGACTCTAAAGGACATTGGATGATAACACTAAACTGGAATGTTTCACTAACATTCTACTATTGTCAGAAGTCCCTGAAGTCAAACAGGACTGAAGTATTAAATTGTATTGTTAAAAAATATTAAAAACCTTCATAATACAAAAAGGTGTAGTTTTTCATCACGAGTTCGAACTTCTTGCACTAACCTTCGGTAAAATGTTAGGTTTTTAATGTTGACAAGGTCTCATTCTGTATCGCAACAATGACGAATAAATTGCTCTTTTTAAATACTACAACACGATAGCATGTTGAAGTCTTTCTGTACATAAATCAAAGAACCACTTAGTGTTATTCATACGTTATTTAATGCAATACTTTCCTGTAGATACGTACTCAAACTCCACCGATGGACATTACCATTCAATTGGAATGATCCTAGTTACTCAGATTAACGAAACAAGATTTAAACCATGAAAATTGGATGGACCGTTTAGCTTCGTAAGTACGGTTTTCAGGATTGAAAGACATTTACACAAGTATGCTTATTTATCTTATGGCTAGAAAATCACATATAAGTTGGAATATAAAGAAAAAATAAGTAACATAAGCGGCTGGTGAACGGATAGAAAAAGTGCTTCACATCGTACAAGTAAATGGTACAAAACACCTCCTGAAATGAGGTGATGTTCAGAAGACTGTTACATGAACGGCCTCATACATTGTTGATATTACTGTAATAAACAATAATGGCCTGAGCATTCAATTCATAGAATATGTTGGTAGGGGTAGCGGATTTCCGCCAGAATTTCTTTACCCAAAAGAAGACTGAAGAAACATTGAAGTCTTATGAAAAAGGACTAGATTCCTCTCCCAGCCTATTGCCTGCAAACCGAAATGTTAAAATATATCCAGAGCTATCGCATTGCGTGCACGTACCGTCATGATCTCATAACATCGCGCGTATGACCTTCAAATTCCGATCTGGATTAAATCAGTCTTCAGTAAGGATAGAAGGATAGAAGGTCTATTGACCTATATTTATCCTTGCAGTTTGTAATACTGTGGAGGCTCAATCTCATTTTGAATGTATCAACAGAAGGTGCTGAAATTACGTGTTCCGGTAGAGAATTCCAGTAATTCACTACTCGGTGCCAGAAACAAAACTCCGGACGTAAACGATTTAATCTCGGTTTTTAAACTTTTTTCGAATATCTTCTCAAATGATTAGTCCTGGACGTAAGTAAAAGATAAGACATGTTAATACGAAGGTCATCGTTCAGTATACGATAGGCCAATATTAGATCACCCCGTATTCGATGGTAAGATAACGGAAATAAATTGAGGTGTCTCAGTCTGTCTTCATAATATAGTCCAGATAGACCTTGTACCATCTTAGTACCTCGTAGTTGGACTCGCTCTAGCATATCTGCTTCATACTTGAAACAAGGACTCGCTGCTTGAATCCCATATTCTAAATGTGGTCGCACGTAAATCGGGCATAATAATCTAAACATTTCATAATCTAAATACTGAAAAGACCTACGAATAGACCATAATACCCTATAGCCTTTTGCAGCAGCAGCCTTACAGTGACTAGTGGTTTTGAGATCACTACTTAATATGACTCCCAAATCTTTATAGTTTCTTACTTTGGGTAGTACGAATCCACGTATTGTATAGTAATACGATTCATCATTGTTATTTAATTGCATCACCACACTCTTATTGGGATTTACTTCAAGTGACCACCTGTCTAACCATGCCACTAATGAGCTAAGATCATTCTGTAATACTATTCTACCCGACATATTTTGTATGGGTCTCCAAATTTTTATGTCATCAGCGAATAGTAGAACGGATGATTTTGCTACAGTTGATAATTCATTTACATAAAGTAAAAAAAGAAGAGGACCGAGGATTGTGACTTGGGGAACTCCACTTTTTACAGGTACCCACGAGGAAAGAGCACCATTAACCCTTAACCTTTGTCTCCTGTCATGGAGAAAGTTACTTATCCAATCTACGACTGTATAATGAATTCCGAAGCGTTCGAGTTTGAATTTAAGACCAGAATGGGAGACCCTATCGAAGGCCTTATTTAGATCTATGAAGATCACATCTACAGGAATATTCTGATCTTTTGCAGCAGCCCAATATTCTCTTGCAATGAGATTTGTCAAGCATGATAGGCCTCTCCAAAAACCATGTTGTTCCCTGGAGAAAAGATTATGCCCTTCAACATAGTTTATAACAAATAACCGAATGATTTTTTCCATCAGTTTTACAACTGCACTAGTTAAGCTAACGTGTCTATAGTTACTAAATCCCTACTCCCAGCTTCATACACCGAACTTATTACAGCATCTTTAAAGTCTCTGGGCAGCCTGGACTGAATTAAATCAGTCATCAGTAATAAGGGTAGGAGGTCTATCGATCTATATTGATCCTTGCAGTTTGTAACACCGTGGTGGTCCAACCTCGTTTTGAATAAATCAATAGAAGATGCCATGAGCCATGTCCAAATGTATGCGTTTCTCCTGGTTACCTTGTTTTTAAGTTGTTCTAAATTAAGTAATATACCTCTGGAAATGGGTGATCGATACAATATTTTATACCCAATTAGAACAGTTTCATTTGAAATGTGTTGGTACAGGTCATGCTGATATCACTAAGTGGGAATGATTAACTAATCAATATATATAGTTGTGTTTTATGAGAATTTCAGTAATTCACTAATTGGTGCGAGAAAAGAAACTCCAAATGTAGATGATTTTATCTCGATTCTTGAACTTTCTTCAAATGTTCTCGCAAATGATCGGTCCTAGACGAAAAGAAAAAATAAGACATAATATCAAAGTCATCGTTCAGAATACGATAAGCCAATATTAGATCACCCCATATTCTATCGGATAGAAGCATTCGGTTTACGAGCCTAAGTGTTAAGCAGCAGTGAAACAAAAATTCCTGTGTGTATAAATCTAGATATGTGAAACAAGAAAAGGAAAAGTAGCATATATATGTACCAATGGTATATGTATGTGATATTCTGATCAGTGTAGTTGAAGAAATATCAAGTTTCCTCTTGAATGACTTTACAAAGTGAAAGCTGTTCCAGCCTGTGGAGAGTGCCGAAACCTGAATACTTGTAAGGAGTAGTTGTCCGCATCCCAGTTTACAGTATTGTGCTTCAAGTGCCAAGTATTTCCCTCTAAGTTTGTATTGTAATGAGGCTAAAGCAGGTGTTTCTTAGGATTCCTACGGGCTTTAAGAATTTTATAAGGCCTTAAAATTCTGCCTTGGAGTCCATTGTACCATACAATGAAAAGATTACGAGATTTGGATTTAGATCTGAGAACTGATTCTGCTGTCCACGTTTGAACACACTCAACAGCATTCTTATTTTTCTGAGGTGCAGAAGTAAACACCATATTTTTGAAATGATGCCAAAGAGAACTGTTAAAGGCTGAATGGATATGTGTGCCATCGAATAAGCCGAAGATCCCTTTCAAAGTCATGTGTAAAAAGATAACGTAGGAAGACTTATAAGTCAATATTAGTCCTCCAAACATGAGGCTTGTAAATATACCTGTAGTGGTATTGGTTCCAACCACACGATTCCTAGGGCTGAAAATGAGATAACTGAGAAAATTTATATTCAACGCTGAGAAAGGGCTAGCAATGATGAGCGTGTCAACAGTGGATAGAAGCGGCATGGTCCAACTTTGCTGGCGTGGTCATTTATCCCCAGTCGAAATGTGTTCTTCAAAAGTACTAAATATCGTGTTGCGGATTGTCACGATACGACGAGTCAGAATAGACAATGATGTAACTTCCAGGTAGGATCTTATGGAATAAATAGTCACATCATAACAAATCTACAATTTCGGGTTTAGGCTTATTATTATAGTAACAAAGATAAACGTACGAATACCGAATTAGACCGCGATTATACCTATTCATGGAATGAGCTATTTACGGAGTAAATAACTTTCACCTGGTATTTTGTGTTTAAAGTTTTCTGAAACCCAGTTCATTGAAAAGCTGGAAAACTAAAGGTAGGTTAGATCAAAAGCTGTTGCAAGCAATTTCGGCTATCTGTTCAAATTAACTCGTTCCCTTTTGACAAGTGATTAGTTTGTGTTCTTTTAGAATGTATCTACCGGCTATCGAATGACCTCGATTATACCAAGCATCTGGCACTAACTAGGCCTTGAAGTAAATTTGTACAGGTATTTTATGGGCTTTAATCACCATTGTTACTACTGAATCATCTCTCAACTTATCGATTCACAATACGTAGAGCTTATTAGCCCGAAATTCCAGGAATCTGGATGCCACAGCTTTATTTGTTCGTATCGAACTCTTTCATTAGCAATTCATTTGTTGTACTAACTGCAAATTTCCGTTGAAAAAACTCAGGAAAGTCCAGTTCAATGGTCTGTATGAATCTTTTATGGAGAGCAAGTTGCGAAACATGTAGTTGTGAATGACAAACGTGAGTCGTGTACTATTCAGAAATTGGAAGTAGAAAGTTCACTGATTGCATGGAATAAAAATAAAATAAAATAGAAGCAAACGACCATAAACTTGTGTTTCAATGAATTCGTCTTAACAGCAAGCCACATAAAATGGTTTTTCCGTTTGATAGCATATAGATCCATGACTTTGGCTCCTGTAGAGTAGCACAAACTGATCGTTAGAAGTTTATTGTGCGAAAACGTGTTTCTCGATCTCTCAATGCACTGTCTTTCGCGATTGGTATGAGAACGGCTAATACCAGTCTGTAATCATATTCACTAAATTTTGAAACCTAAAAGTAAACAAATGCCTACGGTTTCAACATTCGTGATTCTTAACTAATTTAACAGAGAGATGGTTGTGTCGATCCAATCGAGCTTACCAACGAAGGTCCCCAACGTACGCTATCCGTGTCCATATTCTGCGTGCCTACTTGCGTTGAACGAGACAAGCGAGACCACCCAGCTTACGCCACAGTTACACTTCGAGATCACTACCTAACGTGGACTACCTTTTCATTGTACCAGGTACTATGACTACTTTAATGGCTGTACATTGCCGAAAACGTTACCACAGAAATATTTTGACGCGAGTGAGTACAAGAAACAAAGGGCGACCACTGACGCATGCCCGCTGGTCCACGGCGTGCAACTAATTAACATGCATTGATTGTCGTCGACCTCGACGAGGATCGGTGAACTGTTCGATATTCAGTAACCCGACTGCCGGATGACTTGGTTAGGTCCCAGTGACATTTCACCGGCCTTACAGTTTTCATCGTCTAGTAAGTTACAGGAAAGTTCGAGAGCAATGAACACTTTTTGTTTGTACGCACTTAACGTTCGCTACTTTGAGGACGATAGGCATATTCAAATGCCAGTAAGAAATCAGACTCACAGATCGACTGAAATGGTTGAACAACTTTATTTTATAACTACACATATCCCCATACTCTCAGTTTCTTTCTGAACCACCTCCGTTTGTCAATTATTTATCCACTCACACCTGTACACTTATTTTCTTTAACTTATTACGATGCTCCTGCTTACTAAATGCTTTAATAAAAGAGAATCAGACTGAGTAGTCATACCTTAACTATTTCTTCATGAACATTGTCTGCTCTGCTTTTCGTCCTTTTTTGTTTTCTTTTTTTTCTTGCACCATTTTTCAGCCCCCTTGAGATACGGAACGGGTGACTTGGTCCTGTGCCATCCTCAAGGCCTCAAATATTCCAAAGGGATATAGGACTGCGATTTCTAGAAGCTCTCAACTGCACATGAATCTATTATCGACCCTCAGTTGCACGTCGCGACGCAACTTTCATGAAGCGCGCCAACTGTAATACTGACTAAAACCATTCTACATTCATATCTTATAAGTTATCGACCCAGCTGAGTAATTTACTACAGTTGGAATTTGTATCATTTGTAACAATTTGATCTTGCCTGTAAACTGGCATGCCTCATGTAACAAAATGCTATTTGAGAATAAATTATTATTATTAAGTGATATAAAATCCAATCTTGACATGAGCAAACAAATGCTAACGATCCCAACACTCCAACTTCATTGACAATGTTAGTCCACTCATTAGCCTACGATAGAATTCAGAAGGTGCTGTTAATTTCTTCAATAACAGAGTCATTTAGTCGTTTGAAAACAAGACAGTGCATCATTCGGACTTTGACAATAATTATTTGACTATTTCTGAAAGAAAAACATCTTCATTCATACCAGTTGTCAAAATAATCAGGGAATAACTCATTTTTATCTGGGTTATCATCCGATAGTGATGACCTGGGACCATCCTCACAAAATTCTGGAAAAGTACATACTATGTTTGGATTCTAGTTCTCCCAAACGTACCATTGACTCTTTGTCCTATATTTGTTCATGGATTTCCTGATTGGTTGATAGATTAGATCGATCTCAATTTGTTTATTGATTGCTGAACTACCTAAGTGTCAAGCTTCTAAAACTTTCTGATGTTCCTAGAACTACCTCTATCCAAAATCTCAACATCTTTTGGTCAAATAAGTGTCCAAAGTTGTCCACATGCATTGAATCATGGAAAAAATATGGGACCAAGGATCAAATGAATGAAATGTTAAATGTCAACTATAGTCAATCATGATCGAGGTCTACAAGAAAAGCTGTGAATCGTATGTGAAGAAAGATTTAAATGCCTCACTTCCACCTGGAGTTTTGCCGGCGATGTCATTCAGAAGACCGATGAGAGCCCGACTATTAAACCACCCAGCTCAAGGAACAAAACTACACCAAAATCATCCACTCGAGCTATAAATTTTTTCCGCCACCTCAGAGATGAAATGTATTGTTAAACAACGTCCCAGATTGAACAACTTTATTGACACTCGATAGTTGCTAATAATTTTAGTTTTATCGGACATAGCACTTGTAATGGATGGGTCATGAACGGTCAAAATGCAGATCTTAGAAGGCGATTTCTATATGTATTGTGCAGCTTACTAGTATCAAAACAACGAAGATGGACAAAATAATTGGTCAAAATTATGTGTCGGCAAGGCAGATTCTTAAACGAACATACGCGTTTCATTTTATTTCGTAATCAGATATATTTTATCAACAGAAGACGAATGCTTTTGAAGCAATACTAAATCAGTATGTTCATACTGAAATGAGACTTATCAATATTCTGAAGGAAACTTCGGTTAATAATGTTGACAGTGGGAAAGATTAGAGTGCTTTTTGTTGGGTTCCAACCAGTTAAGTGAGTTAACTATGTCAAATGATCCTAAACTGATGAGATAACAACTTTTAAGGCGAATCTAATCCCGAACAGATTTCTGATGTTATTTTATCAGATAAGAGTTGTCCTAATGATCCGCGTGTTTCTAATGAAATCACTTATAAATATGAGTAAGATATGTTGAGTACCTCAAATCCTAATCGAAGTTTTGGTTTTTTATCAGATATCATCTGTCCTAACGATTCATTTATTTCTGGTGAAATCGTAATCAAATATGAGGGAAATGTTATAAATGAGTTAAAATCTGAATACAATCGCGATAGTGTCTCATGAGGTATCATTTGTTTTCTCAATGTATCTACGTAGGGTGATATATTTAATTGGTCACTGTGAGTGGACAAACAGACACTTAGCCTGTGAACTACTAAATATATGGTTTCCTATACTGACATCGATTTCTACTACGGACTCACTGAGTGTGATTGCCTGTAATTGTATTGAATAAAGTATTATGTATTGATAATCCGATCCTCTTTTCTAGATTGTGAGTCCTGGATCTGATATAACGTGACTAGTTTTATAATTTTATTAACGTATTATCGTAGTATACGTGCTAGTCCGTTATACATAAAATTAACAAGTCACAAATAAGCCCCCACAAACTGGTATATGGACAACTAGAAATACTCTGAAGTTAGTTGCGATGATATTATAACTAAAAAGAACCAATAAACTTCTTTACATAACTCTTGATGCACTTTAACAAAGCAGTAACATCGACGAGGCAACCCCAGTTTCACTACTAGGTGAAGGCACTCGGCTGTACATTCACACCAAACCAAGCTTCAGCCTGACAAGGAGCCCACCTCCTACCGTAGCTGACCAACATAGAAATCACAACCTACTATTTCTCTACCGACATTTGAAAACACTTTTTATTGAAATATCATCTTCCTCCTCGGTTTCGAAAATATTTCAGTAGAAGAAAGTTGTCCATAAGCTCTGTCCTGTTATATCCTATCTCAACTATCTCCAGAAGTTTTAGGGACCCTCCGGAGTTTTAAATATCCCTTACTTTCTGATGTCTTTCCTGAATTTCTGAGAACTAGGATGTGGAAAATCCTATCCCTCTGAAATTGCGATATGGTTTTATCTATTGCAAGTGGCTTGGATTTCTGCTTTACTATGTCTCTTCTACGAAGATAGATTTCAGGTTGTTTTTGAACCAACGATCTGCTTCTCGACCCACGTGGTTGTTGGGCCAATGAAACGTCTCTAAGTTTAAGCTTGTTTGTTCATTGAGAGGAACAGTTTCTAGTCTAAACGACAGATGGACAAAAGTCGAATAGTCTAGAAAGTATTTTGTGTTTACAAGGCACTGCAAGTTAATTCAGAGGAAATCGTAAAAGAATTTGAATTAAACATATGGCATTTTCGAATAGACAATCTAAAATTGATTCAACGCTATCTCATTACTATCATTTGCAAACAGCATATTTGTACATGAGAGTTGTGAAGGTGTAGAATTATGGTCTACTGTGATATTAGTACTGCCCTAATATTAGATCTAATCCTAAAATTGTACATTTGTCATGATGTAACTGCCTAATCTATAAGATCTTACGTGGAAGTCACATCATTGCCTACACTAAATCATCGTATCGTAACAGTTCAAATATATGATGGAGAATACATTCAGGCTGCAGATAGAACAATGTATTTAATATGGATAAAAATCATGAGGTGATATTCAACAGGGACTACGTCTGCAAGGCCGAGCCATGCCGTCTGATCAACTCAAATTAAATCAATTCATTATTCTAGCCATCTCCATTGTTTGGTTTCTCTCCGCGTTAAATGTTGAATATCTATTTTGCCAGTTGTCCCCTGTTTAACTTTAAGGATTGTGTAGTTAGGGCTCAATGCCACTACAAAGAAACCATTTCGGTTTTTTTCATAAATCTAATTATACATAAGTTTCAATAATATCCGCTTGATATTTGTCATGTCTAAACAGGTTTTGTATTATTTAGAAGACTATTGAGATGAGTTTATAGGAAAAAAGTGAAAGAATAAAAATTGAAATAGGTGAATATATTAATAAGTACGTTTTTGAAACAGAATAAGAATAAACGGTAATATATATCACAAAAAGGATCAAAAAAATAATTAATTAACGCTGTAAGATGTGATGACAATGCGAGTTTGTGCAGTAATAGTTTGGAACAACGTGACAAATATGCTAATTAACTGCAAAGAATAATCGTCAAAGATCCATTTTTGTTAGTCATATATACGTGGTGAAGATGAAAGTCAATGTATTTGAGTGTAATACCATATATTATCCGCATGGGGATTCATTACATTTAGTGGCTTCATTTTATTTTATATTTTTGGTGCAATTTGGAATTGTCGGTGTATAATATATTCTAACAAGTTTCGTTTCCTTATTTCTTGGTCGATCCTGAATGATCACCAGCTAAATCATAGCAATACAGTAATCGACATCTGAATAATGCTCATCATTTTCAATGCATATCTCAAGCCACCACAACGTCTCTGGTCGTACGCTTTTGTAACCTGAAAAGAGGAAGGTTATAAATTCTTCACAAACGCACCTGAGTAAATTATGCACGTAATAGATATTGTGATGCTCCAAAAAAACAGATACTCCGTTGAAATATCCAGATGACAGAAATAGGTGGTTTATATATTCAAGCCAGACGCCGTCATTCTCCACAAACCTCCGTACTGGTATTAATTATATGCTCGCTAGTGACCGGCTTCAAGGTTTAACCTCGGCGGTTCTGGTGAGGAGCTGTGACCGGTGGGGTTTAATCCCTGTCGGATGTGAGACAGTTATCCACCTCGGACAATGGATGAAGCGTTGTACAAAATCATGGATCGATTGAAGTTAGACGTCATTAACACCGATGGATGCCCACTCGGTGGTTTGAAGGTCAGGGATTCACGTACTAAACCAACAACTCCAGGGTTTGAGTCCATTGTGTAGGGTCGTGGACCCACAATGCTGAGTAATCATATGCTAGGATGAAAATGTCATCCAGTGCTTCCATATTTTCAACGGCGGTGTAGCATAGACCGACTTGTGAATTCAACTGAAAAGACGAGATAATGTGTTCTAATAATAAACTTTGGGTGTTAAGGAATGAAGTTCATGTCGAAGGAAGGAAGAGAAAATAAGAAAAAAAAGAAAGAAATGAATAAGCAACGCTCTGGAGGACCAATCTTAACAGCGCAATTATACTGAATATTAAGCTCATAAACAAAACATTAATGTTAATTACTCCCAGGTGAAGATGTGCAAATTTATGTAGCAGGATTTGAAATAAAACTTGTTTTATGGCTCAAACTAACCACTATTTTCTGGTATGCCGTGTTTTCTGCCTGACGATGAAACTTGGATTTTAGAAATCAAAGAAACAGTGTCTGGAGTATAAATAAATGGTAGATAATTCATAATGTAAAACAAAGCAAAAGTATGGCAGTGATCTAAGATGATAATTTTAAGATTGTAAACGGCCGAATTTTACATTAAGCGCATATTGTACAGACAGATTCAAGTTTATGTTGATGGGTTTATATATTTGCGAACGGCTGACATCTTAAAGGACTCTGTGCAAAATCTGCTAATGGAAACTATCAGAGGACCAAGAGCCATTACTGTAACAAAAATTGTGTACCAAAATATTAATTGCACACAGAAATATGATGAACATAGAAATTAACAAAGACATCTTCCGCAATACTGAGATCTTCCTAGGTTATAAAAGAGTCGAAAAAAAGAAATACTTATCAGATAAATATTTGAAGCATGTCATGTTTACGTCATACAAAAATTAATTGGAGTTGTTTTTGCATTCGGAAAACCGGGATCTAGAGGAAGTCAAAGAAATTAATAAAACGTCTCGCAAATATCCGTTTTGAACGCTATTAATACAGCCAGTGCATCAACATAGGGAAGTATGGTTATAATTCTTAATAGTTTAAATCAATATTATGTCTAATACAGTATGAACTTCTCGGCATAAAGTATTTCGACAAGTTTCTTTTACAAAACAAGAAAAAACTTGGTGGTTGTATACTTATGTACATAAATTAAGTAGATAAACTACTTGAATTAAATTTTCAGTCCATTGGTTTTCTCCCTCTTCATTACTGACATGTGATCACATTCCTAGTATGGTAAGCCCTTCGACTTTACTGAAGACTTAACAGTGGTTTATTTATTCTAGTCTACTACCAAAGAAAACTTTGTTTCAAAAGTACCTTACAGAGCAGACTTCCAGCAAGCCTCGTTTCAGTAAAACTGTATTCCGGTTAAAAATTTCACTGATGGCTTGGCGTCTGAATATAGTTTGTACAAACTATCACATATGATTTCAATTAACAACGATTTATACAAAGCCAGGTGGAATCCTCGTATTTTTCACCTCAACATCACAAGTCAGTTTGCGTCCATATTTATTATTGTTAATCTTCTGCTACACTCAACGTTTATTCACAGTCTAACTTTGATCCTGAATATGTAACAGCTTAGGTAGTTAGTTGAGAGTTGTCCTCAAAAATCTAAGTATATGTAGAAACAATAGAGCTTAAGTATCCATCCACTTCCTTATTTTGTATAGGTATTATATTTCCTATTATCTGATATTAAAAGTTGAAAGGCTTGGTGTGTGTTAAACAGGTAACCTGGCACTCCACTGCATACTGTGCCACTATCTGAACAAAGACTTTTTCACTACTAGTCTGGTTTCTTCTAACAATAGAATGAGGGGCACCTGACGTCACGAAAAACAATCCCTATTTAGGAAACACATCTTGTATTGCGCCTACTCCAACAAATCGATTTTCTAAGTCTATTTCAATTCTAACCATTTTAGTATTATGACCCTAACAGATTGCTATGTGATACTTCAATTCATACTTTTAATTAATACTTTCAACGAACTATCCTTATCCGCTTATGATGAAACTCAGATTACACTTTTAGGTCTCACTTCATATCGTATTACATAGGTTTACATATTCTCATTCGAAAACTTAAGTTAATATTTTCATTAAGATGCTATATTCGTATTGTTGTAGGACCATAACAATTCTTAACCTACTGTTACCTAACTAGTTAGTGATAAATACTCTTTTATTCAGAGTATATTTTTTTTTAGGAAACAGAAGTCCATTCTCTTCTACCCACGATTTTGTTGCTTTTTATTTAATTTACACTGACGACTGATTTGGTATACTGCGTACACATGTAATACTGTTTATTCCTAGTTTAAAATGGCTCCAAGAAACTCATGCTTATCATTTGACCTCAACTCAATAACCTAAAACTGAGAGACCACCATTTCTAAGACTTGAAGATGCCACAGGTATTTGGAGTTTGACGACTCTTTAACCAGTAACACCTAATATGAAACGTACCCACCAGGTGAAATCAAAAGACAGAAGCGTGGAGATCGAAGATATATTTGATAAGCTATCAATATATCGAGGATCGTTTGAACCAATCTGGCTAGCGATTGCGGCAGATGTTGAGCACGGCGTTCCCACACGTGATCTGGTGCGGATGCTTGACCGAGCGCCTTCAGCTAGATGAGTCCACTAAAACTGTGGTCAGCATCCAATGTCGAAAACTTACAGAGCTATTTATTTTGGGGAATTATTTACCGTTACAGATCATTCCCTCCCTAGTGGGGTAGTGATGACCCTAAGACGTGGCCAGCCAGAAGTTTAAACCCAACGAGTTTGCTGTTGGTAAACACCCTTTTGATAGCTTGCTAGGTTTAGCAGCGACTGGCCGTCTTTCCTTACTATAATGGACCATGATGTACAATATAGTAAAAAAAAGGTACAATGCAGATTTTCGTTTCTCGCAACTTCATCGTTCTTTTTATCGCCTTTTCCAGCCGTCCTGGAAAAGAAAATATATATATATAAGTGCATGTCGGAATACACTCGTACGCGCGTGAAAACACAAAACGGGCGAAAAAATGGAAAATAAACTCATGTTCACATAATAGCGTAAAAAAGGATTTTTATAATATCAATTTTTTGTTTTGTTTTCTCTTTTGAAATAAAAAAAGTAATAAAAAATATATAAGCATATTAAATTCAGGTTTTTTTTAAAAATTATATATATAGTACAAGGGAAAATCGAGATAATATAAAATGTAAACTTGTATCTTACGTGCAGTAATAGTTCAAATGTTCTGGAAATCTTACTCTTTTTCCAGAACGCGTTGTTTTGAGTTTATTTTCTGATACCGCTGAAGTATCAATGTGTGTGTCGGCTGGCGATTGAGGTACTATAAGGGAAGGAGTTGTGTCGTGCGATTGTATCCAAGGAAAATTGACGTGAATAGGATTTCCTTCTAATTACGCTGCTTTGAGGCGATCGATGCTGATGCTTTAGTTGGTTCCGTTGTCATCGATTATATAGCACTTAGGTTTGCGTTGAAGAACTTCGAAAGGTCCTTCATATGTTGATTTGAGAGGTCGTCGATGCGAGTCTTGACGTACGAAGACGTGTGTACTATATCGTAAGTCAGGTTGAACGAAAACATCAGTTGATTGTGGTCGAGTGGAAACAGGTTTAACTGAACTCATTGCATTTGTAAGCCTGTTCGCGTAGGAGGTTAGATCCATGTCCATCGAAGAGGATGAAGGATCCACGAATTCTCCTGGAAGTCAAAGGGTCGTACCATAAACGAGTCGTGACTCAGTGTATCCAATGTCAGCTTTCACTACATTTCGTATGCCTAGTAAAACGAGTGGGAGAGCGTCAGTCCACTGAGAAATGTTTGAGGCTGATAGTGACGCTTTTAGTTGTCGGTGAAAACGTCCCACTAACCCGTTTGCTTGTGGGTGGTAGGCTGTCGTTCGGAAGCGAGTGATTCCTAGTTTCATGGTCAGACAACGGAACAGTTCAGATTCAAACTGACGTCCACGATCTGTAGTGATGGTTGTTGGGCACCCAAAATTTGCTACCCATCGTTCGACGAAGGCGCGAGCCACTGTTTCAGCAGTAATGTCCTTGATGTGTACTGCTTCTGGCCATCGAGTAAAACGGTCTACGCATGTTAATAGGTAAGAATATCCATTTGAATCTGGTAAAGGTCCTACCAAATCCAAACCAACATGGTCGAAGCGAGCATCGGGAGTTTTAAACGAGCCTAGGGGACATGTGTTGTGTCTAATCACCTTAGATTTCTGGCAGCTTACACAGGAGCGTGCCCACTCCCTCACGTCTTTATTCATACCAGGCCAGCAAAACCGTTCTGCTATAAGCTTGATGGTTGCACGAACACCTGGATGAGAAAGTCTGTGCAACGTATTGAAGACGTTGCGTCGATATTGTTTCGGCACGATTGGGCGATCCCTACCTGTAGATGTGTCACAAAGTAAGGTTTCGTTACCTGTTTCCATCTGTTTAATGCGCAGTTTAAGTGTTACTGAAGCCAACTCGTGCTGAAGATCACTGTCTTCTTTTTGAAGTTGGGCGAGTTTTAAAAGGTCAATTCCTTGGGAACTGTTCAAGGAATTTATACGAGACAAGGCGTCTGCAACTACATTGTTTGCTCCAGAAATGTGTCGAATATCTGAAGTAAACTGCGAAATGTAGTCCAGTTGTCGAGACTCACGTGGTGAGTACTTGTCCGAAGAAGAGCTTAAGGAGAAGGTAAGTGGTTTATGGTCGGTAAAAATGGTGAATTCACGGCCTTCGATTTAGTGTTGAAAATGCCGGACAGCACAAAACATAGCTAGGAGTTCCCTATCGAATGTGCTGTACCTCGATTCAGTGTCTAGCAACCGTCTAGAGAAGAATGCCAAAAGTTGCCAGGAGTGGTTAACCCATTGTTGTAAGACTGCTCCGATTGCTGAGTCGGATGAGTCTACTGAGATGCTAATGGGCGCTTTAGGGTCCTGATGAGCAAGCATTGCTGCTCGGGCGATATGTTCCTTAACCGTGGAGAATGCTTTTCGTGTAGTGTCATCTAGATTAATGGATTTCGCATTTCCACTAAGTTGGTCGGTAAGGGGTTTCATAAGTAACGCGCATTTCGGTATGAATCGTCTATAAAAACTTACCAGACCGTTAAACGTGCGCAATTGCTTGATGGTGGTCGGTTCTGGGTAATCCAGAATGGCCGCCACTTTTGTTCTAAGGGATCGAATGCCATGCGCATCTATGGCGTGTCCTAAGAAGTCTAAGGATTCGGTTCCGATTTGGCATTTCTGAATGTTTACGGTAATGCCATGTTTTTGTAGTCGGTCGATGTCGGTCGGTCGGTCGGAGATGTGATTCTCTGTCCGGACTTTCTATTAGGCAGTCATCAACGTATGCATGTACGAAGTTGACACCTCAAAAAACGTCATCTATGAACCTTTGGAAAGTCTGTGCCGCGTTTCTCAGACCGAAAGGCATTCGCAAAAATTCATAGAGTCCGAAGGGCGTTATAATAGTGGTTTTTGGAATGTCTTCAGTGGCCATAGGAATTTGGTTATAAGCTTTTACCAAGTCAATTTTTGAAAAGACAGTTGCACCTTTCAAGGTAGCTGTCAAATCGTGAATGTGGGGCAACGAGTAACGATCGGGAATGGTTTTTGCATTCAATCGCCGAAAATCACCAGTTGGACGCCAATCGTTGCTGTCCTTTTTAGGGACCATGTGCAACGGAGATGCCCATGGGCTATTCGACGTCGTATGATTCCTAAGTCTATCATATAGTCGAATTCGTTTTTCGCCAACCTCAACTTTTCGGGGACCAGTCGGCGTGCTTTGGAGAATACAGGTGGTCCTGTAGTTGTGATGTGATGTTTAACGTTGCTGGTTACACACGGCAATTTTGGTTGCGATTGGTAAATGCCAGAATACTTATCGAGTAGTGGTTGATAGAAGGGGTCTTAGTGTGCTTAATAGTGACTGGAGATAACCTGCAACTAGAAAAAGAAGTCAGGCAAACAAATAAATTAGTATTTCCGTCTACTAGCCTTTGTTTGCGCGTATCGATGATTAAGTTGTGCTGCTGTAGAAGGTCCATACCAATGATTGGCACAGAAACATCCGCAACAACAAAGACCCAGTGAATGGGTTTGCGTAAACCAACGTTAAGATAAACATACCTTTTGCCATACGTAGCGATAGGCTTTCCGTTTGCCGCCTGTAGATTTAAAACCGATTCGTAAAGCCGGTCGTTGGAATTCGCTGGGAGAACGCTAACTTTTGCACCAGTATCGACGAGGTAGTGAACTCTCGTTATCACATCAGTGACATATAATAGACGGCTATGTTTGCCGGCTACGGTTGCCGTTAATCCGTGCCGGCTTGGAAGTTTCCCGAAACGTTCTTCGCGTCGACCGATTTTTTCTGCAATTTCTGGAAGACTTTCCATGCTGGTTATGATGCCAGCACCAGTCAGGATTATCTGTCTCTCGAGGTCTAGATACAGACCGCCTACGTGATGTGCTTCTTCGAGGGGTAAGTGACCGTTTACGGTCGTTACGGAGTTTGAGATAAGGAGTAAGTGTATGACATAATTCTGTTATGTCATTCTGAGTGGTTTGAGGCTTTCCTTTGACTGAAAAAACCTCGGCGTTAGAAGATCTAGTGATTTCGAGAATGCGGTCGGCAGATGCAGCCAGCTCGTCTAGGGCGTTGTTTTGGAACGAGACCAGCACAGCTTGCACCTGTTGAGGAAGTTTTGATAAGAAAAGCTGTTTGAATAGGCCATCATCGAAGGTTCTTTGGCCAATAACTTCTCGCATTCTTTGCAACATATCTGTGGCAGAGCCGTGTTGCAGGTCGATGTTGTCAAGGTGTTGGTCAAACCTTTGCCGATCGGTTAGATCTCCGCGTTTAAGGATGGCATGTTTGAGGGTTTTGTATGGGTCAGAAACATCACTAGTAAACACACTAGGTGTTACGTACCTGTTGAATTCTCGCGGTAGTGCCTTGACTACTACGAAGAATTGTGCGCGTGTGTCGTTCACACCGTGCTCGTAGAAGTCAGCTTCTGCGTAGCAAAACCAGGCTTCGATGTTGTCTGGCCAGAAAAGCATAAGTTGGAAAGAGGATGGGGACACAGTCTTTAACTTATATACTTCAGGTGTCTGTTCAGTCATAGTAATACATCAAGTACGAAAAATGAACGAGTGGGAAATATTTATATATCCAAAAAGACGTGAAAATAGTATCACAATGTATAAAAAAATAAAATAAGACAATGATATATAAAATCACAAAAACAAACAGACTCACAGTTTGCAATTTGGTGTATCAGATCACATCGGGCTCACCAATGAAGATGCCATAGGTATTTGGAGTTTGACGACTCTTTAACCAGTAACACCTAATATGAAACGTACCCACCAGGTGAAATCAAAAGACAGAAGCGTGGAGATCGAAGATATATTTGATAAGCTATCAATATATCGAGGATCGTTTGAACCAATCTGGCTAGCGATTGCGGCAGATGTTGAGCACGGCGTTCCCACACGTGATCTGGTGCGGATGCTTGACCGAGCGCCTTCAGCTAGATGAGTCCACTAAAACTGTGGTCAGCATCCAATGTCGAAAACTTACAGAGCTATTTATTTTGGGGAATTATTTACCTCTACAGACTAACACAGGCTACCCAGCCTCCTATCGTTCTTCTAACTGGATTTTTGTCTGTACCATTGTTGAAGGTTGTATTCTCATGCGCTTTTTGAACTTTCCAATTTTCCTCGTCTTGGGGTCGCTCTCTGGTCAGAAAAATTCACTAAACACTATTTTTTCTAATATCGGCAGAAGGATGTCGTCAGAAGTAGAAAAAGCCAGGACTTCTGTGCGTACTCAAGGACCTACAATATTTTCAAAAATTATTAACAAAGAAATCCCAGCTGATATAATTTATGAAGATGATGATTGTCTTGCTTTTAGAGATATTAATCCTCAAGCGCCAACACATTTTCTAGTTATTCCGAAAAAACAAATCCCGACACTTGATTCAGCAAGTTCAGAACACGAAAAGGTATGCCCGTTTCTCCGTTTTCATATGAATATATATGTTAAGCTATTAGGCCACTTAATGCTTGTATGCAGTCAAGTTGCTCAAAAAGAGGGATTATCTTCTGGTTATCGTGTTGTTGTGAATAACGGTCCTGATGGTGCACAATCTGTATATCACTTACATCTTCATGTCCTTGGAGGTCGACAAATGCAATGGCCACCTGGTTAAATCGCTATGGAATATATTGTTTATTACCAGTGGAATTAAATACATTTTGAATTCCGATAGATATGATTTTTGGGTCTTCTTTTAACTTGTTCTTCAGTAATGAAGATGGTAGGTTGGTTAACCTACGGTAATCTTCACAGTAAATATGTCTGTAGATGTCAAGTTTCTTCCAAATATTCACTGATAAGGGTTGATAATACTTTCTGGCTAGTGTCCTAGTTTTTGACAACTCAGTGGAAAAACAGAATTGAAACGAAAATTCATTTGATAACAGTTTTTGGAACCTTAAGGTTCGAAATTTCTGTGATGACTTGAGGGATTATTAGTCTTCGGAAGAACAAAAGAGATAAGATAACGCTCAAATCAATACTTAAAGCATAGGATCGTAGTAAAAAATCATCTCTTTCTACAGCAAACTAATCGAAAACGATTTAGACATTCCAATCGCTCCTCTTGAGGGCGATTGCAGAGGTGTGTTATAAACTTGATACCCATTCATCAGCAACTTTGATTAGATATGGACTAGCTAGTTGGGTGTAATACTCTTATTGGAATATCAGATGGAAGTAAAATTCATGAAAGACCTCAAACTACTTCCTAGTCGATGAAGAGACTTTAATTATGAAGCGATTTATGGTGAAAAAGTCATACAATTATAACCGATAAACAGTTTTAACATGAGTGACGAACCTTTATGTATGAGTTGTAAATTTTTCATCACAAGATAACATCGGCTGTATTGTAGAAATAAACTTTACGCTGAAATCCGATCGGTTCGTCCATGTAATTTACTTGTATTAGTTATCATGTAGGTGAGGTATAAAACTTAAAACTCCGTCGAAACATCAAAGGGTATGAGAAGTGTGCGGGTGTTATTAAGTTATACCCGGAATTTTTTGACAGTGGATTTGTGAGAACATTGTCTCCTTGGTAGCTTAATAGTAACTAATATCGTGACCGATATGCATTCGTTCACCCTTTCTAGAGTTTTCTAATCCAGACCTCAATTTCGGACCATCTAATTTAACTTAATGAACTTGAGGCTCATGTTTATCAGGGTCACTGCTTATTATTTTTCGAACTTCTACGTCATTTGCAGGTAGAGGTGCTAACCATTAAAATAGTTTGTTGCTCATTGATATAGAGTGGAAATAGTAGGGGACTTCAGATCATACCTTGCTGTATATCACTTTTGAAAAAGGTTGCGGTATGCTTTACACTCAAAATATTCTGTTGTCTTCAGAACATAATTCTGAATTAGTAGAACAATTTCGAGCTCGCAACTTGACTGCCTACTGTTCAACTTTTACGCGGTACTTTGTTCTTAAGACTATCTTAATCATTTTTCATGACCTGATTGTTATGTATGGGATGACATGATTTCAGAAATAAAATGTCCTCTCCCTTAAGTATATCAGAGGAACTCAAACGATACACCAGACAAATCCAAAAGACAAGAACAAACTGTGCTTCCATGTAGTACAGGCTCTCTCATCTTAGTGTCTATTTTATCTGTTGACTTGATCTAGTTTCTTTTCAAAAGCGCTCGTCAGTCAGGAAGGCCTTATCCTTGTTCAGGTAAAGGTTTCCTGTCGTCGACCTCTACGTCAATAATAAAAGTTCTACAGATAATCATGCTAGTTTTCAGTAAGGTATGCCTTATATATGTGATCCATTTGACAAATATTTCCGTTAATGACATTTATTTATGCTGAAAACATAGCCAAGTAAATCAATGAAAACAGAGGTACTAAATTTCACTCATCCGTTACTCGTAGCAAGAAGTGTAAAATTCCTTACCTTTAGGGTTACGTTGTAAGACACATTTTCCTTTCAATGGAATGATTTCTATGTCATTATTAAAAACATATTAAATATTTATCCTCTTCTCACTATTTTTGTTCTGTTAATTTAATCTTTTGAGGTTGTTATCAAGTGTTACAAATTGAGATGATTCACTGAGCCTGATTCGTTACCGTTACTTACTTACGCCTGTTACTCCTCGTGAAGGAGCATTAACCGCTCACCAGCATTCTCCATCCAACCCTGTCCTGGGCAATCCTTTCCAGCTCTTTCCAGTTTTTATTCATCATTTTCATATCCGCTTCTATTTCCCGACGTAATGTGTTCTTTGGCCTTCCTCTTTTCCGCTTTCCTTCAGGATTCCAAGTTAGCGCTTGCCTCGTAATGCAGTTTGGTGATTTCCTCAATGTGTGTCCTATCCATTTCTATCGTCTTTTCCTAATTTCCTCTTCAGGCAGGCTACAAATATTTTAATTGAGACTAACTATTTCATCCAATTAGTTGGAAACTAAAGTAAATAACTAGTTAGCCTAAATCAAGTGTTTTTAGTTAGGTTAAGAGGCATTAAACACGAATTACAGAAAATCAATGTTGCAAGATTGGAGCCTACATCGGTTGACTTGGAAGAATGCCGTAGTACGGCCGGGAGTGGGGAGGGTTAGTTCTACCTATCCAAATGCTTTCACATGACCACGTGCATACAACCATTGCCAGAGAAGTCTTACTCACTGCTTTCTTGTGTAAGGGGTGTTGTTTATGAGATTGAGAGGACGAAAAGCGAATGTCCGACGCTTTGATCGGGTTGGTGGACACGGAGACTCCAACTAGGGGAGTTGGAAAACCCTGATTCCAAACCAATGGTGTACATGGGCTCCAGGAATCAGAAACAACAAAAGGCTTATGAACCAATTATTGGTGACCGGCTACCATTGGACTGCATCTCCTGACGCTGCTCCACTGCCTTGTGGATTAGACCTTTAGGTCAAGGGCTCCGGGTGTGAAACCCTAAGAAAACCACCTGCTTTGGTCTGAGCACGCGGGCAGTATCACAGCCCACACACACACAAATCAAGTGGCTTGTGTGATGCATATGTATTCAGTGCCCCTTTGTACCAATATCTGTGCGTTCAAATAAATAAATTTTAATATGCGCACTCAATTTGAGAGAACAATATGTCATTAATCCATCGACAACGCTACCGGAATCTTTTAAGTTCATAGATTTCAAGAAGTATCTATTAGACTCTTAGCTATCACCTTTAGATAATCTTTCAAAACCAGAAGAACTAGGAGGGATTAGCAGCTTTAAAAAGAAGCTTAGAGCATCAATAATATCATGATTTGACATGATAATTCCATTTAGAATTTATGTAGTTTGTTTATAATTTCTATAAGACGTTTAGTGATTCCAATTTTTATTTCATATGGAGTTTAGGTTAGGCTTCACATAAATGAAGTAACATTTGATATTTACTAGGTTTTGAATGATTTTTAAGATTTATGTTGTGCTTGAAATTCATAATTTATTGAGGTTATTAGTTCATATCATAAGTGAGTTATGAATGGCCTTCAAGCTTATCACACTACAGAGTGGTAATTAACCTCAATTTTATCATCTTAACTAATGTATTTACTTTTAGATACTTGTTTTAATAAACTAATCAAGATATTTTCAATGAAAATTAAGGAATGTTAGTTCTTCGAATTACTACGATCGCTTATGTACGTAGCAAATATCGATACATGAATCCTGTAGTTGTCCACAACGTTCATGACCTGGATTTATCTGACTTGTAGAAGATGATGTTATGTTCAGAATTCATTCTTTTTTTGACCACTCAACATTCAATTCAAGATCTTCAGGCAATTAACTATTTGAAAACAATGAAATATCATCTTGAAACCTTATAAATATCTACAACCCTACACCAACCATAAAACTATCAAGTCTTGTGATGAATATAATACCTTTAAACTGTTGAGTTAGACCCTTTTATACATATTTACGACCCAACTATGCAAAAAATGTTTACACAGCTATTTAACGTAATAGTTCATTCATTTTTCCGTTTGTTAATGCCTCTCAACTACCTAATATCTGTCTCATATCCAACATATTCTGAACCTTAAATACCTCTCAGTTCCTCACTAATATTTCTTAGGTTTCATTTAAACCATAAGATTATTGATTGAACAATAATTGAAAATCAACTAACATGAAGTCATAGATGGTCATGAAGAAGAACAATTAGGTCTAAATATGTATTCATAAATAAAGAAATGAATTAATAGACGATTGCATTTAGTATACTTTCTGTGTTTGATCATCGTTGTCTCCGAAGGATTGCTAACATTCAGTGGCAAAATCATGTTAGTAATGCAGAGATCCGGGCTCAGTGATGATAATTCAATTGGTGTCACCATCTTAAAACGTCGACTTCGGTGACTTGGACATGTTCTACGAATGTCGTCCCAGAGAATCCCACGTCGTGCATTATTTGCCGACGCTGGGACTGGTTGGAAAACGTGGATAGGTGGTCAGTGTATGACATGATGTCGTAGTATGAAAGAAAGCTGCAAAAGGCTGGTTTCTGTTGGTCCTTCTCGACTCCCTGGCTGATGTCTGAGAGATGGTGCAACACAGTGGCTAGAGACGTTATCAGATATAGCTCAGAATAGAAGCCAGTGACGATCCTGTTGTAAATTTTTTTTACTTTCTTCATAAAATGTGATGGTAACTTCCTTAACTGAAAGAATTCTTTCTGGTTGTACCTTTCCGTTACCCCCTCACTATTATTCTTAATATTATTAACATTACACCACCATACACTAATCTATGGTCGTTATTGTTCTATTTTTTTCCCTCCTTACACGGAGAACAGCAATCCAATCACTCTTGATGGCGAAACTCTGGAAGACGTGGAATCCTTCACATACCTGGGAAGCATCGTCGATAAACAAGGAGGTTCAGATGCAGACGTCAAGGCGAGGATTGGCAAAGCTAGAGCGGCATTCCTTCAACTGAAGAACATATGGAACTCAAAACAACTTTCAACCAATATCAAAGTCAGAATCTTCAATACGAACGTCAAGGCAGTTCTACTGTACGGAGCTGAAACTTGGAGAACTACAACAACCACCATCAAGAAGGTACAGGTATTTATTAATAGCTGTCTACGCATGATACTCAACATCCATTGGCCGGATACCATCAGCAACAGCCTTTTGTGGGAGAGAACCAACCAGCTTCCAGCTGAAGAGGAATTTAGGAAAAGACGATGGAAATGGATAGGACATACATTGAGGAAATCATCAAACTGCATTACGAGACAAGCGCTAACTTGGAATCCTGAAGGGAAGCGGAAAAGAGGAAGGCCAAAGAACACATTACGTCGGGAAATAGAAGCAGATATGAAAATGATGAATAAGAACTGGAAAGAGCTTGAAAGGATTGCCCAGGACAGGGTTGGATGGAGAATGCTGGTGAGCGGCCTATGCTCCTTCACGAGGAGTAACAGGCGTAAGTAAGTAAGTTATACGCATCTTACCTTCTTTTTTCTCTTCCCATTCTCAGTATGATTGTGTGGTGCATATATATCTGGTGCCCCCCCCCTTGTACCAATATTTATGTATTCAAATAAATAAATAAATTGTATTTAGTATAATATTCATAATAAACTAAATAAAAACTTTATAAATCAACAACTGATTGTTTGCTTTCTTAAAAACAAAAAAAAAAAAACAAAAAACAGAATTGTTAGCAGTTACTTTTCAATTGTGTACAATAGAATGTCTATACGAGGGAGGGGGGTCTTTTTTTTCTGTACAAGACGAAAAAAACCACACAAAAAAACAAACATAAGATAGTGAAATAATAAATAAAATAAATTAAGATAATCATACATATTTGAACTGATGCATGGGTGTATCTGATCCTATATTGTAGCTGACTAACTGACTGACCAACTGTCTACATTGATACTTTCAATGGATACATTCAAATAAATCATGTTATTAAATATCTATATAGACATTTTAAATGTTGTTAGAATTATACATAATTGAACCAATGGATAGATGTGTTTAATTCTCTATATATTGTAACTGATTTATTAACTATCTACATTGATATTCTGAATGTTTTAAATTAAATAATGATTCATTTGTATTAGATCTTACTTGTTATTTACTATTGAAATGATTGATCTACAAACTATTCATTCAATCATGAATTTTTATAGTTAACTTATGTATATTCATTATTGGTTAATAATGATTCATTTGAATTAATGAATAGATCATTATGATGGTGATGGTGTTGTTGTTGGTGGTGAGGATGATGATGATTATCATTCATTTGACTAAAGGTTCCAGATGAAATGGTATCATATTCATGTATAATTTCAGGAACTTTATAAGGATCTATATTAGTATATTTTATAGATTCTTTATTTTGATCATTATTATTATTATTATTATATTGTAAATATGATGTATTTGTCAAGTAAGTATTCTGTTGTATTTCATTAGTTTGATCCGAATCAATTAAATCTGATCTTGTATTATCATATTGTAAAGTATCTGTTAATTGTGATGTAAAATAATCATTTGTTGAATAGAATCCTAAATAATAAGTTGAACAACATGGATATGAATTGATTTCTTGTTGAATCGATTCATTATCTAACCATAAATGATGTAATGTATTAGTAGTATTTGCTGTTTCAGTATAATTTCTTCTATCTATAGGATATAATGAATCTTTTCTTATATTAAATTGATCTATTGTAGAATTGATTGATGATGTAGGTATTCTGTGAAATAAAAATGTAAACATGGAGAGAAAAAATAAGTGATATTGTGATTTGTGCTACTTATGTCGATATAAGTAGTATATGATGTTAGTGATGAATAGAATATCTGACAGCATAGAGACAAGAGGATCGAATAGTAAAGAATAAAGACGGTATGCAATTTGTATGAAAATGCAAGAACAAAGGAAGTTGGAGTCATTTTGAGACGATTGTTGGACATTTTGTAAATTAAACATTTACTATAGGATGGTTAGAGTTCATTAACAAATTCTGTAATTTGTTGTCAAATACATTCGATTGTCCCTACCCGTGTTCTTGTTCAATACAATGTGGTTGTTAATATCTTTAAACTATCTATTGAAAACTTAATTACTTGCTTACTTACTTACGCCTGTTACTCTGCTTGTAAAGGAGTATAGCCTGCCCAACATCATTCTTCATCCAATCCTGTCCTGGACAATTCTTTCCTGTTGTTATTCATCCTTTTCACTATCTACTTCTATTTCCCGATGTAATGTATTCTTCAGCCTTCCTCTTTTCCGTTTCACTTCAGAATTCCATTTCCATTATCTTTTCTTGATTTCCTCTTCAGCTGGAAGCTGCTTTGTTTTCTCCCACAAAAGGCTGTTGCTGATGGTATCCGGCCAATGGATGTTGAGTATCTTGCGTAGACAGCTATTTATATTTACTTGTACCTTTTTGATGATGGTTGTAGTAGTTCTCCAAGTTTCTGCTTTATACAGTAGAACTATCTTGACGTTCATATTGAACATTCTGACTTTGATATTGGTTGATAGTTATTTTTAGTTCCTTATTAAAAACTAAATGAGTTTCATTTTAGTTCTACTAAGATCTATAATGACATATTCGCTTAACAAATTTATATCCTCATACTTATTAGGTTCTGTTATTTTTCATATAAAATTGTCGGAATATCTGTGTAAGAGGCGAATCGTTACACTGGATGATTTATGGGGATTAGGTGTATAACCCTTATCATGAATGAATGTCAATTAGAAGAATATTGCAATATTTTATCGATATTATGAACGGATTCAAAGTTAGAGAGCCATTAAAAATCTGGGAGCATTGAAGATCGTTTCGTCAGTGCAGTGCACGTTTACAACTCCGAAACCGGGAATCCAACCCATGATCAGCCTTAAGAACAAAATTTTCACCTCTAGATCATTGATATCATATTCAACAACAATGTTCTGTAAAAGTCATGCTGTATCATTGATGTTTGTTGTATTCTATGTTCCATGATCATCAACTCCCTTAGGATTAATTCTATACCTCGCTGATGAGTGTTAATCAGCACGAAATCTAATCAGAAACTAGAATTTCCCTCACCTTAATAACTAATCATTTAATCCCCCAATAAACTTAACATATATCTCATTTTATAACACTATATGTCTTTGTTTTTTTTTTCAATTCGGCAAATACTTGAGAAGTCTGAACAAAACAAGAAAAGGTTATTGGAATCTAACCATTCGTTCGTCGAATAGTTATTTGTACAAATAAAATAATATCTAACTAATTTAAGTAAAGATTGATAGTAACTATCAGTGGAATCCAGGACGTGCGTTTCGTCCTATTTGGGACTCATAAGCTGGATGCACCTATAGCCTAGATTTGATGTTCACTCCGAGACTCAAACCCAGTCCCGTTCGTTTCAAACGCCATCGCATTATTTACTTAGCTACTGAGTCCTGATAACCATCTGCTTGTGTAATAGGGTGAAATCTTAAATTAACTTGGCACTGTTCTACTTGTATTTTCATATTGTGGATAATGCGACGGTATTTGCAGCGAACGATACTAGGTTCCAGTCCCCCTCCCCAAAGGGAACATCAAAGCTCAGATTCAAGTAAATCCAGTTGATGAGTCTTAAATAGGACGAAATGTGCGTCAAACTGGATTCCACTACCAACTATTATCCATCTTTGCTTAATAGAAAGCTTGTGATTTAAGACTATCTCATGTTAATCCACATATATCAACATGAGATTGATCAATTGTAATCCTAACACAACAATAAGAAGATACAAGTAAAACAACAAGATCAAATGATGATTCAATTTGTTTTTATAATATAAACTTACTTATCATATTTATTTGAATATTTCAATGAGTAATTTTGATCTTTTGAATTATCGTTTAAATGAATGACAGATTCTATAGAAAAGGATTCAAATATATAGAAGAATTTATTTAATTACTTAAATAGTTATTTATATTTAAAATTGAATTTACTAAAGGATACAAATAGTTGAATCAACTTAAACTGTAAATCAATTGAAGGTTTTCATATTTTTGATTAAGATCATGAACTGATTGATGTTAGACTGTCATTGAAATCCTGGAAGCATTGGAAGCCCGTTTCGTCATATTGTAGGACTTCTCATTGGCAGGGCCTATCTACGATACCACTCACGGGATTCAAACCCAGGGCCTATTAATCTCGTATGTAAACGATCACTGAACTGGCCGGGATCCAATAGTGTTAATGTCAAACTTCAACCAATCCACAAAATTGCGTGACTATTTTACTGAGGTAGATAACTGTCTCTGCCCGATACGGATTTGATATTGTTGATATGTAGTAAATGGATATCTTTAGTTATTGAATAAGAACCCTGGAGTTGACATCGTGTAACATTAGTCGTCTTGTATTATAAATTGTAATAATCATTGTGGCTAGCAATAGAATCCAGGAAACGTGTTTTATACTATCTGAGACTTATTAGCTGGATGTACTTATATTCAAATTCCTTGGTGTATAGCTGAACTCGAAACCAGTACTGTTAGTTTATAACGTCTATTGCTAGTCATAAATCCATTTATTCCGTAAAAACTTGTAATAAACCATCTTATCAAGGTAATCAAAACTATCAGTAACAGGATTATTCAAATAATGACTGGATTTAACAAGTTGGTGAATGTGTTCAATACAGATAAGGCTGATTTAAAAGTTTAGCTTACTATTTTCTTACATTATCACTCAAATGCCCTGGTACGGTCGAGAATGGGGAGAGTTAGCTTTCCCATTCAAAATGCATACAACCACTTCCAGAGAAGTCCTATTCACTGCCTTTTCACAGCGGGGTTGTTTCTTACGAAATTGAGGGGACGCAAATTGAATGTCCGGCGCTTTAATTGGTTTGGTGGGTACGGAGGATCCATCTATAGGAGTTGAAAAACCCTGATTCCAAACCAAATGTAAATTTGTCTTACTGTTGAAAGACATATATAGTTTCTTGAAAAATTCCCTAAAATACTTATATCTACTTCCGGCCAATCAGTGTTTGTATAAATGTTTCCCTTATTCAATTAACACTATTAAATTCAACACACTTTCTGGATGCTTTTAGAAACTCCAAGGTCACTTCTAACCCAAGAAATAACTTTTATTTCTACTTTAACGGTGTGACTATAATTTATGGACAACTTTTGAGCGACGCTAAACTGACCTTAAAAGTGCCCATCTAATAACCAGGATCAAATGAGGGTTATAAACATGTGTGACGAATTCAAATTATGATTTACAGTTGATAGTTAGGGTTAGGAATTAGATTTAGGGTTTTTATTACGAACTAACATCATTTATAATGCCAAAACTTTATTCATCCAAATGAATGAATGAATTTTGCGCCAACATCCGAGACCTGTTATCGTATACCTGATTGGTTCACCCATAAATTATAATCTCTCCTCTTTAACTAACATTCAATGTAATGATTGTGTTCCCATTTCCGTATTCTAGATTTTGTTAAGGTCTAAAGTGTACTAATTCAGTCAATCCATGATAGAACATTACAAAGTCATTGGTAATACCTGTCTTTCACTAGACATACTAGAACTTTATTCGTTAGCTAAAAGATCATTATGATTAGATTATTTACTCAAAATACACTGTGCTTTATACATAAGTTATTTTGAGATTCTATCAACTAAATTGAAGTCATTTACATATATTATTCTTAACTTATTAATTATTCAAGTATAAACTGTAATCACTTATTTCTTAAAGAGTCAATCACTTAGCAACAATGTAGAACTTCGTACGTAGGTACATCACATCAAGTTGGCCATACCATATTAGCACAAAGATGCAGTTGTCATTTCAAATCCCGTAATGATAGAGGTAGTAAAAGTGTAGGTAGTAATCAGAAACACTAGGATTTGAAAATGTTATTCAAAAAGTATAATCCAGTGAAATAAATTTGAAAAGGCGAAAAAAACGGACATGGAGAATTTGCGAGAACACAAAGAGTGGATGCACCTGCACCATTGCAAATGATTTTGAGCCATGTCGTTCAACGTCTCTAAACATCGCTTGATATCGTCTCGCGGATCCCAACCAAGTAGTCTACACTCGCCAAAATGGCTCAGCCCACTTGTTGGTGACTTGATGGATTTGTGCCATGTTTTGTTCTGACCGTCCCTAGCTTTCTTCCAATCTACTCCTACACCATAAAACATTGTTCGTCGGGGCAGTCGGTGGATGTGCCAGCCATCTCAACCGATGAAGTTTTATTACTTCATCAATTGATTTGCCATCCTTACCTAGTACCCGTTTCCTAACAACTGAATTACTTACTCAGTGGTCCTAGAATATACGAGCAATGCTTCGAAGAAATCTATGATCGAATACTAGTAACCTACGAATATCCTCTACTCTTAGCAGCCATGTTTCACTGACATAAATTAGAACGGAACGAACTACTTCACAGTAAATTCGTCCTTTGTTTGGTAGATAGATATCTCACCTATGTCATAAATGACACAAGTTGGCAAAAGCTAGTCTAGCCTTCTATATCCCTACTGAGATTTCGTCACACACCAAACCACAAGGGCTGATAAAAATTCTCACAGAGTAGAAAAACATATGGTCTTTACATACAAGTTATCTCAACAGTAACCTATTTTATATATAACAAACTAAACTATAGAACTCAATCACTAATCATATCTATATATCAATGTACACAAGAATCAGTATACATAAGCCAAATTAAATATATAACAGTATATATATAAAAGAAAATTTACCATAATTTAGATCCATTAATGAATTTATTGCATAATCAACTTTCGTTGACTTATTCATAGAATGTAATTGAGTATATTGATTTATACTAGAAGATTGAATAGAATTCAATTCTGTTGAATGATTCGATGTTAATAGATTACGATAACTTAAATTACTGTACTGTGAATATGGAAATATAGTGGATTGATTAAAACTATACAATCGTTCATAATCCGTTGTTGCCTTGGTAGTAGAAGTAGGAGTAAGAGTAGTAGTAGTAGTAGTATTGATTTTATTCAAAGGAACAGTTGAATGACATAATCTATTTGATATATTATATTCATGTTCAAGATTTGTATTTAATGATTGGTGCATGTAATTACAATTATTATTATAAATATCATTGTTATTTGTATGAAAGTTATTGTGATTATGATTAATTGAACACCATAATTCAGAATTAGCAAATGAAGAATGTATTTTATTTGAATGATAATGATTACCGAGCATATTAGGATCTGTTACTATCGTCGGTATTGTCATGACTGTCGTCGTTGTGGTCGTCGCCGTCGTCTTTGCTGTTGTTGTTGTTGTTGTTGTTGTTGCCATTATAGTACGATTAATTTTAGTAGCACGACTACGTCGTTTTACTTGTGTAGCATAATTATCTCTAGCTGACCAACCAGGATAAAGACGTTGATGTAATTCTTTTTCTTGTTTAGCTAATTTATAATATTTTGCTTGTGCTTCACTAGATAATGCATGCCATTTTCTACCTAATATTTGATTAATTGCAGCAGATTCTTTTAATGTACATTCAGCAATTACTTGTGAACGCATTTCTTTCATAAATAACATAAATGCATTTAATGGTTTTTTAATATGTCCATTATATTTAATTGTACGTTGATATGATTCTGTTTTATTTGTTAATTTATTATTTGATTCTTCTGTATTAAATATTTGCTTACTTATTTTAGTATTTAAGTAGTCAAATGATGATTTAGTAAATTTATAATTATGATTTGAAGTTTGTGGTTGATTAATTATTGTATTTTGTCGATGATTATTCTGATATTGTTTTAATTCACAATCATTAAAATGTTCTATGTCATTATTATTATTATCATTAACTGGTTTCATATTGGTACATTCAATACTGTTGGGAGATATTGATGATGAATATGATGATTCTATTGGATTGTATATTATTCCATTTTTTGTTCCTACTGTTGATGTGATTGGTGGGATTGTTAATATCGATTCAGAATTTGTAAAAAATGACCTATAATTAAGAAAGGTATACTATCAATGGTTTGTGTTCTTAGACAAGAACTTAGTTTGGGATCCTAATGACAAAAATCACAATTCTAATCAAATCGCAGACTTTGATATTCACACTTACCTTTGAACAAAATTTCGTTTAATGAATGGACTGACCTTAGTTATACATTTGTTGGAGTCCAGGTAGAACTGAAAAGCAGTTTCGTAATCACCCAAGACCCCATCAAGCATTAAACCTAGAAACTTCATGGTATAAGTGATTGGTAACTACTTCACATCCGACATGGTTGAACTCTTCTTGTTACAGATCCTCATTAGAACTCTTGAAATTTCTTATCAAAACTAGACACTAATAACCACATGATAGTTGAAATACAGAGAGCTTGTGGCGATTGTTAAACTTTATAGTTCACATCACAAACTGGAGGAATACTGTTCATTTATTTCTGGTTTTAAACATGGAATAATCAAAATATCTGACTGATAGATCAAGTGGCGTCAACGCCAGTCGCTATATTCAAAAGTTAATTTTATAGATCAATATCACATGAAGATCCCTCTCAGTAGCGACAAAACCTTCTACAATTATTTCAATTTTAGTTTAAAGTAGTGCATATTAGTGAATGATGTGGCTTTACATCATATTCTAATGATAAAAGTATCACCAATGACAATTAAGATTTGCTAAACAATATTGCAAACTGTCTGAAGTTAGAATGATTCGAATTCCACTAAAGTAGAACTTGGTTAAAAATAAGGGTTCATCGGCTATCCCAATCAAAGAATGAAATTACTGTAACGTTCGTATTCAACCGTGCCAAGTTTTCTTGAGAGCATTCTGACCTTGGCGGCGCCAAATAATTCAACGAGGTAGACCTTGAACAAATTTCCATATTTCTTGAACCAAGATTTGGATGTGGTACCAGCCAACCCATCGAAATGAAATTTATGTATAGAATAATTAATGAAATCGGAATGCGGGCTACATGGTTCGTCAGTTAATCCTTTGTGATAAGGGTTCATTTGTTGCGTTAGGATTTTCAGGATACTAACTTGGAACTGTTCATATTGCTTTTCCTGACGTTCAAGCAAAGGTTCTATTTTTGTAAAAGTTATTAGCATTGTAATTGGTGCATCTTGTCATCAGGGTTCCGTCCTCTACTTGATGACGGCAGAATACGGTATACAACTATCGGCACTCGAACATGTAGAACCCCCCTAGTCATGAACCAACAGACAGAAGAAGTAGAGGAAGCGACTATTGGGTAAGAGTCATAAACGTACAGGAAAACGGGGGTATTTATAGTTTTTAGTATTGGCTATTGTATCATTATAATCCAGCCAATGTGTAAGTGGGAAAGTTATACAATTGTCCAATCATACCATGCCACGGTGATATTCTACGAGGTTTTATCAGAATCTAACTGGACGTAATCTTTTCGACTTCTTTAGAACCTCTGGAGATTTTGTCATGCTGTTCGGGGTCGTCCTAACAAATTTCAGTATGAACACTCACAATATTTGAATCCAGAAACACGCAGCTGATCAGTCGCTAATATGACATAACGTAAATCCTGGATTCCAACATTAGCTGCAATCCAAATGCAATCAATCACTTAACATTTATTACAGACGTTGATTTCTTTTTTAACAAATAAAACGATGTACGAAAAGTGATCAATAATTTCAATTTCCGATGATATAATTCTCCCGCCGGAATTGTGAACATGTACCGCTAAAAAGTGTTATTCTAGGAAGAAACAGTTACTTTTTAATTTTTAGTCTAACTTCGGTTAGAATTAATCCATGACGGGAAACATCTTAACAATGAACAATTTTCACAAAACTAAATTGACCTTGAATTCACCTCAATGACTGTTTACAGGTTCGTGCACTCAATTTTAAATCCACAGTTGAAAATACTACTCATAATTACATAAATATAAGTAGTAGTAGTAGTAGTAGTAGTATCAAAGTAGTAATTCATCACTTCCCCGCAAATCGATTATTTTTGTAAATGCTTGATATGATACAGAATTTAAATTGAAGTGATATAAAGGTTGTTTCTCACCTTACTCCAGTAATTATTACACTCATCATTTATATGACAGAAGATAATCGGTCTATGAAGTTAATCACTTCAATACATTAAATTCTGAGGAACTATTCTTAAGAAAAGGGATAATTTAATATTTAAACCGATTAACCGGTACCCAAACAGGTAACAGTTCAATAATTACTTTTTTTTATTACTAATAATTACTAGATATTTCAACATTTCCTCAAAATGTTCTTGGTACGGTCAAAGGTGGGGAAGAATCAGCTCTCCTTCTCCAAATGGTCACGCGTATATAACCACAGCCAGGGAAATTCTACTCACTGCCTTCTCGTGGTGGCTGTGTTGTGTACGAAATTGAGAGGACGAAGGGAGAATGTCCGATGGTTTGACCGGTTTGGTGGGTACGGAAGATCCATCCAAGGGATCTATCACATTAAGATTTTACGAAATATAAACATGCACACTAACTTCAGTTCTAGTTAAAATGTCTGAATGAATTGAATACATTCCATTTCGAATGTATTACGAATTGTTTAATTGAATGAGTTTGGAGAAAGTTGATGTGATTAATTACAGTTGGATACCATTGAAAACTATGAATTATTGGATATATTTATCTACTTGTAGTATAATCATCCCACAGCAATGAGTATCCAAAAGTTTTCACACAAAGCCAACTAATATCAATCTGTGACGAATACAATCTACATATGAACTAAGAATATTTAACACTACTCTATCTGATAATTATCATATACTCGTTAGTGACTAGCTTCTTGAGGGAATTCTAGTAAGAAGCCGTGACCAGTGGAGTTAATTCATGTCAGCTAGAGACAGGTATCTACTTCAGTACAATAAAAGATAGTCCCTCAATTTCATTCATTGGTTAAATTTAGACATTAACACCATTGAATACCAGCCGGCTCAATAATCTAGAGATTAATCATTCACACGCGAGACTGATAGGCCCTGGGTTCAAATCCCATAGATGAAATCATGGATACACACTGCCACTAAGAAGTCCTACAATAGATCTTAATCAAAAACTACTGCATCTCATTAAAAATTTTCATAAATAATAAGATCATTATAAATTAAATCAATAACTTACCCTT
Source organism: Schistosoma spindalis (assembly GCA_946903255.1). NCBI lineage: Eukaryota > Metazoa > Platyhelminthes > Trematoda > Strigeidida > Schistosomatidae > Schistosoma > Schistosoma spindalis. The sequence continues at coordinate 3,175,747 of OX336416.1, forward strand.
TTGATGTTTTCATTGTATTACATAACAATTGTGAATTCCATCTTATATTATCATATTCATCAAAAGGGCATTTTAACCATGCTTGTAACCTATTCAATTGATCATTATTATTACTATTATTATTGAATGTATCATCATTTATTGTTCCATTAGATTGTTGCCATATTTTATAATATTGTTGAGTATCATATTGATTAGATTGAAATGAATTTGTTAAATGTTTATCATGAATATTGTAATGATTAAATGATGATGTAATTAATTGATGATTTTGTTGATAAGGCTGAATGTAATCATCTATGGTATTATGTATAGGATGATTATTATCAGTATTATTACTATTAGATGAAATAGATGGTGATATTGAATAATAACAACATGATGATGATGATGATGATGATGATGACGACGACGACGATGATGATGATGATGATGAGGAGGAGGAGGAGGATAAAGATATAGGACATGATGTACATGTTAAACTTGTTGATGATGATGATTTAGTTTGTATTCTTGAAGTTATTGAAGGATTTAATGTAGAATATGTAGAATCTTCATGATTTAATAAAGGAGATTTCATTGTTGAAGTATATGTTAAGGATAATGATGTGTTTGGTGAATTGATTTTGCTTGAATAATCAATATTATTTATATCATCCAGGCAATTATTTTTTATTATATTTTGATGATATTGATGAACTAAAAAATAAAATAAAATGAGTCAAAAAAAAAAATTTTTTTTGTTTAGAAAAACCACATCAACAAACGATGATTTTAATTTTAATGGTTGAAATCATAAGTCAATTGAAACTAGATCATCATGGAAAACTTGGAAGTATTGGATGGCCGTTTCGTTCTATTGTAGGATTCCTCAGTGGCAGTGTACATCTGAGGTCTCATCTATGGGATTCGAACCCAGGGTCTACTAGTCTCATGTGTGAATGATTAACCCCTAGATCATTGAGCCGGCCGGTATCCAATGGTGTTAATGTCTAGATTCAACCAATTCACGAAATTGAGCGACACCCTACTGATATTAAAATAATTAATTATTTATTTATTTAAAGAGTCAATCAAGTTTCGATATAATCGAATGAAAATTGGTCTGTATCATGCATGAAATGATTGAAGTTTTTTAAAAAAAGGCATGGAGACACATTCTTATGCAATAAGTAAATGAAGTTGCACTAAGATATAAAACTTGGATATCATGGAAGTGTGCTTCTGATGAAGTTTCATGTTGGATGAAACAGTTATTCATTGCTTAGACTAATGTGTAAGGAAGCATTTTTTTTTAGTGACGATGGAATTCATATTACAATAACTGTTACTATTATTTTAAGCGATATAAGTAGTATTCACTGGTATAGTTCTGGTGTATGCTACTTACATCTGTCGATATAAGTTTAGTCACCTATAATTTTATTTACAAATCAAATGTTTAGAATAGACGAAAACTAGACAATTAGCATATGAAAAAAAAAACGGTAAGACTATTATTCATGGACGACGTTTGGGGAACGCCTATTAACTAAGACCAATTAAGGAATAGAAATAAATGTGGGGGATTAGAATTATGAATTACAGTTGATAGTTAAACTTAAGAATTAGATTTATAGGTTTCATCACGTACTGAAATGCCAAAACTCGATCTAACCAAATGGATGAGTGAATTTCGCGCTAAAATTCAAGACCTGCTACCGTAAATCTGATTGGTTCGTTCATAAATTAAAATCTCGCCTCCGAGATATATTATCTTAAATCTGATTGGTTCGTTCATAAATTATAGTTTCGCCGAATAAAGACTACTGTTGTGGATATATGTATACCGTTATCAACACCAACTAACTAAACACGCATAGATTAGGGAATAGGACATAAATAAGTTTAAATAAAGACTTTTTAAAATTATTTACTTCATTATTTGATATATCCACAAATCAATTTGATTATTATTTATAGAACAGTTGAAGATCTTCTATAGTATACGTCTTAAATTTCTTTAATCAATATTTACTCCATCTCCTTTAATCTTTACGTTCATTATGGATGTTTCATGATACTGATGAATTACATTATGATGTAATAGTGAACTATAACCATTATTTATAGATCTTTAAAGAGTCATGTATCATTATACTGAATACTATTTATATCACTATTAGTAATCAGGGATGGTTAGCAGTGGAATCCAGGACACGCGTTTCATCCTAGTTGGAATTCATGAACCGAATATACCTGTATCTCAGAGTTGATGTTCACTCTGAGACTTGAACCTAGTGCCGTTCGTTTCAAACGCCATAATGATATCCACTTAGCTACGGAGTCTTGATAACCACCTGCTTTTGCAATGGTGTGAAGTTTAAATTCACTTAGTTTTGTTGAACAATATTATCCATGTAGAGACTTTTTTAGCTTATCCAGTTAAAAATTCCTGAGCTTCACATTTTTAGCCTTAATAAATATTTTATAGACGGAGAACTGTTACCAAATATTATCAATATTATTAATGTTAGGAGTTTGTCAAAATTACAAGCTTTTAAAGCAAAGATGGATATTGGTTAGTAGTAGAATCCAGTTTGACGCGCTTTTCGTCCTAGTTGGGACTCGTCAGCTGGATGTACCTGCATCTCAGAATTGATGTTCACTCTAGGATGGACTCAAACCCAGTACCATTCGCTTTAAACGCCATCGCGTTATCCATTTATCTTTGTGAAGATGAATTGAATTTTTATAAAGGAATCCTTTGAGTTCTGGTGAGAAGCCGTGACCAGTGAAATTCATTAGTTTTTAGTGTAAACTAGCTAGTATCATGAGTTAGTCTATTTAGAAATGTAAAAGATTGAATGGTGATTCAGTGATCTGAAAGTTAAACGGTCACTATGAGTTTAATTCTATCTCAAATGGGGCAATGGATACTTATCGATAAGGATGAAACAGCTATCCAATAATTTCTCGTTCCTATTGGTTATTTAACTAGAACCAGTCCATGATTTTAACAATAAGAATTTAAATGTTCAACTTGATTATACACTTCAGATTAAGTTGAAATATTAGCCCAATTCTTTTCAATATTCACTAAACTGTGATTATCTGTACATTAACTTCAAGATAAATGGAAACATTACTTCCTAATAGCTAGTGAAATTAACTGGTAATTCAATATAATACATTTATTGCTTGATTACTGACAATACCCCTCATACTCTTATTTAGGTAGTGTGTTTTAATGATATCTTGGTTATATAATGAAAGAATTACGAAGTGAATGATTGCAAAAATTAAGAAAGAACCTAATGTTTTTAACTCCATTGTTGGTTATCATCAGAAACAGTTGATTATCTGAGATGATGAAGAAGATTTACAACCCAGCTGGATGGTTTTGATGGGATTTTGTTCTCTGGGCTGGATGGTTTAGTCATGAAGTTTTCTTTGTTCTTCTGAACAACATCATCAGCACAAACTTCTACCTGATGTTGATTATCTACTTAATTAGACATATAACTCTGAATAACAAATTAAAATGACACTTAGAATTACTGAAAGTCTACGGCTTACAATTTTTCATGGTTTATTTAGAAACGAATTATCTCTAACAAATATAGGAAACCTCAACAGTGCATATTCATGATCCCACACCAACGAGACTTGAACCCAGGACCTATCGGTCTCGCGAGCATACGCTCAACCTCTAAACCACTGAGACGGCATCCAGTGGTATTAATGTCTAACTTCAATTAATCCACGAAATTGCGTAACACATTCACCATTGTCTTCAGTGAGTTATTATCTCACAACAAACCCGGTTGAACTCTACCCGAGGCCGGGTCACGCATGCGCACTGCTGAGGAGTTCCACAATAGGACGAAACGGTCATCCAGTGTTTCTTAGTTTTCCATGGTGGTTTACCTTCAATTGACTCATGATTTCAACCATTGAAATTACTAAAACATCCACATAAAACCCTTCTGATACAAATATAGGAAAGTTCAGAATTGTACTACAACCAATTTCACAGACATACTTAGTCAAAGTTAATTTCGTTCATTTCATTAGATTATGAAGACTAGATTTCATGTAAAAAGATAAAAGACAGATTGACAGTAGTTGGAAAGTTATTGAAAATCAAAGAACAATCAACAGATTTTCTTTCCTAGTATAAAATTCTTCAATGATCCCCAATCATGACCTCATTTGGAGCCAAGTCAAAGATATTTAGGTGTTACAGTATTCACATTTTTTATTACCTTTAGACTATTACGTTTAAAATTCAATTGTCTAAAGTTCTATTTTTAGTCAATTTGCTGTACAACACTACCGATAGTCAATAAGATCGCTAGTGACTATTTACCATTTCCTAGATGATATCGTTTCGTGATGAAAATGTGTGGCACTATTTGGGAATTAAAATTAGTATTGCAAAATAGACAGAAATATATTGAAGGGATGAAGTATGAAAGTAAACAATTCAGAGTTCTAAAGTAAAGGTAATCAAATATCAATGGATTACATGAAAGCGGATACTATTATATGAAGTAGACTGAACACAAACTGCTTTAATTACCATATAACTTGTATTATTTCTAAAATTAAGATTGTTGTATTACATTGTCATTCAGATCAATGTAACAGTTGTGAAACTATAATTTATGAATGACTTTTGATTGACGTTAAAGAGACCTTGAGAATGTCCACCTACATATTACGGCTAAATGAGGATTATAAACCAGTGTTAGAAATAAGCATTATGATTTACGGTTGATGGTTAGGGTTAGGAATCAGATGTAGGATTTTCTACCAATTCTACCAATTAAATTCCTGGGTGAAATTTCAATTAGACTCTTTATATACTATGCTTAAGAAAAGTATAGTTAATGTTCTTTTAGTTGAATAAAACAAAAGACTGAGTTTGATTGTAAATGCGATTCATTAGTAATGATGAGTTCGAATCCCGTGAGCGGGATCATGGATATGCATTACTGAGTAGTCTCATACTAGGATGAAATGGCCATCCAGTTCTTCCAGGTTTTCAATGATGGTCTAATATTAATCGATTCATGATATTAATCATAAACTTAACAATCTCCAGAACCTCATACTAATTATTATCATTTGCTCATTAGTGATTAGCTTCGTGAGGGAATCCTCAGAATCCTAGTGAGAAGTTGTGACCAGTGGAGTTAAACCATGTCAGGTAGAGACAGGTGTCTACTTCGGACAATGAAAGATGGTCACGCAATTTCGTGGATTGGTTGAAGTTCGATATTAACGCCATTGGATGTTGGCTGAGTCGTCTACAGGTAAAGCTTTCGCGTGCGAAACCGAATATCTTGGGTTCATATCATTCATATCACTTTCTCCTGATGTCATATCCATAAAATTTAGACAACGCGTATTCACAAAAAGATTTTGAGTACTATATGAAATTATTTATAACGCTATATAAGATCCGAATAGTCACTGATCAGCATTCGATTAGATGAGTCTCCAGATTAATAATTGTGTTATGTCAAGATGGAGAAACCGATTGTAAACAGTCAAAAATTCCTAAATTAGATTATTTTTTAGTTTATTTGGAATGTGTTTAACAATAGAATCCAAAAGTCATTTTAAGGCCACTTTTAGGACTCATCAACTGGAAATACCTGTGTCCCAATATTGATGTTTACACTGAAAAACTAGCCCATCATTATGTACTTTAAATATCAACACGTTATCCTCTAGGTTATTAAGTTGATATACTTACTCATTTGTGTAATTGGTATGTATTTTGCTTATAATAGTCTGTATTTTCCCTTCTTTGGTATTAGGGGTTGGAATTAATCAGTTTCCGCTAACATACGGGTATATTAAATGGATTACCTTGACATGTCAATTTTGTTACAGGCTTTCAAAATACACAGACTGCACCTAGTAGTCGAATTCAAGACGCATATCTAATGCTATTTGAGGTTCGTCAGCTGGATGCACCTGAACTGTAGTCTTATTGATGTTTACAATGATATTCGAAGTTTATGTCTATCTTCTCAATCTTCAACTCATTATCCACTAAGCTACATTATAACCAATGACTTATTCAGGTAGTACAAAGTTGTTTTTAAAGCTTTGTATTTCCTCATTGCTGATATTTGCAGGGATTGGTTTAAATTAAATCTAGTCTTAGTCAAGAATTAATATCAAATGGGAAATTATTAAAAACCAAGATACAATTAACGTTAGTTGATATTGTGTCATATAACAGACTGACTGAAGTTAGTACTTATATCCACTCTAAAAATCAAGTGATTGTGATAACAACTGTAAGTTCTCAGTTCCATGCTTGGAAAGAATGAATTCTTAAAAATAATTTCCCAAGACTAGAATAAAACAGCTATACAATACTGTCTTATTTCCAATAATTGTCTATGATATACATTGCGAATTCAAAAGTATAATCACTCTTAGACTGATAGGTCATAGATTTGAATCTCGCTGTCAGGATTATGGATGAGCACTCCTCAGGAGATTCTATACTAGGACGAAACGACCTTCCAATGCTTCTAGGTTTTCAATAGTGGTCCAACATCATTCGATTTATGATCTCAATCAAAAACGTAACAATCTCTACAACCCTATACTTCCTAAAAATAATATTTGACAATAACCATAAGGTGTGATAAATCCGATAACTTCAACGAAAAATTCTTATAAACATTTCCATCAATGAAAGAGGAAATCCTACAGTTTATAAGATAGATTATACTATACATTTGCTATGAACATCAACTAGTTCCTTTGGATGATAATGAAACGTCAGTTACTATTTAGTAAAAGAAGATAACGTTTTTTTTCTTTAAATACTGGGCATCAATTAATATAATCTTTACTAGACTCTAATATTAATTAAATTTTTACTAAGTCACAGAGTAAGTCATTAGTCTAAGTAACTGGACATCATATTGTAATTTATTGGACGTAAGTGTTATGTAATAACTAATCAGGGGGATTTATTTTCAAGGTCGCATCTGTCATGAAATTATATCTATAACTTAGTCACAGAGTAAGTCACTAGTCTAAGTAACCGGACGTTATAGTGTAACTTTTTGAACATAACTGTTATATAATCTTTAACCGGGGGGATTTTGGTTTCTAGGTTACATCTATCATGAAATTATATCTATGACCTTGATAGAACTGATATATACCATGCTACAAACTGATTCTACACTTATACATGATCGTCATCAATCGTATTATCACATTTTTTATCAAAGAAAAGAAACCGTATTTGAAAAAAAATCAAACTTACCTTCATCAGTTCTAGTTGTATTCATCATCGTGATATAAAATACAATGAAAATTTCACGGGAATAAAAAGAAATGAAATAAATTTCCTCAATATTGATAGCTTATACAAAATATAAATGAATACTAGAAGTAAGTAAGGTTTATTATTTTGGTAATATGTGGGGTTTTCTTTTTAATCCCCCTCCACCCCATAAAACCTGCAAACTATCCATCTGCCAGAAATCTGTGTTTTTAAGTCAACGAAATAATTTAACCAATCAGATTGTTTAAAAATCAGAATTAACTATTGAAGAGCGTTATTTAATTCTGATTGGTTATTATAATTTTCTATCAATTGAAAGACAGAAAAATAAGAAATAATATAGACAAAGCAATAATAACAATAATAATAACAACAACAACAAAATATGGGAGAGAAATAGAAAGGGAAGCAAAGTGAAGAATTCAATTGAATTAATAATAAAAGTTACTATCCTACCTTTCAAATGAAAATAACCAATATATTGTATGTAATGTTGCTTATTAAGGAAGATATTATTCAGATGTAATTGTTCCCCATCCTAATTTAAGTTTAGAGTTTTGTTAATGTTTTGGTTTCGTCAGTAGATTTAGATTTGAGGGAAAAATGTTTGTGATGATGATGATGATGTTGGTGATGACTACATCTAAAATGAATGAAAGTAATATAGAAAGAAAGAAAGAGTAATTTTAGACTCACAAACACACACACACATACACACGCACACGTGCACGTCCATGTACATACTTCTACATTGACTGAATGATTGAGTTGTTTCTAGCTTACCTAGAAGTTTCTTACAGATCAATATTAATGATGGAAGAGCTAAGTAGAAAATTTCAATCATCCCGATATTCTATCTAGACTTTAGTTAGATGAGTTGTTTTTTTTCCAATGTTTAATCATTAATATAAGTAGATCTCTCAGTGAGCATGATACTTTAGATCAACGAGTCAGTTCATATGGTTCACTTTGTTTTTTTTTCTTAATGTTAACTAAGAATCATAAAGTGACACTGATAAGATTTGTCTCATTCTGGAATTGATTACTTTCCAGGAAACCCATCTCTACAAGTTAGTCAACCGATGTGATCAAAATTATCATTATTTAGTTATATTAGTAATGTGAAGATGAGAAAATGTTGAATTTATTTGTAAGTAGAATAGTATCGTTAGTTCTGTTGCAAAAATCAGGAAACTTTTAAATCTCCTTTTCATTTAGGTTAAAAAAAATTTATGATCAGAAAAGGGTTTTCTGTGGAGATTGTAGTAATTTTAGTAGTTGAATTGATGAGTTGATCTAAGCTAGACCACTATGAGAAACCTGGAATCACTGGACGACCAATTCCTCTTAGTATGGGACTCCTCCTCCACAATCTCTCAATCTAGACTCGAACTTAGAACCTTCAGTGTCGTGCTCGAAAGCTTAACCTCTAAACCAATTAGCCGGGATCCAATGCTTCCAGGTTTTCCATGGTAGTCTAGCTTACATCGACACATGAATTCAACTATTAAAAATAATCTTTAATCAGTACATAACTTCTGATGTAGAATAATCACAAATTAAAATAAGACATTTTCTGGAATTATCGATTGGATAACTATGTAATGTTGATCATTTTGGAGGATTTTATGATGTCCAATGAAATCAATCGATTAAATACTTCTAATGAAGTTAGAATATACTAGAAATATTTGACTCTAAGTCATCATTTTCTTGAAGTGATGTATTTACTTTGGAGAGCATTGTGTTCATACCTTCTTCATTATCATCCTCGTAAAATAGGATGATATCACTCATAAATTCTCTTAGACTTATTTAAATTTTATGATTACTGTAGTAAACATGTTAACTTTCTCGAGATAATAGGTTATTTGTACGGAGTTATATCTTCCCACTATTGATTTTACAGAGTACAAATAGTCTCTATTGGGAAACATGGATCCTGAGCTAATTGTTATGAAATCTTTATTTTTGTAATTAATTCTTAGCAATGTTCCCTTATGTCTAGTAATGAAAATCATGACAACTGTAAAATACGGGACTTTACACAAGTTATTGATTTTTTAACTCATTAGCCTAGTGATAAACGAATTGACATTCAAAATATTGTAGATGTTGAGTCTGAATTTCATTGTGAACACCAAATAAGGAATGCTGATATATTCTGCTGGTGAATATCAATTACAGTTAAACATACATGCTCATACATTCCATTACTAGCTACAATTCAGTGTTAATAACCATTCGTACGAAGATAATAATAGTCCCACTAATAAAGATGATTTTATAGTTGAATTCATGAGTCGATTAAAGCTAGACCACCGTTGAAAACGTGAAAGCATTGGATGGCCGTTTTGTTTTAGTATTGGACTCCTGAGGAGGGTGCATCTACGATCCCGGACCAAAGAGACTCGAACCCAGGATGCCGGCTCAATGATATAGAAGTTAGGCGTTCGTAGGAAAAACTGAAGGTCTTCGGTGCGAGATCGTGGATGCACACTCCTCAGGAGTCCAATACTAAAAAAAACGATCATCCAATGTTTCCAAGTTTTCAACGGTGGTCTAGCTTTAATCGACTCATGAATTTAACTGTCAAAATACTACAATCTCCACAAACCCCCATTCTGATAATTCATTCGTTATCTTGAATTATGTATGTGCTATCATTATGGGTTCATGGAGGTTTTTGAAATTTATCAAGAATACTAATTGATTTAAGCTGGATCATCAGTGAAAACCTGAAAGCACTTGATAGCTATTTCATCCTAGTACAGGGCTCCTTACCAGGAATCAGATTCTGAACGTTCTTCTTCGCAAGCGAGCTTTCAACCAGTATTCCATGGTGTACAATCCTAACTTCAATTCATCGGTGATATTAAGTTATCTTCCATTTTCTTCAATAGATAACTTTCTTACACCTGACACAGTGGATCTCCACTGGTAATGGCTTATCATGTCTATGTCATTCTAGCACCCCATGTACTATCACTTTGTATTTTAAGAACGAGATAAAAATGCTCATGAGTTAAATTTGATGAACAGATCAAGTGGTTTAGCTTAGTAAAACTTGTTCCGAAGTCAATATTGAATTTTTAGATGAATTGCTACAAAATAAAAGACATCGACCAGCATTTCATAACTGAATAACAATGAGAGACCGAGGTCAAATTGATTCAAAATGATAAATATTTAATTAGAATAAGATAAATCATCAGTTTAATCACGTTCATAACCAACAGTTCGTGTATTTATCGGGCAGTCAGTCACTGAGCAACAACATAAAACTTCGTACGTAGGTATATCACATCAAGTTGGCCATACGACATTAGCACAGAGATACAATTATCGATCCAAATCTCATAGTTGTAAAGGTAGTAAAAGGGTAGGCAGTAGTCTGAAACACTAGGATTTGAAGATGTTATTCAAGGAGTATAATCCAGTGAAATAAATTTGAAAAGGCGAAAAAAACGGACATGGAGAATTCAGAAGATTAGAATTCGGGAGAACACAAAGAGTGGATGCACCTGCACCATTGCAAATGATTTTGAGCCATGTCGTTCAACGTCTCTAAACATCGGTTGATATCGTCTCGCGGATCCCAACCAAGTAGTCTACACTCGCCAAAATGGCTCAGCCCACTTGTTGGTGACTTGATGGATTTGTGCCATGTTTTGTTCTGACCGTCCCTAGCTTTCTTCCAATCTACTCCTACACCATAAAACATTGTTCGTCGAAACCGTCATCTCAACTGGTGAAGTTTCATTACTTCAATTGATTTGCCATCCTTACCTAGTACCCGTTTCGTAACAACTGCATTACTTACTCAGTGGTCCCAGAATATACGAGTAATGCTTCGAAGACATCTTTGATCAAATATTAGTAATATGCTCAATCGTTTAACTAATCGTTTTATACTCTCATGAATAGTTCTTCAATTATTTCATCCATTTTATTAATTTTATGAAAGTGATTGAGTTTTTATAAGTCCCAGTTCATGACTCTTTAAAGAAGAAAATCGAAAACAATAATCCAGATTTTCTAACATGAGTCTCGAAAAAAGTTGGACTATAACGATTTAATGATTGGGATGGAAGTTTGAGTTGTTAATTCATTCCTATTTCAACATGAACAGTATTCAATAGTATAGGTCTGCATTTATTCATATTTGCAGTTGTAATTAACCAAAAAAGATATTCCTGGCAAGAGTTTATTTTAGAAAGTTTTTCTTCTAAGAAATAGGATTGCTAACCCCATGTCCAACCCTCCTTCTTTATCCGTGCTTGAAAATGACAGTAACTCCAGAACGGCTTCATATAGAGTTATAAATGAATGTTTACATATGATACTTCAGATTCTCCGAACAAACACTATCAGAAATAACCTACTATAATAGACAACGGGCTAGATGATAGCTCAGCAGCAAAATACGAAGAGACTCTGGAGATTTATAAAATACGCTATTCATGAGCCATTAGACTGAATCACAAATCAAACCCTAACCTGGAATCCTCGTGGTGAAATGAAAAGGGACGAACCAAAGAACATAGGGCTCTGTAAATCTCAGGTAGACATCACAACCATGAATAGTACACAGTAATATCTATAAAAAAGAGACCATGATATAAAATTGCATGGCGATGCCCGATCGGTGGCCAATGCCTCAAATAAGGTAGCAGGTGTTAGTATGTAAATGAATATATTTGCCTCTTAAGGAAACTTTAGGGAACTATTCCTTTGATGTTGTTGAATTTTACTTGTTATATTGTGTTTTGAGTTGGATGGTTTAATGCATTTGAAATAAAAATAATCTCATCAATGAAAAAAATTAACCTTAAAGTAATTTGTTTATGGGTTTCCACTGCTAGCCATGATCCATGTTTGCTTATATTGCTCGTGACTTAAGGTAATATTGAGGCAATCCTCATTTTGTATTGTCTGTTTGAATCTTCCGATTGCAGTCCTAAATGTCAGTTGGAAGATTCAGACATACAATATAAAATTAATTAAAACTTCACCTTACTGAACAAGATAATGGTTATTTGGATTCAGTAGTTGTTTTTACTATTAATACAATATTTTAATAGTTGAGATCATGAGTCAATCGAAACTAGATCACCATGGAAAACCTGGAAACACTGGATGGCTGTTTCGTCCTACTGTAAGACTCCTCAGCAGAGCATATCCACGATCCCGCCTCGCGAGATTCGAACTCAGGCCTTATCGGTCTAAACCACAGATAGTCACACAATAGGATGAAACGACTGTCCAGTGCTTTCAGCCTTTCCATGATGGCCTAACTTCAGTTAATTCATGATCTCGACTACTAGAATTATTGTAATATCCACAAAATCCTATTCTGATACTAATACAATATTATTCAGCTACTTGATAAATATGAACTAACTTAAGTCCTTCTGTATTCTGATGGAACACTGTGAAATATCATCTTTACATCAAATTAAACTAAACAATCGTTTATCGTTTAACATTCTGTTGTAAATTGAAATGGAGTTATTAAATATACGTAAATCAGTAAATATAAACTTAGCTAACTAAAAAGTTGAATTCATAGAAACCTAAAAGCATTGGACAGCTATTTTGTCCACTTCAAACAATGCGTAAGATCATAGATCGATTGAAGCTAGATATTAACACTATTGAATGCCAATTCAGTAGTCTAATCCTTCATGCGGAATCATAGATTCTCACAGTTCAAGAGTCCTAGGTGGTCTAACTTAAATCGACTCATCAATTCAACCATTTCCATTACTACAATCTTCATAAATCTTCATTCTGATAACTGAGAAGTATCAAGCCAACTATAAAATCTTTAAAGAATCCCATATATACACTATTATAACAATCATAAATAAATATCCTGTTCCCTTTTAAATGTTGTTGTTTTACTTTATTCAACTATTATCATTTCGTGATATGTATCTTTCTACATTGCTCTATTTAAATGCAGATTATTGAGTAGGTTATTTGATTAAATGAATGGTTGGATAAACTTTCTTTGATCTAAAGATGCTATTTTTCCTTCTTCTTCTTCTTCTTCTTTTTCTTCTTTTTTTTCTTTTTTCTTCCTCCTTTACATAATGAATTATGACAAAATTATGGATAGAATTCTTATTTCTGTTTCTCTCTTCTTTTTTTTTTTTTTTTTGATTGTCATCAGAATAGTAAGACAGTGAACTAGCTAACAAATAAGTAAACTAAAGATGAAGTGAAAGAGGTAGCGACAGAGAAAGAGAGAGAGAGAGAGAGAGGATAAGAATTAAGAGAGAGATAGAAAAGGAAGTAAGAAACAATTAATATAAAGTCTATTAGAGTTCAATGCCTTTGTAGATATGACACATCTATACATGTACATAATTATGTATTATACATGTGTATACACATATAGGCATATTCATAACACATGCTTACTATACATAGATATATGGTAGAAATGCTCAAAAATTGTAGGTTTTGTAAGAATAATGTTAATGTATATATCTATGTATGTTGTGTGTGTATGTGTGTGCGTTCATATTATCACGGTATAATTGAATAAAATGATGAATCGGAATATAATACAAAATAGAATTATATTAGATAAAATAAGAAAGCTATTTCGAGTAAATGAACTTAGAATAAGTTAATTTATCAAGAATTTCAATGGTTGAAATCATGAGTCAATTAAAGCTAGGCCACCATGGAAAACCTGAAAGCAATGGATGGCTGTTTCGTCCTAGTATGGGACTCCTCAGAAGTGCGTATCCACGCCCCCCCCCGCGAGATTTGAACCTAGGACTTATCAGTCTCGCGCGCGAGCGTTTAAACATTAGACAACTATACTAAATAAATGAAAGTAATGGTGGTCTGGCTTCAACTGATTCATGATTTCAACTGGTGAACTTACTAAAATCTCCAAAAAACCCCATCTGATAATTATCAAGAATTATCAAAATGAGAGATTTGTAGAGATTATAGTAATTTTTAATAGTTGAATTTATGAGTCGATTTAAGTTAGGCCAACTTATGAAAACTCCGAAAGCATTAAATGTTATTTCGTCCTAGTATCGGACTCTTCAATGTTAGTGAGCATACACGATCTCGAACCCATGACCTTCAGTTTCTCATGTGAACGTTTAACCTCTAAACCACTGAAATGGTATCCAACAGTGTTAATGTCTAACTTTAACCAATACACGATACTGCACTACTGTTCACTATTGTCTTCAGTAAGTCGTTGCTTTACAACAGATACGATTGAATTATATTTTAGTCTTATGTGTTACTATGTCATTAACAGTAATTTATTATAGAATGAATATTTATCTATTAGATTCTTGAAAAAACAAATATTGAAATATATAAACTGAATGCATTGTTTACACTAAAACAAAGGGGTATTAGATGACTGTTCAATTTCAGATTAAAAAGTATTGTACTAATCTCATATAATGAAATGTTGTGAGTTCGATCACATCTATAATCATAGGGTTGTACTATTGAGAAGTCTCCAAATTTAAAATCAAATAGATTCTCACAGTCACTTGGTATTGTTTATTTGAATCTTCCCATTGATGTTAAGGACTGTGATTGATTGGTCTGTTATTAGCATATGTGCATACTATGCTTCGTGCATAGATATTGCTTTGATTCATAAGTATTCTAAGCAAAGATGGATAGTGACTAGCAATGGAATGCAGGATGATTGTTACGTCCTATTTTGAGAGTTGTCAGCTGGATATACCTGCATCCCAGAGTTGATGATCACTCTATGACTCGGACCCAGTACCATTCACTTCGAACGCCATCGCATTAGCTGCTGGGAAGACACAAATAAACAGTACCAAATAAATTTAAACTCCACTCTATTGCACAAACAAATAGCTAAGTGAAAAACTTTATGGCGTTTGAAACGAACGATACTTGGTTAGAGTCGCATAGTGAAAATTATCTCCGAGATGCAGGTATATCCAGGTGATGAGTCCCAAATATGACGAAACGCGGTCCTAGATACTACCCATCTTTGCTTATGATCTCCACAATCTTAACTTTTAAAATGAATTTCAAAATTTCTACATGAAAGTCTTGATTAGTTGAAAGTCGCTTATGCTAATAATAAGATAGTCATCATTAATTACATTACGTGATTGTCACCATATTTCATAAAATTATATTAGAGTTGGTAATTTTTAGCAATTTGATTATTATTCAAAGATTCTAAGTACAATGCCACCAGTGCATACTTTTCGCTAATCTCTGAAAAAGATGAAATATCTATCTAATATTCCCCTTTTTTAAATAGTATTAGCTCATTTACAATTGAGTGATCACTGGGTGGTGACCAATGTCCTGTGTGTCAGGTTCCCCTTATTCCAGATCGAATCCTATCGACCAAGTTGCAATGTGGCCACTAGTCTAGGTGACTCGACATCGCGTGCACTATATTGAGATAAGATGGTGGTTGAAGGTAGTTAACAGAAAACCCTGGACCTAGGTTTCGTGTTACTTGTCACTCGTCAGTAAGGTGTATCTATAATCTTGAAGGAACTGATGCTTCTCGACAGACTCGATTCTGTATCACTCAGCTTCACAGACAGAGATGTTACCAGTGGGCTATCCGGGCAGTGAATGACCTCCTATAAAACTGACATGTATTTACTTTTGATTGATTACTGGGTGGTGATCAATATCATGTATATCAGGTCCTTCTTAATGAAGATCAGATTTTATCGACCATCATCTTATCTCATGAATAATATCAACTACTGATAGACAAATTGTTCATTCTCTTCGGCAAAATGATTTCATTATAAATTCAACCATTTTAATGATAGAATTCCTATTCAATGTTGTCAATTCCCCCATACTATTTCATCAGTTACATCTTGTATAGCGTGTAAGAATATTTGAACTAGAAATGAAGAGATCTTGCTTTCTTAATTGGTTATCCTATTTTTATATAATTAGTTCATTTAAAAAAAGTGATATGCATCAATAATTCTGTTTCACCATTAAATATACATCAACTATGTTATTTCATTAAGCATAATTCATTAATCAGGATTTGATTCAACATTTTAATCACGCAAAACGTGTCAATTTAATACTTTCGTTTATAACAGTCTCCCGGATGAATTGGTTAAATCTATCCAAATGAATTATATGTTTACAATTGTCTGTCTATAATGAGAATGTATTCTTACTTCAGATTAACTGGTTATTGACTAGTGATTATTGTTACGTTTGTCTAATTCTTGATGTTGTTAGAGTTTCATCGATTAAGTAATCATGTGATTACAGTTCTAAGTGATTCAATACAGAGCAGTTTTTGTTGTTGTTGTTGTTGTTGGTGGTGGTGGTGGTGGTTTGTTTTAATTGGTTAGGTGGAGGCGCAGGAGACTTCAAACTTAATTTTCGAGATAGTTTTAACACGTCGGTAAGTTGATTCTGTTATCTTCGAAGGATTGATATTCTCTGTATGATTCTAATCCACATATATCTTTGTTATGGTTAGTGATCTATCAGTGCAATCATTTCAGTCTTGTAGGGGGTCAGTCATCATCTAATTAATCCACTGATAATATGATTATAATAGTAAAACATTATGCCACTGGTTCAAATACTATAAGGTGAATCAGTTTCTTTATGATTGGAAACAGTCTACAAACTAAATCTACACCATGATTTAGTGTTAAGCTATTGAACCAGACTATAATTTTGTTGTATTTAAGAATAAATTATCAATAAGATTTGGACTTCTCAGATGATCTATCTCTACTATCCCGTACACATCAACAAATGCAGATGAAAACAAGTAGTGCAGTAGCAGTCTCTGCAACAGTAGGCCTCAAAATGCACTAGGAAAAAGGAAAGATCCTTAAACACAACACTGAGAACATCAACCCAGTTACACTGGATGGAGAAGCTCTAGAAAAAGTGGAAACTTGCACTTATTTGGGCAGCATCATCGATGAAATTGGAGGATCTGATGCAGAAGTAAAGGCGAGGGTTGGCAAAGCCATGACAGCATTCCTGCAATTGAAGAACATATGGAAATCAAGACAACTGTCAATCAATATCAAAGTCAGAATCTTCAATATGAAAGTTAAGACAGTTCTACTGTATGGAGCTGGAACTTGGACAACTACTACGGTTATCGTCAAAAAGGTAAAAGTATTTACCAACAATTGTCTACGTAAGATGCTATCAGCAACTGCCTTCAGTGGGAGAGCACAAACCAGCTTCCATCTGAAGAGGAAATTAGAAAAAAACTCTGGAAGTGGATAAGACATACATTAAAGAAACCATCAAACGACATCACGAGGCAAACAGTAACTTGGAATTCTGAAGGGAAACGGAAAGGAGGAATGCCGAAGAACGCACTACGTCGGGAAATGGAAGCAGATATGAAAAGGATGATTAACAACTAATAAGAACTGGAAAAGATTGACAAGGATGGAGAGTGCTAGTGGGCGGCGTATGCTCCTCCATGAAGGGTAACAGGAGTAAGTAAGTAGGTATCAAGTCAATCACTTTGTATTGGGATTGTATTAATTAAAATGTAGTTTGATATTTATCCATCATAGTTTACAAAATGTCAATCAATGAAATTGAATAGTTCCAATGTTTAATGATCTAAGTCAAGTCCCAACTAAATCATAGAAATCAGTCTGATTTCATGATAATTGGTTGATACAAAAAGATTTGTACATTAATCAAAGTCAGATTTCTTTTGCTGAATTTGAGTTATCTAAACTGGATGGTTTAATCATGAATGTTGTATCAAAACAAAAAATAGTTTCACATTCTTGGGGTAAAACTGTAACTTTGGCGTTGATTGAGAGTTGTTTTGGGTTACATATATTTTTTAAGCTATAGGAATACTGTCAATGTTGTCAATCCATGCATTTACGTTTTCATCGGATCCTCCCTATTTTTCAATGATGCTTCGCACGTAAGTGAAAGTTTTCACCTCTTCCAGAGCTTCTCCATCAACTATGATTTGGTTAGTGTTCTCCGTGTAGTATTTTATGATCTTTCTTCATGATTTGTGTATGTGAAGGCCTACTGCTGCAAAAAAGACTGGTCCTACATTGACTACCTTCACCTGTGTTTGTTGCTGCGTATGAGATAGAACAGTTAATCCATTGTATTCCGTGTTTCACCTGAGATGTAAAGATCTTCATTATCCATTCAACCACCAGAAAAAAGAGAAAGGTGAAAGGAAGCAGCCTTATTAGAAACCTGTCTTCACTTAAAATTCATTTATGGGCTGCTCTCTATTCACGACTCTGCAGTGCAGCTAGTCATAATAATTCCGTATAATTGTGGCAATCTTCTCAGGTACACCATAGTGTTGATGAAGGTCCCACGAGGTCCTCCTATCCACACTGTCAAATGCTTTCTCATAGTCAAGGAAGTTGATGTATATTGACGAGTTTCATTCAATTGCTTACTCAACAATGATCATTAATGTCGTAATTCGGTCTGTGCATGACCGATCCTTACGGAATCCGACCTGTTGATCTTGAAGATGGGCGTTTACTGAATTCTTCATCCGGTTTAACGACATTCTCTTGAGAACTTTTCCTGGTACGGATAGTGGTGTGAGACCTCTATAGCTGAATTCTTACACTTGTTGAGATCTTTTTTCATTGGTATTTTAATGAGGTATCCTTCTTTCCAGTCTTTTAGTACATGTTCCTTGTCCTGAATCTTTCATGACAGAATATGAAGCTTCAGCCGATATTTTTTCAGGTTCAGCTACTTTCCCACTCCTGATTTGTCTGGTGGTCATCCTGATTTCTTCTTTGATAAGTTCTTCTGTGATATGAAACTTAAAATAATAAAGTTAGATCTCGTCATAGACTGATATCGATTCGAGAACCATCGAGGATCCAACAGCTTCAGAGAGCTGCTGATTCTTGGTACTAAGCTCCTCAGATGTACACACAATTCCATAAGAAATCATACTATAGGATATCAATATGTCTCCTTGAGTATGTTGTTGTTAGATTACTAAACATACTGATTTGAATTTACATATCCTAAGGCTGGATGTAGTTAACCCTAAATATTTTCAGCATGAATTTAAAGTAATTTAAGCGAAAATTTTTTTTTTTCTAATCAGAATATGTGACTATAGAGAGAAAATAGTCTAAAATTATTTCACACATGAATTATTAACTTGTCTATGAGTAGTATATATATATATATATATATATATACATAGGAGAAGGAAAAAGGTTAAAATGGGAGTGGTCTACATTTTTTGTTTGTATACATTATTAATTCAACAGGCCCTCAAACTAACAAATCAATGAATTGACTTTCATTTATTTTGTTGTCACCTTAATAACAAACTATATATCTATATACATCATAGTAGATAGAATATACTACTCATAATTACATCATTCAAAAAACTAATCCCAATTAAATTTGATCCGTATCATGGATACCTGACAATGAGTTCAATGTTATCTTGTAATAGGTTAGTAATATGTGCGTGTACACGTGTTCATATTTTCTATTGAAAGTAGAACAGGGAAAATTTTATGGATAAAGGGGTTACGTTTAAAAAAAAATCAAGATAATTAGATCTAATTAACTCATTGGAAAAATCCTGATCATGTCTAGCGAGAGATAGAGAGAGGGAGGGTGAGGGGGGAGAGAGGGGAGAGAGTAGGAGGGAGGGAAGGAGAGTGCTAAAACAACAACAGTATACAAGGAATAGGATTATTATTTTTTATTTATTTATTCAAATAATAACACGCAATAGTAAGAATGGTTGAATGATTATTTCCATAGGTGAAAATATGAATTAAATTAATTACCCTATAGGGAATTTATTTATTAAAAATAAAATAACTTTATTTATTGTGTTATGATATGACTGGTAGAATTGTATGTTATAAACATATTCAATAGTAATATGCACTAAAATGACTTACTTACGCCTGTTACCCCTTGTCCAGGAGTATAGGTCGCCCATCAGTATTCTATATCAGGCTCTGTCTTGGACAATCCTTTCCAGGTGTTTTTTCAGTTGCTATTCATCCTTTTTATGTCTGCTTTCAATACTCGACGTAATGTGTTCTTTGGTCTTCCTTTTTTCAGTTTCCCTTTAGAATTTTAAGTTCAAGCTTGCTTTGTGATGATGTTTGATGATTTTTGTAATATATGTCCTATCCACTTCTAGAGTCTTTTCCTGACATCAGTAGACACTGGATATCTGTTTCACTCTAGTATGTACGTCTTTAAAAGAAACCATCGATAATTTTTGAATCGGTCACCATCCGTATTTGCTTATAAAAAATTATAAATTTAAGAGTTTTCCTATTGTAACCACATGTATAAAACCACATGGTGAGAGGGCTAGCATATTTCGATATTTTTCCATTAATCAGTGGTGAATACGATTTAAGAAATATATTTTAATTTCCATCCATTGGCCGGATACCATCAGCAACAGACTTCTGTGGGATAGAACAAACAAGTTACCAGTTGAAGAGGAAATTAGGAAAAGAAGATGGACATAGATAGGACATACATTACACAAATTATCAAACTGAATCAAGAGGCAAGCACTAACTTGGCATCCTGAAGGGAAGCGGAAAAAAGGAAGGTCAAAGAGCAAATTACGTCGGGAAATATAAGTAGATATGAAAATGATGAATAACAATTGGAAAGAGCTGGAAAGGATTGCGCAAGACAGAGTCGGATGGAGAGTGCTAGTGGGCGGCCTATGCTCCTCCACGAGGAGAGTAACAGTCGTAAGTAAGTAAGTAAGTAAGTAAGTAAGTAAGTAAGTAAATAAGTAAGTAAGTATGTAAGTAAGTAATTTTAATTTCCAAATATCAGGAGATATTTGTTTTTGTATTTAGTGATTATATAATAATTATATAACTAACTGTCAAGGTCTACCTTATAATTTAACAAATCATAAAAGCTGACTTTGACAACATCCCAAAATGATCCTGCTAATAGACATACTTTCAAAGATTTACTTAATAATACCATTGAATACTTCAAAAACCTGTGGTTTTATCATCTTTAATATTTGTCTATAGTAGTTGAAATAAGTTAGAATACCAATAATGAATGAAATATGCTCTGTAAGAAAATCATTTTGGGGGCAACATCTTTCATGTGTATATCCGTCTAGCATTGGTGCTAGTATACATGTGTGTGTGTATGTGTGTGAGTATCTATGACAAAAGGACAGTTAATTAACTAATAAGTTTCCAGTAATTTGTATAAGTAAAATCAATTTTTGAAACAACCCCTAGGGTGTGTTTAGTTGTGCATTGTATATATATGCACAACAACCTATTTTATAATTAGAGACTAGAAACCAAGTGAAGCGTAAGAAAATAAGAAAAAAAAAAACAAAAGAAAACTCTCCGTTATGTATTTAAATCAATATTTGTTTCATTCATTAATTTCTATCAATCTAAGAGTTAATTGAGAGGGTGATAGAAAGAGTGAGAGACAGGGAAGAAGAGAGAGAGAGGGAGAGGGAGATAGTGAGACACACCTACACACAGAGAGGGTAACACCATTCTTATTGATAAAAATTTGTGTTAAAATTTTACACCCTTCCTACTAACAAAAGAAAAGCGAATTAATTACACGCAATATTCAATAATTTTTTTTAAAATTTTACAATGAAAAGATACAAATGTTGTCATTGATAACTGAACATTGAATTTTTAAAATAAATTAATGATTAACATGTAATGAGAATCTGTGATACAACTGGAATCAACTAAAATCAGTAGTTCGATTTTAATATCTGAAAGGGTTTTTGTGGATATTATAATAATTTCAATAATTGACTTTATGAGTCAATTGAAGCTAGACCATCATGGAAAACTTGGAAGTACTGGCCAGCTGTTTCGTCCTATTGTGGGACTCCTCAGCAGTGAGCAGTCACGACCCCTCCATGCACGATTCGAACTCAGGAGCTCCCAGTCTCGTACGAGATCGCTTAAGCTCTAGACTACTAAGCCTGCTGAGATTCAACGGTTTAAATCTATAACTTCAACTAATCCGCAAAATTGAGCGACATATTCACCATTGTCTTCAGTAAGTTACAACCTCACAACAGACATGGTTAAACTCCACTGGTCACGGCTTCTCACTAGAACTCCAGGAAATACCTCTTGAAGTAAGTCACTAGTGAACATGTGTTGATTAGTATCAGAAGGGGTTTTGTAGATATTATAATAATTTTAATAGTTGAGATTATGAGTCAGTTAAAACTAGATCACCATCGAAAACTCGGAAGCACTGGACTGCTGACCATTTCGTCCTATTGCGAGACTCTTCATCAGTGCTCAGCCACGTTATTAACTAATAGATTTCATTGATATTGAACCCATTTTAATAATGTGAAATGAATACATTTGGAAATACAGATCATTTGAATGTAAATGGTAGTTTTCACATAGTATGATTTATATATCTTGGGATCGTGGATATAATCAAGTGGTAAGTTCGAAGAACGTTCAGTTACACTGTAGCTTGTTTATAGTAATACTCCAAGCATTGGAATAATTATTGAATATAATAAAATTGTCGATTCTTTCTACGTCGATATTATAGTCGAACTATATGGATTTGTATCCACATTTCTAACTTTAGTATGTTTATGATATTCTACCATCATCATTCAGTGTTTTTAATGACAATGGTTGAACTCTATTGGTTAGGGTTTGAAGCCTTGATAACACCGTGGGTGTATACTGCTGAATAATCCAATATTATGATATAACAGGTGCTCAATGCAACCTAGCTTTCAATGGTTATTTAGCTGAAGGCTTTCAATTGAACAATCTTCAAACGAATACTATCCTAAATAATGCGTCTTTCATAAATATTTTATTCGGTATATTTGACACTTTACAACGACTCTTAGATACTGTATATTATCATACGTTTGTTTTAATCCTAGGTTGTTGATAATAAATAATAGATCAATGGTATTATCTTTCGTATCGTGGAACCAAATCATTCAGCTTAGTTCATTTCTCTAGAATCTTAAACTATACTTTACTTTGGAATGGTAACTAGTAAACAAAGGTAGGGTCTAGGAAGAACATTATATTAATTGTGTCCAATTCCATAACGTTGTTTAAAACTTACCACTAGATCGGATTGGTTAGTTTAATGGAAACAGCCAATATTAGTCAGCCACTTTTAATCAACCTTGGGAATTAGATATTATTAAATTAGTCATTATTACTTAGGGCTTAGTTACCATATTAGTATAAGTTGCTAGGATCTAGTAGAAATTTATTGTTTAAGCATCAAAAGCATAAGACCAGTTGAATACAGTTAGAGTAGTACTCCATCCAATCACGACTGTCACCCTTTCTCACTAGAACTCCTAGGATTTTCATTTAAATTAGTCACTAGTGGAGACATAATAATTATCAGCAAAGAGTTGTTGAGATTGTTAATTGTTGGAAATTATGAACCAAATAACCGTGTCCAGTATGAGGCAGTTACCGATTGAAGACAGTGGAAGGTGGTTGCAAAATATCGTATTGATCAAAATTAGACATTAACATTATTGGATCCCGACTCAGTGATCTAGAGATTAAGTTCAAAGCTAATGATATAAATCATATACAGAGTACCAGATTCTAGACCAGAATGTTGATACAACATGATGGTGAGCTCCGACTAATTTGACATATAAGTAAAGTTAATTTTCCTGAGATTTACTTCTAACTACCCAAGAATAAGTATTCAAAAATCCCTAAATAATATAGTGTTATTCTGGTTTAAAATTTGACCACTAGTCTAAGTTGTTCGACATTGCTTGTAATATTTTTTTGACTTCACACGGATGGAGCTATCAGAAAAAAAAAGCCTTGGACCTAGGTACCGGACTAGATGGCACATGTTGGCAAGCAAAACATACATCCTTGTGGAAATCTATGCTTCCAATGTGATTCGAAATCGAATCGCTCAAACTTACAAACTGAGACCTTATCACTGAACTATTTGGAGCTCGATTAACTTCCTGTAAGACTGACATATTTACAATTGATTAGTCACAATGTAATGACCCATATCATGTTTGTTTAGTCATTTAGTACTAATCACATTCTATCAGTTCAATTCATTCTATCTTAAAAGTTATCAGTAAAATAGTATTCATAATGTTTATTGGATTTTCAGATTAACAATACTTTTCTGTTAAACCACTTCCATCTTTATTTCGATTGAATTTCCATGAAAATTTGTCTGATACCCTAAATCATACTGTTATTGTTTATCTGATCGCTTTTACCAAGATCAAAAACAACTCAACAAAATTTAACCAAAGATGGATAGTGGCTAGCAGTGGAATCCAGTTTGACGCACGTTTCGTCTTATTTAAGACTCGTCAGCTGAATGTATCTACATCCCAGAATTGATGTTTACTCCAGGAATTGAATGCTGTACAGGATGCACACATGTCAATCACAGTTCTAAATAACAATATGAAGATACAAGTAAAACAGCATCAAGTGAACTTAACAAAATATTTGTTTATTTTATTTCTCCGATAATCTAAATTGAGAACATCCAGTATATACATTTTCTATAGTTCTTAATCTCAAAAAAAAGAGAGGTTTTTAACCTACAATTTGTTAATTTCATTAACCATCTTTCGACTTATCCACCTACCTACCTTTTACCTATTTACCATCCTATCTACATGGTTATTAACCTAACTATTTAGTCAATCTATCCGTTTACCTATCATTATTAATTTATTTACATTTAACTGATGTACATTGCTTATCAGTCCCCCACCCCCCCTCATTTCTATCTCTTAAAGATTTGACCCAAACATAAGATCAAAGGACATTCCCAAGTGTATGCAAGCGTAGAATGAAGAAAACGACAAAAAAAAGAGAAAAAAAAACAATATTTAAAAATTCATTGGAAAACATTTAAAACGTTTTTTTTTCGTTGTTATTGTTGTTGTTGTTGTTGAAAAAATAAAATTGAATAACAGGGTAGTTGTGACAAATCAAATTGACTTCTTTTCTCTTCTCTCTTTTCTTTTCTTTTTTACTTTCTTATTTTTGTTTTTATCTCTTATAAAATAACATTTGAAAAAAAAATGATAAAAATTCAGCAAATAATTCAGGTTATAGAATGTGACCTGCTGAAACTAACTATTGATGTAATGTGTTTGGGGGGGGGAATATTAGTCGGGGAAAATTCTATTTTATAATGATTCGAATGATCTTAATCATACTGATCTTAAGATTTTGTCCTTAACTATTTATATGCTTAATGTTTACTGTTAATGATTGTAACTGGTTAGGTTGCTTTTGGAGTGTGTGTTTGCGTGTGTGTGTGTGGGGGGCGGAGGTGTATGTGCATCCTTAACACTAACAGAAGATAAATAAAAGAAACCATTTTGTGTGTATCATTATATCCTTTAAACAAGTTAGTGACTTTATAGATTTGATGTCTTAATGGATGAACTATTGGGTGTTTGAAATAAACGATGTTAAGGTTTTAATTTCATTATGAATAACAACATTAGGATATCGGTATATCTGTAGTAAACGAGAACACACAAGTGGGAATAATCGAATGTATTTGAACACAAAATTACAGAAACATCTTAGTAAAATCTAAGAGTCATACAGTAAATAATTTACTTGTCAAATGTCAATCAATTGTCTCAGACTTGACTGATTCTTCTTTTTCACACCAACCATTTTCTGTTTTCGTTCTCTTTTCTTTGATATTTTTAACCTTCTGCTACATTTAACAAATTTCTCAAAACAAGTACATGACTTTGTTCACGTATCTAATTCATAACATAAGGCCTGTAAAGTGTGTGAATAGAAACTTTGAATTACATGATGACAGAGTCATTCAGTTTAGTTTACTGTTCATCATATATAACATACAACATTAATTTAGATATCCTTGATGTACAGTCAGATGTTTCCTTAAAGGTAGAATTTTCAACGAAGTACAGTTCAAACATTTCATTCCTTGAATGATGAAAGAGTTATTTAGTTCAGTTGATTAAATTGGACATTGATTCTTTCACTAAAATAACATGTTTAATTATAAACCTTTCATTGACGTTCTGGACAATATTATCACTGTCTACATCATACTTCAAAGGAGAATAGGGAATTATGCGTATGTTAGTAGTGTGTAAGTTTTGTGGAGTTTAGTTTTATATCATTGACAAGATTAAGTTAGACAATCACTAAAAAACTAGGAATCACTGGATAGTTGGTTATTTCATCCTGGTTAGGGACTACTCAAGTTTAAATTATTTTTTCTGGTTAGCTTTTTTTTACCGAGTTAGTTTTCTACAGGGTGGGGTCGCTAACTCCATGCCAAACCCTCCTTGTTTTCCCGGGCATGGGACAGGCAATAACTCTAGAAGAGCTACAGCCGGAGTCCTGGTATAATATTTAAATATTTTCAGTATAGTAGATTATCAATTTATCAGTTGCTAGGTTAAGTTCAACCTCTGGTGAGAACAATTTAAAAGTTATAGTGTATTACATATCTAAGATGATGATACAATCTCTTCTATTATTATTTATCATTATCATAATTAGAAAATGTTGCATTTGTTAAAGAATTTACTCATCCATGATAATGATGATGATCTGGATGATGATGATGATGATGATGATGATGATGATGATGATGATTTGGATGATGATGATGAATGTGTAATACATTAATGATACAAGATAAAATGTTGTATCAATGTAATGTGTAATTATGAAAGACAGAAGTTATCAGAAACTTTAGGTGATTGTTTAGGAAACGATTAATGAGTATATAAAAACTCCTGAGAAAGTAGATGTATTGGTAAGACTATCATTTATGGATGAGTGACATTGAAGTGACCTTGAGAATATCAACTTACTAATTACAACTAAATGAAGTGTCGTATGAGAAGGGGTATTGTGGACATTGTAGTAATTTCAATGGTTGAGATCATGAGTCAATTGAAGCTAGATCACCATGGAAAACTTGGAAGCACTGAACGGTATTTCGTCCTATTAAGGCACTCCTCAGCAGTTCTGGGTTCGAATCTCGCGAGGCAGGATTGTTTATGCGCACTGCTGAGGAGTCCCACACTAATGAAACAGCCGTCTAGTGTTTCCAGGTTTTCCGTGGTGATCTAGCTTCAATTGAATCATGATCTCAACCATTTAAATGAAGGTTGTAAAACAGTGTGAAGAATAAGAATTATGATTTACAGTTCACGGTTAGGGTTAGTAATCAGATTTAGGGTGTTCATCACGAACTGATATCAGCTAATGGCAAAACGCTATTAGTCCTGTCCTGGTTCGTTCATAAATTATAATCTCACCGAATACATTTCTTTATAACTTTCAAAATAAAAAAAAAACAATCTGAATACATTTATTAATAATATAAAAAAATTATACATCCTGTAATTTACACTTTACGGAGCTGAAATGTGCAGGACTATAACAACCATCATCAAAAATGTACCATTATTTATAAACAATGGTCTACTCAAGATACTCAATATCCGTTGACCGGATACTATCAGCAACAACATACTGTTGAAGAGAACAAATCAGCTTCCAGCTGTAATGGAAATTAGGGAAAGACGCTGGAGGTGAATAGGACACACATTACGGAAATCATCAAACTGCATCACAAGACAAGAAATAACTCAGAATCCTGAACAGAAGCTGAAAAGAGGAAGTCCGAATAACACACTACATGAAGAATTGGAAACAAACACGAAAAGGATAAATATCAACTAGAAACAACTGTAAAAGATTGTCCAGGACAGAGTTGAATGGCGAGTGCTGACAGTTGGCCTATATTCCTCGACGAGATGTAACAGGAGTAAGCAAGTAAGTAAGCAAGTAAGTAAGTAAGTAAGTAAGTGAGTGAGTAAGTAAGTAAGTAAGTAATTAAGTAAGTAATTAAGTAAGTAAGTAAGTAAGGGATTATTCAGTTACAGTAAACTCATAACCTCATCAAATATAGCGTTATCGGCTATTAATTTATGCTATGAGCACATTACCTGTTAGGTAACAACTTACAACAACTGTAATCCAATACCATTAATAATAATAATAATAATAATAATAATAATAATAATAATAATAATAATAATAATAATAGTTTCACTAGTGACCTATGCGGGGGGAGGGAGAGAATTCTACTGGTCATAGTTTTTAACCATTTCAAAACATCTATCTAGTGAATTCACATAGTATCAAACTGTAATCATTTCTAAAGTTAAATTTGTTACTTTGTTACACTACTTAAATATTTTCAATATTATATTAATGACCTTTTAATGATTTATTCCTGTAATTTATAACAATCTGTTCATTATTTATTTAAATGTATAATTGTATTAAATGTATTTTAGAATAATAGTATAACACGTGTCAAAATAATCATAAGGTCATTGTATCCTATTGTATCCTATTATGTAATCATCAAGTATTGATTTAAATCAATAAAACTTTGATCAACTTTCCCCCCCCCCTTCATCTTTAAATGAAGCATAAATTAAACAAATAAATAAACAAACGAATTATGTTTCTCTTTTGCTTATTTATGTATCATAGTGTGTATATGTATATTATATGGGTATATATGGGTATAGAATTCAATTAAGTGTATTTATAATATTACTAATACTTAACCCTTTTAATGATGTATACTATAAGTTAGATAATTTGAAACATCATTGAAACAAATAACATATTGCATTGACTTTTATAATAAGTAGTAGTTAATGTATAGTAGTAAAATATAAAAGACACGTTTTATTCTATTTAAGACTTATCAATTGAAAGTATACTCAAGTTGTATACATTCAGTTCTATAAGTCAATAAACATTTTTTCTTCTATTGGTTATTTAAATAACTATTCCATTGGTGTTTATGATGGTAATGGATCAGTCAACTGATGAGTCTTAAATATAAGACGAAACACGTGTCATGTATTCTATCGCTAGCCATCATCATCATCTCAGTTTATAATAATTAGTGTAAACATTTACTTTTTATTGCTTCTTTGAATCTTCCCATTGATGTTTAGGACTGTAATTGATAAGTCTCTTATTATTAGCATATGTGTATACTCTGCGTATTGCCTGGATATAGCCTTAATTCACAAGCATTCAAAGCAAAGATGGATAGTGGTTTGTAGTGAAATCCAGTTTGAAGCACGTTATGTCCTATATTGGAACTCGTCAGCTGAATGTATCTGCATCTTAGAGTTGATGTCCACTCCGGGAGGGACTCGAACTCAGTACCGTTCGTTTCAAACGCCACCACGTTATTCATTTAACTACTGAGTCCTGATAGCCACTTGCTTGTGCACTTTATTATTATTATTATTATTATTATTATTATTATTATTATTATTATTATACATACTGATATGTTGACCAATCAATGTCGTTGAAGTTGTTATGATGGAACAAACGACACTGAACCATTCAACTACCTGATAATACCGAAATAGACGGTGAATAGTAGGCTTTTGTGTGTGTGTGTGTGTCTGTGTATAAACATACGGGAAATCTCATATTAAGCTAGACCAATTATCACTTACTCCATTGTTTTCGATGATACATCAATTAAGATCAATATATAACAAATATCATGTACAAATTCAACCAATCTTTACAAAATTCTTTTATTAAATTTCAATATAATTTTGATATCACTGGTTGAAATCATGAGTCAATTGAAGCTAGATCATCATGGGAAACCTGAAAGCACTGGATGGCCGCTTCGTCCCAGTATGAGACTCCTCAGCAGTGCGCATCCAAGATCCCGCTATCCGCGAGATTCGAATCCAGGATCTATCAGTCTCGTGCCAGGCGCTTAACCAACTAGATCACTGAGCAGGCATCCAACGGTGTTAATGTCTAACTTCAACCAATCCACGAAGTTGCGCCACCGTACATAATACTAGGACGAAACGGCCGTCCAGTGCTTCCAGATTTTCGATGGTGGTCTAGCTTCAATGGATTCATGATTTCAACCAGTGAAATTTCTAAAATCTCCACACAATCTCTTCTGATAGTAATTTTAATAGTTGAGATTATGAGTTAATTGAAGATAGACCATCATGGAAAACTGATAGGAGACTGATAGTTCCTGGGTTCAAATCCGTCGAGGCGGTTTCATGGATCCGCACTTCTGATGATCTAGCATCAATTGACTCATAATCTCAACTATTACAATTACTATAATATCCACAACACCCCTTCTGAAATTTTAATGTCTTTCAAATTTATAATCACTATCTTATTCATAAACTATTCAACTGTTAAACGAAATTTACAAATCCACTTGACTCTTATAGTCTTCTCAAGAGTTTACTTTGTATTACTCGCTTGCTTACTTGCTTTCTATAACTAATCAAGCGCAGATTTACTTTTAACAACAAACGAACTATATACAGAAATCACTTTCCATGAATTAAAGATAAAATGATCTACAAGAGATTGTATCTTCGCTTCTCTCTCTCTCTGTGTGTGTGTGCGCGTGTATGTGTGCATGTGCGTGTGTATATCTGTACATTTATATGTATCCATGTTTATGTATACTTATATTTAGATAAATTTTTATGAAGTAGTAACCAGTCATGATTATCTTATTACCATGATTACATTTATTGTTTCTTTTTGATAGCTAATTGAATAGATTATTGAATCTAATTTCTCCTCCTCTCCCCCTCTCTCTCTCTCACTTGTATATAATACTTGTTACTATGTTACAAATGCATAATTCACATTGTTTTTTTTGGGGGGGGTGTTTGGGGTTGGTTGGGTGGGTAGAAATCTTAATTAAGAAAAAAAAGGTTTCATTCTATCTCATCTAAAGATTCATTCTTAATAATTTCTTAAAGGATCAAGAAGAAAACAAAAAGTATTTAGATCATTGAGTGGGGAATCAAGTGAAAATTGAATCCATTAAAGTTATTATTATTATTATTATTTATCATCATATGAAGTTACTAAGCTATCAACACATTCTGTTTATAGAATTTAGATGAATAAGTAGATAAATAAGTAAATGGATAGTTTCAATAGTAACATCCAGTATATCAACTTGTACTAATAATGACAATAATGTAGTAATAAGTTTAACTTTGATTAAAATATTGAAGAAAGACTTATTTATCAAAAGAGTAATGGAATATATAGATGTACATAGATGATAGGGATTATGAATGTTAAGATTTGAATATAAGTAAATCAGTCAACTGAATATGAATGTTTTAACCAATATGTCATTGATAATAATGGACTGAGTTTTAGTTCAACAAAACATTAATAACTTAAGAGTTGTGAATAGTTTATGTTATCCTACTTTGGAATTGCACAACAATGTACACAAACATACACACACATAATCGTATAAGAAAGAGAGAGAACAAAACATCTTCAGTTTATGTAAAATCGGTTCACAGGAGAGATAAACGAATGATACCTGGTGTTTTGTAATGATTTTATTATTTATTTAAACACACAAACATTGATAGAAGAAGATATCAAATAGATATGAGCCACATAAATCGAGGACTGAGATATTGCTCGGGTGCTCGAACCGAAGCAGATGGTTTTCTTAGGGGGTCACTCTTCAAGCCTTTAATTTAAAAGTCTAATCCAAAAGGCAGTGGATCAACGTCAGGAGATATAGTCCCATGGTAGCCGGTCATCAACAATAGGTTCCTACGCTATTCGTTCCTTCAGGATACTGAAGCCTATGTACACCATTGGTTTTACATCTCCCCTAGGTGGATCCTCCATATCCATCAAATCGTTTAGATCATCGGACATTCACTTTTCGTCCACTCATTTTCGTAAACAACAGTAGTGCCACAAGCATTCAGTGAGTATGACTTCTCTATAAGTGATTGTATGCACGTGGTCATGTGAGAGCATTTGGAGTGGGAGAGCTAACTCTCCTCACTCTAAATAGTACTAGAGCATTTGGAAACGCTTTATAATGATCCTAGAAAAGTATCACACTATAGAATTCTATTAATGATCAATGTATAGAATTTGTATAGTTCGAATATTCTCACTTCATTTATTTAGAGAATTATGATTACACTTTACGAAAAATCATGGAACATTTATGAGATCATCGTTGAATATTGAAATTTACTTCAAGTATCACTAAAAGTTCTAGTTACATTAATAATTTACTCAACAGAATCAGCTTTTACTCTGAAGATTAAGTAGAAAGACGGTGATATAGACGGATTGCTTGAATATGTCTGGGCCAGCTGTTCCTGTCATCTATTTAGATATTTTAACAAGTTATCGCTTTCCTTGTTTATTTCAATTTATCATTATATTAATTAATTGCATAACCTATTCAGGTGCGTTTGTGAAACGTTCACGACCTTTCACTGTACAAGTTAGGAATGAGCACAATCAGAGACAGTGTGGTTGCTGGAAGTAGCATGCATTGAAAAGAATGTGCATGATTAAGATGTCGATTCCTGTACTGCTAACATCTAACTGACAATCCTTCAGTTAAATGAAAGTGGCCTGTTACAAAAGAGCCCAATCACAGATATCGTGGTTGCTGACAATATTCATCGAAAGGAATGCACATTATTCAGATGTCGATTGACTGGTCTGCTAACTTCTAACTGGCGACCATTCAGTATTTATCGTCAGAAGAGCCTAATCAGAGACATCGTGGGTGCTCACAGTATGCATTGAAAAGAATGTACATTATTCAGATGTCGATTCCTGAATTGTTAACATCTTAATATGTTATCGTCAGAATCGATCAAGAAATAAGAAACGGGAAACTTGTTGAAATACTTTGTGCTGAGAATTCTATATTGTACCAAAAATATAAAATTGAATAAAGTCAATAATAATTGATTATTCTTTGAAGATTGGGAAGTTTAAAATGAGTTATATTGTATATTCAACTGAATTATTAACTATCAGATAACAGTTAGTTTGTCTTAGCTTGAAATCTTTCAATACTATTCATCAATGACACAGAAATATATTGAACACCACCCCCTTCCAGCCAAAATGAATTTGGTAAAGCTTAGTAGGCCCTTCTGAAGAAGTGGCCACATCGAAACACGGCACAACTACCGGGACGGGATAGCTGTGTTTGCAGTTAAAGCTGTGTTATTTTTCTTTGTAGCACTTGTCATCGTTTATGGGTGTCGGTCGAGTGGTTGATTAATCCAATCTCTACCGCTCAGTTTACTTCTTTCATTAGTTCATGGACCACGTTCCACTATCCAGGAGGCACGACGAGGACGTGTGAGTCGAGTTTTACCTCCAGAACACAAGACTTCCTATTTCCAAGGAAAACACAATAGATTCCAACTATTGAATCATAATTTAGCTTTAGTTAGTCAATGATACAATGTGATTATCATTCAATACAATTGCCTATGATAGTCTCGCTCGTAACATCATTAAACTCAATCAGTCACTGATAAGTCTTGCGATTTTGAACGCTATGCTCGGTTCCTAAGCTATTCTTGAAACCCCCAGGCTAGAACAATACAGCGACCTGAAAACGAGAGAGAAGGCGCAAAGTATGCGAAAAGTACTTTACTCCAAGGTTCATTTTAATACAGAAAACATAGGGTTTTTATAATATTCTAAATGTCCTTGGGTTGCTCGAAGATCCTGGAATGCTACTAAACATAGTAGCGGTATAACAATCAACCAATCAGAACCTCTACATGTGACGTTTCACATCCTCGGTGTTTTCTGGCTAAACTCCAAGTGAACGCTGATTGGATGAAATGCTTCTTAATGTTTCCAGACCCTTGCGTGTCTTTTGCAAGAACTTCTCTGGATCATCCCAACCGTCACAAAACTCTTTACAAAAAAAATTCTGGAACATATCATGATTATCATTACTAGTGAGTACACAGTCATTGTTTATTTGTATAGATTTACAGTTGAGTGATGGGTAAATCTAACGGTTAAAAATTTAAGGTTTTCTACAATAACGGTACTAGTATTATGAAATTGTATGGGATATATTATAAGCCTTAATTCTTGATCTATCTACAATGTTCATGTGAAATCTAGAAAGGATATTTCCTAGGATGAATATATCCAGTTATAAACAACAACATACGATAGGTTACATGATAGCTAATAGATCTGTCGGTGAGACTATCATTTATGGACAAACCAATCAGGTATACAATAACAGGTTTCGGAATTTCAGCATGAAATTCATTCATTCATTTGGTTAAATAGAGTTTTGGCATTATAGTTGATGTCAGTTCGTGATGAAAAACCATAAATCTAATTCCTAATCTTAACATTCAACTGTGAATCATAATCCTTATTTTCCAAACTCCTTTACAACCCTCATTTAGCCTTAGTATGTAGGTGGACATTCTCAAGGCCACTTTGACGTCACTCAAAGATCGTCCATAAATTATGGTTTCCCTGATGTGTTAAAACTTCAGTAGAAGATAATAATCGTAAAGTGGAAGGGAAGAAAAAGCGGCTGTTATAAAGAAAAATCAAATGTTCGGAATCACTTGTGAAAAATGTAAAATGTTACATACGACTGATATAATTAACATACTATTTTCATAAAATTATTAAGATTGAAATTGGTTACTGACTATTAATAAGTAGTATAAAATAATATACAAAAGAAAATGAGATAAGAAGAGAATCAAGACGAAAAAATTCGAACTTGTTATACCGTACTATTAAATGCTTAATGTAAACTCATTTAAGAACTGATTTCGAATTAGACTTTTCAAGTGTTGTGTAGAAATGGCTAGGAGCCATTATTGGTTAGATAAGAACTCAAACTTCTTATGTGTTTTAGGAAGTAGTCTGTACTTACATTGAATTTACCATGGTCATATTTATTTAATTTTAAAATCGACGGTGATGTTATCAGCGTTTGCTTCCTGATTATTCATGTTACTTTGGTGTGTTTATAAATACGCTAGTGACTCGAAGTTTGCCTGAAATATGTAAAACTAATCTACCCCACACTTTCTGTAAAATCCTTTCTATTAAGTTCAATTATGCTAATGGTGTTCAGTTTAAACAATATTGCTTACTTACAACTGTTAATCCTTATGAAGTATGGTAATCCAATGGGTTTCATGCATCCCATACAAAGCTAGGTTGTATCTCTTCACTTCGGCAGCTGCTTTAATGGTTCTTCTGGTCTCTCTCATTTTGCGGAAATTCCGTGTGCTTGTGTTAATTGATTCCATAATTATTAGAAGTGGCATCGGCCTCATGGTTTCCCAAGAATCTCGGCTTTCACGATTAGGCGTTATAACTCTTCTAAATGAAGAGCCTTCAACCACCATAGCAGAATTTATAAGGTCAACATGATATTTTATGATTTCCGTTTGTCTCAGCAAGGCTAAGTTCTATGGGACGGGTTTTCTAATCCCGTGCTCAACCGTTTTTTTTAAATCTGTGCTTAGGATCAGCAGTAATCAAAGAAGGGCTCTAGACTGAGTTGCTTTAACAAACAATGGTACTTTATCTATTTTCGAGAACATGTTTAGTTACTAATTAGTAGTGTCAATTAAAGTGTAGAAGTTTGATCTAACTAGACTGTTGTAACTGACGTTTAGTTCAACTATGATTAATTCAACTTAGCGGATAGCCACTTCAATATTTGGAGTAAATAACCTGCTAGATAAATATTTATTGACCAAGTGGAATTTCCTTTCTCAAGAACCAATTGGTGGATGGGGAATAAGGTGGTCGGTTTCACTTCCATATCTCAGACTTAAAAATTCACATAATTAAAATATATTAATAACATGACAACAATTCACCATAAGTAAGGAATTATAATATATGCCAAAATAGGGCATTTAAGATTAGAAAAATTAGGCTAACAGGCTTATGATCTTTTTAAGCAATGATGGATATTGGCTAGCAGTGGAATCCAGGACGAGCGTTTTGTCCTATTTGGGACTTGTCAGCTGGATGTACCTGCATCTTTGCTGTCATTTTTGCTTAAAAAGCTTGTGAATTAAGGCTATATGGAGGCAATCGGCACAGGAAGCATATATGCCAATAAGAGCCTAATCAATTGCAGTCCTAAATAACAATGGGAAGATACAAATAAAACTAAACCAAGTGAATTTAGGCTTATGATCTGTTTGCAATATTTATGATAAGAGAAAACGAAATGTGAATTGTCAATGAATCAAATGAAAGCTTTCAATCGGTGGAGTTTGTACAACACCTAAACTAAGTATTATGAATTCTTGTTTATCTCATCATGAAAAACATTTTTAACTTCTCTTATTTTTCATGATACTATGACTAATGATTGTCTATACCATCATTATTATTGTCACAACAATCCTTTATTTTAACAGTTGAATTCATGAGTCGACCTAATCTAGATCACTATTGAGAACCTGGAAGCAATGAACAGCCGTTTCGTCCTAGTATAATGATCTACAAAGTGACAAAGAATAGTTGAATATCATACGGAAATTCTGGACAGAACTTTATACTACTTATTATTTTAATAATAGTCTGATAATTATAACAAAATTTAAAAGCAAATGATGCCATGTGCAATTCAATGTATGATCGATCTCTTGAAACTCTCTTTGGGTGAAATTCGATTTTGAATGAATACAAATTATACTGCGAAGCAGTCAATACACAAAAAAAGTCAGCTACCTATAGCTGTTTGAGATCGCACTTGGAAGTACTCAAACTATTCAATTTTTTAAGGGATTTACTAAATGAAAGCTGTAATTTATTGGATGTATATAACTAATATGGTATGATATTTCATAGTCACAATCATGATAAAAATCTGTTACCTTATCAGCGATAAGTAACATTTCCGAGGAAAAGAGAGTGAGAACAGAAAATGATTGCTGTTGGAACGAAGGAACAATGAAGTCCAAGATGATTGATTGATATTTTGCAAATGAAGTATTTACTGTATAGTTAGATGGTGGTTGGAGGTAGTCGACAGGAAATCCTTGACATAGCTATCATGCTATTTGACACTCGTCAGTAAGGTATGCCCGTAATCTTGAGGGGACTGATGCTCCCTGACAGATTCGATCCCGTGTCACCTAGCTTCACAGTCAGAGACGTTACCACTGAGCTACCCCCTGTGATCAATCAATTGTGATCACATCTCAGTCCTACAGGACGTCGGTCGCGGCCCGGGATCGAATCCAGGGAGCACCAATTCCCTCAAAGATTACAGGCACACCTTGCTGACGAGTGTCAAGTAGCACGAAACCCGGGTCCATGGTTTCCTGTCGACTACCTCCAACCACCATCTAGTCTCACAATAGTGCCCGCAGTGTCGAGTCACCTAGACTGGTGGCCACATTGCAACATGGTTGATAGCATTCGATCTGCACTAATAATAAGGACTAGACACTCATGACATTGGTCACCACCCAGTGATCAATCAATTTTGATTACTGAATAGTTCTCAGATTTAACTGAGATATTCTATAATGTTACATTAGAATACATCTGGTTGTCTCCACTTGTGTTCTTGTTCACTGCAATATAAAAGAAGACAGTAATTATGTTTATTCATTAAAACTAAGCACAATATTAGATGACAGTAATGACTCTCGAGAAAAAATCATAATTATTCATACGGTATAAAATTTTATCGGAATAAACAGAATGAAAGTAGAAGAGGAATGAGTGAGACTATAATTTATGGACGACCTTTGAGTGACTTTAAACTGACTTTGAGAGTATCTACGCAATTACTAGGACCAAATGATGGTTATAAATCAGTGTGGGGAGTTAGAATTACGATTTACAGTTGATAACTAAGGTTAGGAATTAGTTTTAGGGTTTTCATTACGAACTGACATCAGCTTATAATGCCAAAATTATATTTAGCCAAAACAGTGAGTGAATTACGAGCCAAAATTCAAGACCTGTTAACTTATACCTGGTTTTTTCTGGTTAGCGTCCTTATTTTACGGACTGCGGTCGCTAACCCCATGCCCAACCCTCCTCCTTTTTCCGGGCTTGGGGCCGACAGTAGCTTCAAAGGGGCCCCAGGAGGAGTTTATACCTGATTGGTTCATCCATAAATTGTTGTCTCTCTTAAGAAGCAAATCTTCTATAGCATAATTGGATGAAATACACTGTATATGTTTTACTGGCTCTATCTCTAACTTCAACTGGATTGTATGAATGGTTGCTATCGTAATATACATCCCAACTACCGTCGTATATAATCATCGACTTCAATCGCGTTAGTGAATAATGGAATTAAATAAGTCAAATATGAGAATGAAGTTTGAATAAACATATTTTGTATAATCGTTGATCCCTACAGACGATCAAATAAACAAAGCGAATAAAGAGAACAGGAGAGTGAGAAGTGAAACGGATCGGAGGTGGCGTGTGAGCTAGCTCGATTTAATCAGGATTGACTAAGTATTTGTGGTCGAACAAAAATAAGTTATAGACACGATCATATAAAAACAGTCAGGGTTAGTAAACGAATAAGTGACAAGGTAAGAATGTGGCTTGAGTATAATGAATAGGTTGGTCAGTCTAGAGACTAGAATAACCTATATAGGCTTGACATAGTACCAGCCCCTACAATATAAGACGGTTAGACTTTTAGATATAGGAAATGACAGAGTATAAATGTATGAGATTTTCTTTTGGAAAACTCAGGTGTATTTAGATATTCAGTCAGTAAGATACCCAGTTACTTCTGGGTTTTGTAATAGTTACTACTTATTAGCTAAATATACGTGATACTTTTTACAGAATCTAAACCTGCATCACCTAGTGTTACAGTAAAAGGCATTATAACTAAGCTATTTCAGTTGCGAATGACCTTCTGCGGGACTGAGTTATTTACAACTAATCAATCTCAATTTAATGACCTATATAGTGTTTGATTAGTCTCTTGTGATAACCGTAATCCTCTCAATTATCCTGTATTATGATTACCTAGAAACAGAACTTGGTGTACACGATTTTAAGCCATTAAAACTAGTGATTATTTTGGTGAATTAAACGATGGGGGGTTCTATTTTTTTCTTCATTGAATCGCCTTTATATTATTATTAAGTCTGTTTTATGTTCTCTGTCCTCATTCATTTCCCCTGAACTCTTTTGTGTATTGTTTTATACTACTTATTAATATTGAGTAAACAGTTGTTTTTCTGGTTAGCATCAAGTTGCCTAGACATGATACTCAACATCCATTGAACGGATACCATCAGTAAAAGACTTCTGTGAGAGAGAACAAACCAGCTTCTAGTTGAAGAGGAAATTAAGAAAAGAAGATGGAAATAGATAGGACATACATTACACAAATCATCAAACTGCATCAAGAGGCAAGCCCCAACTTGGAATCCTGAAGGGAAGAGGAAAAGAGTAAGGCCAATGAACACATTACGTTGGGAGATTGAAGGAGATATGAAAAGGATGAATAACAACCGGAAAGAACTAGAAAAGATTGCCCAGGACAGAGTTGGATGGAGAATGCTAGTGGGTGACCTATGCTCCTTCACGAGGAGAGTAACAGTAAGTATGTAAACAGTTGTATTACTAACAACTTCTACGCATATGTTATTATTCAATTATATCATGTAAAATATTGACATATACATAACATTTATTGTATTTATCATTATAATTACTTTCTCTCAGTCCTTGTAACAGTTATTCACAAGTTGTGTAATTGTTTAATCCTTGTTTAAACACAACAGTTTCCATATTGTTTGTTCTTGATTCAGTATTTGCTTGTTGATAAACTGTTGCCAAGTTTAGATACAGTTAACAACTGTTATTTACACTATCATATGTTGTAATTATTCTGTATGTTACTATTACAGGGAACATTTTCTTATTCCAAACTTACAGATGTGGTAAACGCCACAGATACCTCACATGTTGAGGTTTATAACTAATTTATGTTTATTATTCAATGAAGAACGGCTTTCTTTTAGACAAGTCGTTGTATTGTGAACTTCGATCTCATGTGTATCCCAATTAAGTGATTTAGACGCTTCGATAGACAATAACAATTATAATATTAACAATAAGAACAAATTATAAGATGGTGGAGAAGATTTGTAGCTCAAGTAGATGATTTGGATAGAGTTTTGTTCTCTGAACTGGATAGTTTGATCATGGAGCTTTCATCGTTCTTATGAACGACATCATCAGTAAAAAACTTCAGTTAGAATTGAAGTGTTCGATTTTCTCGATTTCTCGAATTTAAAGTTTGTTCTGATAATGTCGTTGAGAAGAATGACGAAAGCTTCACCATCAAACTATCCATCTTAGAGAACTAAATTCCATCAAGAAAAAGGAATTATACTCATTCTGACGTCTTTTTTAAGGTTTGGAAATGATCTGGCTCAATATCTGAGTCATAATTTATTAATATTTATAAGCAGACGATATTTACTCTTTATCTACTGATGACTGCATAGTTACTTGATTGTAAGCAATAGAAATTCTAGATAATACATACTATGAAACTGGTAACAACATCCGTGGAAAGGGGAATATCTGTGCGATCGCATAACATCACAGAATAGCTAATCAATGTTTATTGGCATTCAATGTTTTGTTTTAAAAAGAAAATCAACCTATGATCTTTAAACAAGATTTCAATTTATTTGGTTGGTTTATGAAAATTTATTTATCCGGAAAATATTTTTTTTTTTTTGTTATTGTAAACTACAGAGAAATCGATCATTATTTCTCATCTTAGTTTATCCCTTATCAACAATGTGAATCTATGATATGAATATGAAAATGAAATAGTTTTCAATGATTCTTGAAGATAGTTGTTATAGTATTAGGGTTGTGAAGATTATTAAGTTTTCAATTGAGATCATGAATCGACTGATGTTAGACCACCGTTGGAAACCTGGAAGCACTGGAAGGCTGTTTCGTCCTATTGATTACTGATAATCAACATGTGCTCACTAGTGACTAGCTTCGTGAGGGAACTCTCGGAGTTCTAGTGAGAAGCCATGACCAGTGGAGCTAATCCTTGTCGGGTAGAGATAGGTATCTACCTCAGTACAATGGAAGGTGGTCACGCAATTTCGTGGATTGGTTGATGTTAGACACTAATACCATTGGATGCCGGCCGGCTCAGTGGTCCAGTAGGTTAAGCGTTCGAGCGCGAGACTGAAGGCCCTGGGTTCGCATCCCGCTAGCGGGATCGTGGATGCGCACTGTTGAGGAGTCCCACAATAGGGCGAGATGGCCGTCCAGTGCCTCCAGGTTTCCAACGGTGGTCTAACATGAGTCGATTCATGATCTCAATCGAAAATAGTTGTAATATCCTGACGAGAATAAGAAATGGTAACTGTAGGCAGCCATTTATGGCCTAATACGAGACATATATTCTTGTTGGATAACTATCTAGTAACTAGATTATGTTCCTCCAATTATAAGCTTTATTTCCACTCATAGACTATTATTATACGATTTACCATTCTTTAGTTATGTCCACTTTAGTAATTACTATCTCTCACGTCCACAGCCACTTTTGGCTAGATCTTGTACAAATATTATTTTCTATTTTATAGTAGGATGTGGTCTGTTTGATTGGTATATAAACCCTGTATATTTGAAATGTATGATTAATATTGCAGATGCTGAGATTGATGTTCTGGATTTAACAGGCAGGGCTAGACAGTGAGAAGGCTAGATAAAGACTCTGGACTGAGCGTACTTGTTTTATGTAACGTTGATCTGGTCGATAATTGACTGTTCTCTAATTGACGGTATCATTACGTCATATATTTATGGTGACACAAGGCCAAAAGTTATAACAACAGTAATGCTCGTCACTTTCTGTTATAACTTGTCGCCTGTGTGTGCCCTGTTAATGTATAACGTAACGATATTGGGAGTTAGGGAGCAGCGAACTATCGATCGGACCAATGACGCATAAAACCCGTACGAGCATCCTAGAGTCCTTATTGGTCCTGCTTTCCACCTAGTCCAGTCAGTTAAGTCCAGAACAGCAATCTCAGCATCTGCAATATGAATCATACATTTCAAACATACGGGGTTTATAATATTACAATCAAATAGACCACAACCTACCATAAAATAGAAAATAACATTTGTACAAGATGTAGCCAAAAGTGGCTGTGAATGAGGGAGGTAGTGATTAATAGACAAGGCATAATTCAAGAATGGTAAATCGTATAATAATAGTTGGTAGGTCAAAATAAGGCTCATAATAGAAGGGATATGAACATCAATAGTTTAGTTAACAATTATACGATAAAAATATATGTATAGTATTGGTCCATCAATGAATCTCAACAGTTACCATTCATTATGCTTATCGGGACCTAACAGTTTCAATTAATCTCCATAAACCTCCCATTTAAATGGTAACTATATTCACATGTGAATAACTATTATTTAAAAAAAAACATAATTCACAAAGTTCAACATCATGGATACAATTCTTTTTGTTGATTTCAATCCCAATGAATGAAAAACTCAAAGTGGATAACATTTAAAGATTGAAACGCATAATTAAACCATAAATAATCAAAAGAAGTATAATATTTGACTGAGATCATGAACTGATTGTTGTTAGACCATCATTGAAAACCTGATAGCATTGGATGGCTGTTTCGTCCTAGTATGTGACTTTTCAGTAGTGTGCATCCATGAGCTCGCTCGCGGGACTCGAACCTAGGGGCTTCAGTCACGCGCGCGAATGCTTAACCTCTAGACCATTGAAACTCAGTGAACGTCCAGTGCTTCCAGGTTTTCAATGGTGGTCTAACACATCAATCAGTTCATGATCTCAATCAAAAATTTAGTAATCTCCACAACCTCATACTGGTAAATGTAATATTTGACAAATTTTAACAGATTAACTTCAACAAACAGATTACAAACTATAAAACATTATCAGGAGTTTTGTGGAGATTTTAGAAAATTTAATAGTTGATATCATGAGTCCATTGAAGCTAGACCAACATAGAAAACATGGAAGCACTGGATGGCTGTTTCGTTCTAGTATGGAACTCCTCGGCAGTGAGCATCCACGATTCCGATCTCCGCAAGATTCGAACCCAGGACCTGTTGGACTCGCGCGCGAGTCAACCGGCATCCAACGGTGTTAATGTCTAACTTCAATAATACATTAAACATTAGGATACTTTTTACTTATTATGTAATCAATGTATTAAAATAATATCATATGGTTCATATTTACTATTAACATATTAAACATAAATACGAAGTTTTGAATTAACCAATCATATTTCTTCTTGAATGTTTATCTATTCAATATGCCTCCGTTGTTTAAAACTGGCCAATCACAGAGAAGAATGATTTTCCCTAAACAAACTTTATTGTCTCGGTTATTTTTCTTTTTTTTTCTTCTTTTGTTACATCATAATTAAGCTGAAACAAATGCATCAATGTATATCTATTGTAGATAATAAACCGTATGAGGATAATATCAAGCATACCATAGAATCTAATAGAACATATTCAACAATGAATGAATCAAGAAAACATTCCAGATCTAGTAAACAATATGATAGATTATATCATCATTTCAATGAATTAAGAAAAGATTATTCTATACATGATCTCATAGAAGATGATGATGATGATGATAATGATGATGACGATGATAATAACCATAATAGTAATCATCCAATCTCTTATTCAGATGATGAATGTACCTCTAGATCTTCTAGAAAATATAGTTTCTCTCAATTATTATTACGTAAAGCATCTAATCTTTCAAAACGATTTAAATATTATATGATGCATAGTATTACATTATTTAATGAAGATTTATATGGTTTATCATGGTCAGAAGCACATGATATATTACAATCAACTTATGGAATATCTATTGAAACAAATGACAATACATCATCAAAGAATTGTAAAAAATTACGTCATTTTAGTACATCTGTATTACCGAATGATTATACTACTATTACTACCAATACTACTACTAATACTACTAATACTACTAATACTACCCCTATTACTTCATCAACTAATTCTATGAATAGAATTTCACGTAAATATTCAGATAGATATTCATTACAAAAACATTCAAGACTTTATCAATTAGATAAACCATATTATATACAATGTAGATCGACTGAACCAAATATAACAAACATTTCAATGTATATTGATAATGATTTAAAAAAGAATAATTTATCAAAATTATCTTTCACAAAATTAAATCAATCACAAATGAATAAAATCAATAAACAATTAATAATCAATGATCAATTATCAATAAATCAATCATGTCATAGCAACAATAAGAATAATAAATATACAGTTGACTATA
This sequence comes from Schistosoma spindalis, assembly GCA_946903255.1. Taxonomy (NCBI): domain Eukaryota; kingdom Metazoa; phylum Platyhelminthes; class Trematoda; order Strigeidida; family Schistosomatidae; genus Schistosoma; species Schistosoma spindalis. The sequence continues at coordinate 3,220,418 of OX336416.1, forward strand.
AAGATTTACAATCCATAGAAACTAAAAATAATAGATTACATCATCATTATTATCATAAATATTATCAACCATTAGAAGATATTAAAAATTGGTTTATTCATTTAAAAGAAAGTCGACGAAAAACTTCCATGGAATTAGAGGTACTAAATAATAATAATAATAATAATAATAATAATAATAATAATAATAATAATAGACGAATTCGTAAATCTCTATCTAACTGATTGATTTTCTATGTAAAACCATGATGAAGAAGAAGAAGATGATGATGATGACGATGGACAAACTCATCAGAGTATTGTACAGTTATCTTCAGTAGTATCTGTTCATATGAAATAAAAAAATCTTTGATATATATACCTATCTATCGATAATATGTATTTAGTTTATGAATAAATACTGGTTAGTGTTTTTTTTTTATTGTTAATAGTAAGGTTGTTTTCTATGAGATAGGGATGTTAACCTCCACGATCAATCCTTATTCTTTACAAAGGATTCGGATTGTCAGTAATTGTAGAAGAGTTATATCAAGACAATTCTAATGGATACAGGTGAAATGTAGAGAACTATTACAACCATCATCGACAGGGTACAAATATTTATAAACAATTATCTATATAAGATACTCAATATCCATTAGTCGGATATTATCAGCAATAAGCTACTGTTAAAGAGAATAAACTAGTTTCCAGTTGATGAGGAAATAGGGAAAAGATGTTGAAAGTGGATAGGATATATATTATGAAAGTCACCAAACTGTATCCGGAAGCAAGCCCTAAATTGAAATCCGAAAGGGGAAATGGAAAAGAGAAAGATTAATGAATATACTACGTCGGGAATCGGAAGAAAACATGAGAAGAATGAATAATAACTGGAAATACAGTTGTATGGAGAATACCTGAAGAGTAACAGGTGGAAGTATACACTTTACTACGATATACTTTGATGATTATCAGTAATATAATTTTAGTTTTAAAGGAAAACTAACCATTTCTCAGAGACTAATAAATCAATCGTTTAAGTACATTTACTTGAAGCAAAAAGACCCCAAGAAAATGTTCTTAAACTAGTTCCTGACGAAAGAAAAATACTCTAGGGAATTTACTAAATATTTGATTTTAGGACTATAACGAATATCATCTCTCATGACTGATCAAAGAACTAAATAAAACAATAAAAAGTTCCATTCTGGAGCATCTAGTAGATATTCGTCATAGAATTCCAGTAAACTTACTTCATACTTCTAGAATTCATCTCTTATAAACAATGAAAATTATAAGGATTCATATAAGTAAACCTAACCTCTTTGTGGAAGAAATATACCATAGGATACCAGCTCAGTGGTCTAGTGGTTAAGCCCCCACGCGTAACACTGTTATGTCCTAAGTTCGAACGTCACGAGGCGTAATCATGGATACGCACTGCTGACGAGTCCCACAATAGGATGAAACGGCTGTCCGATGATTCCAAGTACTCCATGGTGATCTAACTTCAATTGACTCATGGTCTAATATTGTTCAATTTTAATTAAGAATTATAGTCCAATATAATTTGCCTTAATAATTTGATTATTTTGATTATCTTCTCATGTATTTCATGATTTATTGAAAGATAATTTCCATAATTAACAAAAAATATTGATATTGGATTGTATAATCCCACTTTAACCAATTTACCATTCTCAGTGTTACGTAACTAGTTGCATAATTAAATTAATTGTACATTTATATTCTGATTTTAATATTTAATTATTAATTTCAATAATTGAGATCATGAGACAATCGAAGCTAGACTAACATGGAAAACCTGAAAGCACTTGACGGCTGTTTTATCCAATTGTGGGACTCCTCAGCACTGTGCATCCACTATCTCACCCGGCGAGATTCGAATCCAGGTTCTATCAGTCTCGCGAGAGAGTGGTTAACCACTAGACCACTGAGCCAGCCGGGATTCAACGGTGTTAATGTCTAACTTCAACCAATCTATCTATCTATCTATCTATCTATCTATCTATCTATCTATCTATCTATCTATCTATCTATCTATCTATCTATCTATCCACACATCTATCTATCTATCTATCTATCTATCTATCTATCTATCTATCTATCTATCTATCTATCTATCTATCTATCTATCTATCTATCTATCTATCTATCTATCTATCTATCTATCTATCTATCTATCTATCTATCTATCTATCTATCTATCTATCTATCTATCTATCCACACATCTATCTATCTATCTATCTATCTATCTATATATATATATATATATATATATATATATATATATATATATATATATATTTGTCTATCTCTATCTATACCTAGATTTATATACTCTATGTATCTGTATACTACTTTACAAAAGTGTTATGGGACTAACTGAAAAGTAATATTTCTTTGCTTAGTTTCTATGTTTTTTTCCATCAAGTTATCAATTATACACATGGGAGGCTTATCATTTTGTTACTGAAGCAAGGAGAATGAATGTTACTTGTCGCAAGTGTACTATTCTTTTAATACATGATAATTTTAACTTAGACAACAAAAAACCTTTTTCCATTTAGAAAAACGATTTGTCGACAAATATTGTTCTTGTAAAAAACAATTTAGCAGATTAGGAATAACGTATAAAAATATTGAAATCAATAAATGGATAGTGGCTAGCAGTGGAATCCAGGAAGCGCGTTTCATCCTACTTCAAGACTTGTCAGTTGAATGTACCTGTATCTCAGAGTTGTTGTTCACTCCTACTCTCGAATCCAGCACCCTTCGCTTCAAACGTCATTCTGTTATCCACTTAGCTACTGAGCCACCTTCTTGTGCAATGGAGTGAAGTTTAAATTCACTCAGTGTTGTTTTAGTTGTATATTCCCATTATTATCATGTTGACATATGTGTATTTACTTAAAAAGCTTATGAATTAAGTCAATATAGAGGCAATTCATACAGGATGCACATATGCCAACATGAGACTGATCAATTGCAATTCTAAATAATAATGGGAAGATACAAATAAAACAACATCAAGTGAATTAAGATCAATAGTTTATGAGAATGAAGACTACTAAAAGACACAATAACTAATCAGAAATGAAGTAATTTGGCCTAATAAGATAAAGTTTTCATTGATAGAATTGTTAATATGCCATGAAATATGATTAAACGATTATAGGATATTGATCGTTGCTCAATGAAATTAAGACTAGACAATCAGATCTAATTCCTTATGGTGATATCTCTGTCTTCGTCGTAAACTACTGTAGGATCTTGAAGTGATAATATTGAAGGTTCTGTTTGTATTCTTGAGATTTTATCTCATTAACTTTGTATTCATACAATTAATGACATTTCTGTATTAATAGACAGTGAACTAGGTAATACTTTGAAATTTATGATTACTTACTCTTCTAAATGAAGACCTTCCAACTCCCAGGGCAGATTTGAAATGGTTTGAATAATTTTTTCTGGTTAGAGTTTTTTTTTAACGAGTTAGTTTTCTAAGGGATTGGGTCGCTGACCTCAGGCCCAATCCTCCTCCTTTATCCAGGCTTGGGATCGGTAGTAGCCTCAGAGGGACTTCAGGCGGAGTTTGAAATTTATGATACTTTGGATTGATTGTATTAATTTCCTATTCAGGTTACTTCTTCTGTTGTGAATTGTTTCTAAACACTGTTATCGAAATACTAAATGGATTACTAATTGAATCAATAACTGATATTATTTCTATAACAACAAGGAAGAGATTATAATGAATTAGAAACAAAATTTAGTCTTGTAACTTTATTGACTAGCAACAATAACGACATCTTGAAATGTAGGTAAATGCAATTGATGAGTGTTATATATTGTCATATTGAATAGAAATGATGTAAGTTTGAATTATCAGAACTATCTTATTGAATAGGATAGGATTCGATCTGTGCTAAGAAGGACCTGACGTTACATTACATCGATCACCACCCAGTGACCAATGAATCGTGAATACACTTAGGTCCTATAAAAGGTCAGTTATGATCCGGATAGCTCAGTGGTAATATCTCTAACCGCGAAGCTGGATGACATGGGATCGAATCTGTCAGGGAGCATCAGTCCCCTCAAGATTACAGGTACACCTTACTGACGAGTGTCAAATAGCATGATAGCTATATCCAGGGTTTCCTGTTAACTACCTTCAACCCCCATCTTATCTTAACATAGTGCACGCAATTTCGATTCATCTAGACTAGTGGCCACATTGCAGCTTGGTCGATAGGATTTGATCTGCACTAAGAAGGACCTGACACACATGACATTGATCATCACCCAGTTATCAATCAATTATGATTACTGGAGATTACTATTTATACTTTTATTGTATAGATATTCAGTCTTGGATTATTGTATTTTCATATTCCCCTATTTCTAAACTCTTATTTGACCTATAAATCATTGTTATTAGTCATGTCGTTTTAAGTTTACGGTAAATTAGTTGTTTGATAATTGCTCTATTCTTGTATCATTTATAACTAAGTTGTGTACGTATTGCAATCTCATGTTTGTGAGCTGTGAGGTCCAGTGTTTAAAGTGCATTAATGTATGAGTTCTAAATCATGAAGGAATAGAGTACATCAATGAAGATATCTGTTTACTAGCTTCGTTTATTCACTGGACGTTGTGTTGCACGTAGCTCGAGGACTAAACAACGTTAACGTCTCGATATCATACATTGGTGACAGGGTCATTAATAAAATAGGTCATTGGTCATACTAATAAAGAAAGAATGAATCAATAATCGGACTAGACTATACTACTACTTTCATTCAGCATTTTAACAAGGGTCTGATAAAATACAACACGGAGAACATTAAACAAATCCCACTTGACAGAGAATACCTGGAAGATGTGGAATCTTACACATATATTGGAAGCATCATCGATGAACAAGGAGTATCTGATGCAGACGTAAAGGTGAGGATTGGCAAAGCAAGGACAGCATTCCTGCGATTGAAGAACATATAGAACTCAAAACAAATGTATCCAAGCCAATACCAAAGTGAGAATCTTTAATACGAACCTCAAGACAGTTCTACTGTACAGAGCTGAAACGTGCAGAACTACTACAGCCATAATTAAAAATGTACAAGTATTTATAAATAGTTTTCTACACAAGATACTCAACATCCATTGGCCGGATACCAAAAGCAATAGCCTACTGTGGGAGAGGACAAACCAGCTTCCAACTGAAGAAGAACTTAGGAAAAGACGATGGAAGGTGGATAAGAGATACACTACGGAAATCACCAAACTTCATCATGAGGCAACCCCTAACTTGGAATCCTGAAGGAAAGCGGAAACGAGGAAGGCCAAAGAGCACAATCCTTCGGGAAATAGAAGCAGATATGGAAAGGATTGCCCAGGACAGGATTGGATGGAGAGTGCTTGTAGGTGGCCCATGCTCCTCCACGAGGAGAAACAGGCTTAAATAAGTAAGCATCGATCACACAGGTCACAATACAATAACAAATCCCGTTCTTGTTAATAATATCAAGAACATTTGGTGAAATACATATTATTCATTCCATTCTTAGTTCTTATATATTCTAAATGTAGTATTTGTCAAGCTATAAATGGAAAGTTATTATCAACAGAAATCTTAAAGTATTAAATAACGAATGTAGAAAGTGAACTTAGAAATTTTCGATATTCCATAAAGCATTCATAAAATTGCGTAGGACTCCTTGGAGGGTAGATAACATGATTTGAAGTGAAGGAAAGGATTTACACATCAAACAGATAACCTTAGTGATAATGTTGTGTTCTCTGAACTAGATGGTTTAAATGTACGAAGCTTTCAGGGTTAATTTTATCAACGTAATTGTTGATCTCTTTAGGTACTAAGTAGAGTATCATGAATGCTTACTTTTACTTACTTAATTACACCCTTTACTCCGAATGGAGCATAGGCGGCCTACTAGCATTCTCTAACCTGGGCCTTTCTTTATAGTTCTATCCTATTGTTATTCATTCTTCTCATGTCTGTCTCCATTTCTCGGTGTTATGTGTTCATTGGTCTTCCTCCTTTCCCTTGGCCTTGAAGATCCCATGTGAGGGCTTGCCTTGTGATGCAGTTAGGTGCTTTCTTCAATGTGTGTCCTATCCCGTAGAAAACTAACTCGCTAAAAATACGATATCCAAAAAAATTATTCAAATCGCTTAAACTCTGCCCCGAGAGTTAGAAGATCTTTATTTAGACGAGTTATGATGCATCATGGTGAAAGCCGAGTTTCTTCGGAAGTCACGAGGCTGATGCCCCTACTGACAACCAGAGCAACCATTTATTTAGGTACATGGAATGCTCGTACAATGTGGGAGACCGCGAGAGTCTTCCAAATTACTGCAGAAATGAAGAGATACAACCTAGAGGTGCTTGGAATCAGTGAAACACATTGGATGTAACTTGGACAACACCAAATAGCTTCAGGGGAGCTATTATTGATCCTACTGAAAAAAACGACTCACTGAAATTACCGTCATTATATTGTAAATTTGAGTATCAACCTTACAATAGTATCTTCTAACTTATTCTATAACACAAACTTTCCTTAAAATGCTATTCAATTGTTGATTAGATCAAATTTCTTAAGTGAAGAAAAACCATATTCAACAAAAAGACACCTGATGAAAGATTATGTAATTTGATTGAAGTTGAAACTGTGAAACATCGGATGCCATTTCAATGGTTTAAAGGTTAAGCGACTACGGCCTAGATGTGAAATGACTGGATTTGATTTCTAAAATTTATATGAGTGAGAATCTATTGTTAAAATAATAAAACAGTACAGTACATCCTAGGTTTGTTAATGCTTCAACTAATATGAATTCCACCTAGTAACTACTTATAAATCAATATGAAAAACTGAATCCAGTTAATGAATTATATTCAACCTAAATACTAGCAGAATAAAATGATAATCACTGACAAATATATCAAAATAATAGTAGTGCTGTCGATGGAAAGGAGCAGTAGGACATGCAGCTACTGGGCGGATATCGGACGTAGATAGCTCAGCAAGTCTCTGGAGCGCATGCATTGAACGACCAGGGCGCCGAGTGGATACCAAATTTTGGTGGCCCAATGGGTCGATGGAGCTATGGTGGTCAGCGCGCCGCAGACTCGAAAATTCGGCGGAGAGCGCGACACAGACTGTAGAGAAGAAGAAATTAGCACGGTGAGCATGAACACCGTAAGAATGACGGCTTAAGGAGGAGAAGTTAGAGTGTGGTGTGTGCTAATAATGTCGACAGATATAAGTAGTATGTATCATCAATCAAAAGTGAAATACCTGGCAACAGAAAGTTAAGAAGATAGAAGAGAAGAGAACGAGAAAAGAGAATGATTGGTGTAAAAATGAAGGAACAACGAAGTCTCGGACGATTGACTCACATTGTGCAAATGATGTATTTACTATATGGTTCTCAGATTTTACTAAGATCTTCTGTAGTTTTGTGTTCTAATACATTCGAATACTCCCACTTGTGTATTCTTGTTCACTACAGTAATATAAACGATAATTAGAAAAACAACATTGTTTCAAGAAAATGAATCAGGAAGAAAATAGTTATGAAGGAATACTAAAACTCAATATTCAAAGGAAGATAAACAATAAAGGTGTTTACCACACTGTAGCCAATCCTCAGGTATTTTACTCTATGTTTCTAACCCTCCATAGCCCTTTAGAGTTGACTCTAGTCAATCAATCTGTACTCACTAATATAACTTAGTTCAATAATCAATGATTTTATAAAACTAATATCATTGCATATATACACAACAATGAAAACAACACGATATTCATTAAGTTCTTTTATTATTAAAGAAAATAATCAATATTTCATATGACTGGATTGACATGATGACAGTTTGATAATGGAAAGGTAAACATGGGATCAGAGACATATTGATTGAATGAAGAGATAATTCATATTTCTCTATATTGTCATAAACGTTTCTTTTTTCATACTGGTGATAATGACTATATTTGTGATATATAATACCAATCAAGAATAGAATGTCTGATAGTGGAAGGTTGAGAAGATCGAAGAGGAAAAAAGAGGGAACAATGGAGTCTAAGATATTTAATGAATGAACATTTTGTAAATGAAATATTGGAGTATGGTTTTTCTCTTTTACCAAGTAAATCTGTAATATTTTTATGCCAAATATGATCGATTGTCCTCAATTGTGTTCTCATCTACCACAATAGTAGTAATAGTGTGATGAATGTATTGTGGACCACAGGGTGGCTACTCTAAATTCTATCACCTGACCAACTGCAGATATCCCAGTATGACCACAATACTGTTCCCCAATCTCCAATACATTAGAACACTAGCCGTTAGATGAAAATTGTTTATAGGGTCAGGAGAATGGTAATAATACTTTACAAACAAATGCATATTTATACAGTTAGATCTACCGTGAATATTGACCAAGAGGAAAACGACACATGAAGTAAATATTGACCAATAGGAAGATGACACCATTTCACGTTCAAGGATAGAATTAGACTTAACAGGATAATTTTTGTGATATTATTCTGAATATTCCAACAGAACGCTACTTATATTGATAGATATAAGTAGTGAGATGATGATAGTTCGATAATGGAAAGGTGAATATGTGAGATGAGAGACATGAAGAGATAATTCATATTTCTCTACATTGTCACGAATATTTTTTGTTTCCTTCTGGTGATAATGACTACATTTGTGATGTGATAATTGTCCAGAATTATCAACTACATTCGACGATTTTCGATATAAGCAAAGTAAAAAGTAACATCAATGCTACATAGATGATGACGTTTTACTTTGAATAGTAGTTTGATTGATAATGGAAATCCATCGAAGACATACAATACGAACACTAGTGATCTTATTTGGTTGGAATGAAGACTCAACAGTCATCACATATACTTTCTGATGTCTGTCCAACTAGATATATAGTTTAAGAAGACTAAGTGGATGTAGGATGCTTTGATGTATGACGCATAACTTAAGTGTATATTCATTGAACCTATGATATAAACTGAACTGTTTCACACTGTGATTGAGGTTAATAACTTTGACCAGATGAATAATTTATTCATCTACAGACTTAAAGTAACTCATTGAAATCCTATTTTGATGAAAATTTGTGAATCAATGTTTACAAGGTGTTTTAAACTTTGTTTACCACTTACAAACAGCAGACTTATTTAATAATACTTGGATTGTAGGATATTAACAAAATCCAAGGTTTAATTATCACCAATTTTGAACTCATTAGTGGATAGCATTTAGATATTCGGGTAGATATTCCCATGGTAACTAAAACATTGTGCTTGTCAAATCAAATCCTCACACATTATTTGTTATGAGCCTCTAAGTTCATAATCATACTAGCTTGTTCAACGAGTATGATGATGTTAGTAATTGTTTGTCATATCCATCTGTTCCTAATAATCAACATTCAGACTGATCAATCTGAATTAGGAAATACTTATCCTGAATGGATCACCTTAATATCACAGTGCAATTACAAATTTTGTAGTATATTCGAATAGTAATATATAGAATAGTGAAAGAAACAGGTATGGAGTACTACTGTAACAGTTATATGCAACTTAATCTGTTAGTAAACTTAAGTAACTGAAGAATGACAATATTTGTCGAATGAAGTGAATTCATTTTTATGTTGATGTTTCATTGTTGTTAGCTGCAAATAGTTTACAATTATGAGGAATGTTATTAGTTGTAAATGAAGTTTTACTGACCAATTATTGGTCACCGATTACCATATGACTGCATCTCCTTATGTTGCTCCACTACCTTGTAGATCAGATTTTTACGTCGAAGGCTCCTGATGTGGCCTCATAAGTAGACCACCTGTTTCAGTTTGGGCACTCGAGCAGTATCCTAGCTCACTCACAAATCAAGTGACTTGTGTGACGCATACTTATTCGGTGCCTCTTTGTACCAATATTTATGTGTTCAAATAAATAAATAAATAATAAATATAAATTTACAAAACAGAGAGAAACTGGAGAAAATGTTGTATAGGGATAGAAATACGACGAAACGTGCGTCAAACTGGATTTCACTACTAGCCACCATCCAACTTTACTTAGAATACTTGTCAATTAAGGCAATATCGGGGCAATTCACACAGTATGTATATATGCCACTAATAACAGACTGATCAATTTCAGTACTAAACATCAATGGGAAAATTGAAGTAAACAATATCAAGTGAATTTAAACTTCACTCGATTGTACAAGCAAGTGTCTATCAGGACTCAGTAACTAAGTGGATAACATGATGTCATTTGAAACGAACACTACTGGGTTAGAGTCTCTCCCGGAGTGCACATCAACTCTGTGATTCAGGTACATCCAGCTGATGAGTCCCAAACTAGGACGTAACGCGCTTCCTGAATCTCACTACTACCCACCATTCATCTTTGCTTAGAATACTTGTGACTTAAGGCAATACCGAGGCAATCTGCACAGGCTGCATATATGCCAATAATAATAATAATAGACAGATCAATTGTAGTCCTAATCATCAATAGGAAGATTCAAGTAAACAATACCAAAATGAAACTAAATCTTAAGATTTTGTAAATATACAAAAATGAAAATGTCAAGGTTATTTGTTCAGTTTCATAGACTAGTTTCTATGGAAATTAGTTACATTTTCTATTTCCATTTATTTTGTCTATTCTGAAATAATAAAAACAACTGAATGTATTTGTGTGGTACTGTATTATTAAAATGTGTATGTTTGTTTATGGGGATAGAGTTTTATTTTATTAAAATCATGAACTGATTCAAGTTAGATTATCATTTTACAACCTAAAAGTACTGGATAATCATTTCATCCTAGTATGAGAATCTTCAGCAGTGTGAGTCCACAAGCTCTAGGACATTCAGTTATGTGTTCATTAATGATTAGGTTTGATAGTCAATTTCCGGGATGCTAGTATGAAGTCGTTGTCAGTGAAGTTAAACTATGTCGGATGTGAAGCAGTTACTCACCGAAGACAATGAAAGATGATAACATAGTATTGTGGGTTGATTGAAGTTAGACATTAATACTGTTGAATGAGGATTTAGTGGTCTATTTATTAGGTATTAGCGCGCAAGACCGAAAGTATTGGGTTTGATTCCTGAATGCGGGATCGTGAATGCGCACTTCTGAGAAGTCCTGTACTAGGACGAAACGACTTCCGGGTTTTCAATGGTAGTCTAACATTAATCAGTTCATGGTATGAATGAAATTCAACAACCTCCTCAACGTTTGTGGAATTTCCTTCAGTTCTAATTTTTCATAGACTGAAAGGTTGAGTATTATCTGTTGGTTGTATTCTCACAGATTGATCACAATTGAGGTGCTACTGAAAACAAGGAGTACTCGGAAGTTGTTTCATCTTGTATGGAACTTATCATCTATGTGTACTCGTGACCCAAACAGGACTTTAACTCATGATCTTCGGGTCTCTTTTTAAGCAGTATGTATTTATCTAGTCTACATCTTCCCATTTGAGATAATTGTATTTGACAAGTGTTCCAAGAATAATAGCCAAACCGAACAGCAGATTACAACTTAATCATTTGTGTTATACTATATTGTTTATTCTTCGGTACTTATTAGTTTTTTCCTAACGATTATTGTTACAACGCATTGCTCAAACAATGCAATTTAAGCATTCAAATATGCAACGATTCATTCTGAAGCAATGACATTTCTTAAGAAGTTTCCAAAATTCTAACATGACAACTATTTATTTATTTTATTTTATTTAAACACATAAATATTGATATAAGGGATACCAAATAGATATTTGCCACATAAATCATTCGATTTGTATGTGAGCTGTGATGCTTCCCGGGTGCCTAAACCGAAGCAGATGGTTTTCTTAGGGGTCCACATCTAGAGCCTTTGACTTAAAGGTCTAGTCCACAAGGCAGTGAAGCAACGTCAGGAGATACAGTCCCATGGTAGCCGGTGACCAACTATTGGTTCATACGCCTTTTGTTCCTTCAGGATCCTGGAATCCATGTGCACCATTGGTTTGGAATAAGTGTTTTCCAACTCTCCTAGGTGGACCCTTCGTGTCCATCAACCCGATTAAAGCACTGGACATTCGCTTTTCATTCTCTCAATTTCATAAACAACAGTAATTCCACGAGAAGGTAATCAGTAGGACTTCCATGGCAGAGGCTATATATGCGTGACCATGTGAGGGCATTTGGGGGCTATAACAAATCAGTTGTTATTTAACTAGTTGTGATGGCAATATGAGGTTTTTTGACATATTCGAAGAGGCATGGGTTATTTTTCATGATTTTATTTGTACAACATACATATCTCTTTGTAACAACTTACTATCAATTCCTTCTATCTTACATAAAATTATTTAGCAATCTATCCTATTCAATTCTTAAACATAAACAACGCAATAACAATCAATAACATTTTGACTAGCCTAATAGTTTAGAATCTAGTTATTGTTAATGCGGAACGTTTCAGAAATATCGATTGTAAAGAATACAATGTTAGTCAGGTTATGAAATAGTACATGTTGATCGATTACACAGTGCTCGAATCTTAAGGAACAATTAATGGTTACTAACTACTACTACTACTACTACTACTACTACTACTACTACTACTACTACTACTACTACTACTACTACTACTACTACTACTACTACTACTACTACTACTACTACTACTACTACTACTACTACTACTACTACTACTACTACTACTACTACTACTACTACTACTACTACTACTACTACTACTACTACTACTACTACTACTACTACTACTACTACTACTACTACTACTACTACTACTACTACTACTACTACTACTACTACTACTACTACTACTACTACTACTACTACTACTACTACTACTACTACTACTACTACTACTACTACTACTACTACTACTACTACTACTACTACTACTACTTACGCCTGTTACTCCTCGCGAAAGTGCATAGGCCGCTCACCAGCATTCTCCATCCAACCCTGTCCTGGGCAATCTTTTCCAGCTCTTTCCAGTTCTTATTTGTTACTAAGTGAATACATATTCTGCAACAAAAAGAAAAGAAGGTTGATTATATTATGAAGGTTAACAGATTTATAATTTATTATATAACTAGAAGAAGATAGCTTAGTTATAGAATATATGGGGACAGAGTGATCTTGAATAAAATAGTTATTTATTACATAATTTAATAATCATATTTATATTTAAGTTATTCATTATGCAACTTCAATATATCATATCAATTCATTGTATCGAAAATTAATAATACAATTCCGTTTTCTTTAATAATGGACGATTATCAGAAGGGGTTTTTTGGAGAATTTAGTCATTTCAATAGTTGAATTCATGAATCAATTATTGAGATTACTACAATTTCCACAATTTTTTTTCTGATAATAATCATCTGCTCACTAGTAACTGACTTCAAGAGACACTCCTGGAGTTCTAGTGGGAAGCCGTGACTAGTGGAGTTCAACCAGATCTGTTGTGAGATATCAGCTCACTGAAGACAATGGTGTAAGGTGGCGTAATTTCGTGGATTGGTTGAAGTTAGACATTAACACCATTGGATATTGGTCGGCTCAGTAATCTAATGGTTAGGCGCTCGCCCGAGATACTGATAGGTCCTGGGTTCGAATCTAGAGGGGAGCGGGATCGTGGATACTCACTGTTGATGAGTTCCATACTAGAACGAAACAGCCGTCCAGTGCTTGCAGGTTTTCCATGGTGGCTTAGCTTCAACTGACTTATGATTTCAAATATTGTAGCAATGGATGAGACTATAATTTGTGGACGAATCAATCAGTTTTAAGATAATATGTCATGGATTTTAGCGCGAAATCCATTCATCCATTTGGTTAAATAGAGTTTTAGCATTTTAACTGATGTCAGTTGGTGATATAAATGTAATTCCTAACCTTAACCATCAACTGTAAATTCTAATTCCACACACTGGTTTCTAACACTCATTTAGTCCTAGTTATTATAAGGTGGACACTATCAAGGTTACTTTAACATCACTCAAAGGTCCAACATTGATATGGATACTAATGAATAATTCAGTTGAATTAAACATTTAACACAAGAAATTTCGGTTGATTTAAAAAAAAAACAAGGCAGCCTGCTTGAATATCTAAACTACCCGTTTCTTACCATCCAGATATTTCAACACGTTATCTGTTTCTTTGTTTGTTTTAACACATCATTATTGGCCATTAATTGCATAACCCATTCAGGTGCGTTTGTGAAAGGTGTACAACCTTTTGTTGTACAAGTTAGAAAAGGCTCAATCAGAGATATCATGGTGGCTGATATTATACAGCGAAATGAATGTACATTGTTTAGATGTCGATTAACTGGACTGCTAAATTCTAGTTGGAGATCACTCAATTTTTACCGTCAGGATCAATCAGGAAGTAAGAAACGGAAACATATTGAAATACTTTGTGCTGGGAATTTTATATTATATTAAAAATATAATACCGAATATAGTCATTAATAATAATAATAATAAAGCGAGCTAATTATAAAATCTAGTCAAAAGTAATTAATTTCTAAGCAAATATGGATAGTGACTAGCATTGGAATCCAGGACATGCGTTTCGTCCTATTTAGGACTCGTCAGCTGAATGTACCTGTATCTCAGAGTTGATGTTCATTCTGGGAAGGACTCGAACCCAGTACCATTTTTTTCGAACACCATCATGTTTTCCACTTATCTACTAAGTCCTGATATCCATCTTTGCTTATAATGCTTGTGAATTAAGGTAATATCGAGACAATACGCACAGTATGCATATATGCTAACAATAGGTTGATTAATGACAGTTTTAAATAACAATGAGAAGATACAAGTAAAACAACACTAAGTGAATTAATTAATTAAGATTACTAATAACTTGAGTTGTTCTTGTAAAATGTAACTGTTATGTATATTGTCGCTATTATATCATTATTCCTTAATTCCCCCACTTTAACCAAACATATACATACAATTTTTGGATTGCTTCATATATTTCTAATAAATAAATTGTATTTGTGTTACCATGGTTACTACAGATTACGCAGCAGATATATATTTAAACGTTCATCATACTTTCAAGCTTATTGAGTACAGTGAATATCCGGAACGATGTCATAATGTGAGTAAGAATTTAACAAGAAAATTATCTTTAACCTAGAATTTGGACATTTTTAGTTTTTATACTTTTGAAATGTGTAGTTACAATAGTATGGATTAAAAGAATAAACAAACAAACAAACTAACAAACAAACAAACACATATTACATTCAGTTGCCAAGTGATATGATTGTCTATTTTATGTGTATTGTGTGAATATATCTTTTATGTATCTATGTATATAAGCATTTATCCGGTATCTAAGGTTTTAAAATTTTTTTAATCATAGTTAATAAGACAAATATGGTTATAGGAATATCATGGGTACCGATTACAGTATCACTTAGTAAAATCTGAGAATTATACAGTAAATACTTCATTTGCACAATATCAGTCAATCATTTCAGACTTCATTGTTCTTTCATTTCCACAATAATCATTCTCTATTCTCGTTCTATTTTCTTTGATCTTTTTAACCTTCCACCGACAGATATTTCACTTTCGATTGATGGATAATATATACTACTTATATCTATCGATATCAGTAGCATATATCACAAAATAACAAAAGATTTTTAGTGAATTGAAAATACTTTTCTACATTCAGAATGGAGTTTATTCAATTTTATTTCATTATGTTTTTTTAGTCAGATCATCAATTATCATTGTTTATTATGTGATTAGCTAATTACATGACAAAATTCAAAATGTATGATGTTGTGATGTCATCATGTTTTGTTTAACTTGCCTCACAATTTGTTTGTCAATTATTGAGAGGTAAACGGCAAAGATTAATATTTGTTGAAGATTTGATAATGTTAAGATTTATTATTATATTACTTACTTACGCCTGTTACTCCCAATGAAGCATAGGCCGTCGACCAGTATCCTCCAACCCAATCTGTCCTGGACCTTCTTTTCTAGTTCCATTAATCTCTTGTTCATTTTTCTCATGTCTGTCTCCATTTCTCGGAGTAATGTGTTCTTTGGTCTTACTCTTTTCTTTTGGCCTTGAGGATTCCATGTGAGGACTTGTATTGTGACCCAGTTCGGTGCTTTCATCAATGTGTGTCCTATCCACTTCCAGCACGTCTTCTTCCTGATTTCTTCCTCCGCTGGGATCTGGTTTGTTCTCTCACATAGTAGATTGTTGCTAATAGTGTCCGGCCAACGGATCAGAAGTATTTTACGTAAACAACTGTTAATAAACACCTGTATCTTCTGGATGATAGATTTCGTGGTTTTCCAGGTTTCCGCCCCATACAGTAGAACTGTCTTCACATTTGTATTGAAAATTCTGACTTTGGTGTTGGTTGCCAATTGTTTTGAGTTCCATATGTTCTTCAATTGTAAATATACTGCTCTGACTTTTCCGATCCGCGCCTTCACATCTGCATCAGATCCACCGTGTTCATCGATGATGCTGCCCAAATATGTAAAGGTTTTTACATCTTCCCAATCCTTTCCGTTAATTGTGATTGGATTCGTGCATGTTGTGTTGAATGGGAGAATCTTGCTTTTCCCTTTGTACTCCTCACATACTCGATGTTTTGGTGTCTTTCTTATAGAGTGATATCATTATAAAAATTGTTTTGTTATTATTAGTTCACTAATGTTTGAATTGTCTCAAGTATGTTACGCTAACATTGTAATGAAAATCTAATTATACATAATAAATGCACATCTTTACCTGCTGTTCTAATTTAAATCTCTTCAATGACGGCGTGGATCGCCAAAACAAGAGCAGCATATTCACATTTGAAGAACATATGGAACTCAAAACAATTGGCAACCAACACCAAAGTCAGAATTTTCAATACAAATATGAAGACAGTTCTACTGTATGGGGCGGAAACATGGAGAACTACGAAAGCCATCATCCAGAAGATACAAAATTTTATTAACAATTGTCTACGCAAAATACTTCGGATCCGTTGGCCAGACACTATTAGCAACAACCTAATGTGGGAGAGAACATACCAGATTCCAGCGGAGGAAGAAATCAGGAAGAAGCACTGGAAGTGGATAGGACACACATTGATGAAAGCACCGAACTGGGTCACAATACAAGTCCTCACATGGAATCCTCAAGGCCAAAAGAAAAGAGTAAGACCAAAGAACACATTACTCCGAGAAATGGAGACAGACATGAGAAAAATGAACAAGAGATTAATGGAACTAGAAAAGAAGGTCCAGGACAGATTGAGTTGGAGGATACTGGTCGACGGCCTATGTTTCATTGGGAGTAACGGGAGTAAGTAAGTACGTAAATCTCTTCATAAAAAGTCCTTTTTCATTTAGTGAGTTGATTGGACTGGGGTAATCAGATATGTATGTGGTGTATTCAAAATTTCAGGTCTTTTTCTAGTTCATTTGGGGGGTGCGTTCTAAATATAAGTGTAATTTTTGATAAATATTTCAAGGGTTTTCAGTTATCAACAACTGTCTGTTGTAAACATGGTAGTGTAGCTCAATCCTACATGTCAGGTGAAAAACATCAGAGTAGTACAATATAAAACTTGTAATAAAGTCTTTAGCGAAAACTAATTTCTAAAATGCAGCACCGACTGGCTAAATAAATGAGAAAATAACCGGAACTGATAGATACAAGACACTTATTGGATATTGAATAGTTTCCGGATATCCACAACTCTATTACTTACTTATTTACTTACTTACTTATTCACGCCTGTCACCCCTCGTGAAGGAGTATAGGCCAACAACCAGCATTCTCCACCCAACCCTGTCCTGGATAATTCTTCCCAGTTGTTTCCAAACTTCTCTTAATTTCCTCTTCACCTGAGTGTTGGTTTGTTCTCTTCCACAGTAGGTTGCTACTGATGGTATCCGGTCAACGGATATTGAGTATCTTTCGTAGACAACTATTTATAAATACCTGTACATTTTTGATGATGGTTGTGGTAGTTCTCCATGTTTCCGTTCCGTACAGTAGAACTGTCTTAATGTCCATATTGAAAATTCTGATTTTGATATTAGTTGACGGTCGTTTCGAGTTCTATATGTTCTTCAATTGTAAGAATACTGTCCTTGTTTTGTCAATCCTTACCTTTACGTCTGCATCAGATCCTCCTTGTTCATCGATAACACTACCCAGATACATAAAACTTTCTACGTCTTCCAAAATTTCTCAAAAAATTGTGATTCATTTGGTACTTCCTATACTGAATTTGAGGATCTTGTTTCTTTTCCCTTTGTATATGTTGAGACTTATAGATACATAAGCTGTTGCTACATTAGTTATCTTCATCTGACAACTCTATGTTCAACTATTATTACTAAACTTTATTTATTCATATTAAAACAACATCAATGTTCTAGATATGTTTCACTTGGTCTGCATTGATTGTTTAGTGGTTAACTTCAGGTTAACCTTAAATAAATCAATATATATATATATATATTATAGGACATTAGGTCATAATTTGTATAAAGCTATTGAACAGATAAACATAATGGAAGTTTCGATTGATTATTTTTATGTTAGTTGCGAACTAATGAGACTTCTACTATAGATGGGATCAATGTGGATATATTTACTCTATGATAAAATGAAATGAGATGATACGGTTTGTATTACGGTTTATTTAAGAAAGAGAAGAAAGTGAGAATGGAATCAAAATATTTCAATTAAATTTGACAATTTTTAAAAGTGAATTTGTAATAAAAATATTTTAACAGTTGAGATCATAAGTCAATTGAGGGTAGACTACTGTGGGAAACCTGGAAATACTGGATGACTGTTTCTTCCCTTCTGATACTAATCAACAAATGCTCACTAGTAATTGGCTTCAAAAGGTATTTCCTGGAGTATTAGTGAGAAGCAGTGACCAGTGAGGTTAAATCAGGTCCGTTGTGAGATGTTAACTCACTGAAGACGATGGTGAATGTGTCGCTCGATTTCGTAGATTGGTTGAAGTTAGATATTAACACTATCGGATCCCGGTCGGCTCAGTGGCGTAGAGGTTAAGTGTTTGCGCACGAATCTCGCGAGGCGGTAACGTGGATGCGCACTTCTGAGGAGTCCCACAATAGGACGAAATGGTCGTCCACTGCTTCTAGATTTTCGATGATGGTCTAGCCTCAATTGATTCATGATCTCAACTATCAAAATTATTTTAAAGAGTTTGAAACGTGTGTTCTGTATTCCTTTGTTGGAAATATTTCTAAATTATGCCAAAAATTTCTGATTAAGATCATGAGTCGATCAACTTAGACCAATATTGAAAATTTGGAATCACTGGACGGCTGTTTCGTCCCAGAGTGAGACTCCTAATTGGTGCACATTTGAGACTATACAATCCGGATCCAAACTCAAGACGTTTGATCTCGCGGGCAGACGCTTGATCTCTAGACTACTGAACTAGCACCCAGTGTTATTATCTAACCTATACTGATATACCAAAAAATGTTGTCCCTTTAAATGATATTATGACATAAGATCAAAATACATATATATCGATAGTGACGTAAATATTAACAACATGTTAATGAAAATTACTCGTGTCATTTCATTTTTGTTCTACAGTCTTCGAAGTTATTTAAATCATTACTATAATATTTACGCTTAAATAAGTATACTCTTGAGCACTAATATCTATTAAAGTTGTGCTCTTGTAGTGGCATCGGAACGTAACCACACGACCTTTGAAGCCAATCATATAATTACTGAAAAGATTTATATTCGACAATTGGCACGAAGAGTAATTTGGCAATAGAGGAACGTTATTGGATGACATGGATCAGCCTTGCAGACGTGCTCATTCTTGTGTAACTTATCTCTTTTATTCATATTAAATATATTGTTCTATTCTCAGCCTAAATGTGTTCTCCATCATATATTGGTGATGATTACAATAGAGTGAGTCAGTATAGACAGTAATGTGACTTACACGTAAGATCTTATATATTAGATAGTCATATCAAAACAAACCTACAATTTTAGGATTAGTTCTATTATTAGAGCAGTACTAATAACGAAGTATACCATTCATCACTAAAATCATACACGTAACCTATGATTATTATCAGTTACATTAATGATTAGTTTAATAAAAGAAAAATAACAGTAAATATTAGAGATATAGAAATGAAAATTATTTACTAATTATTTTCATATATTAGTCAATTTCTTGTTAATGTTATTTCATATCTATCTGTGTAGGTGTATCAACTATTGAATATTGAATTGAATGAACTATGTAGCGTTATTATTTAAAATCAACCGCCATCATAAAATAGAAAGAAATAAACAAGACGAATATTTAATTTAATTTAGTTTTATCTTATCCCATGTATGTTTACATTGTATATATATATATATCCATTTGTCTATAATCTATCCTTTAGATTAAAGTACATTAAGTAATTGTAAACAACATATTACATTAACCTTTTAATTTGAATGTCTATTCTATTTTGGTGAAACAATTTACTTTGTTATTTGTAAGTTTATATTATTATTATTATTATTATTCAGTAATAATTAGGAATGAATTTTATTGTCTAACTTGGTAATATGGATATTGAAATAGGAAAGTATAAAGCATTAAGAAAAGAACATATGTATGTATTATTGTCTACTTCATTATAAGTACTACTCTTATAATAGACCTAATTCTAAAATTGTAGATTTGTCATAATGTAACTGTTTTTGATTTATAAGATCTTACTTGAAAGTTATATCATTATCTACACTGACCCATTGTATGTATGATGGAGAACGCATTCAGGTTGAAGATAGAACAATATATTTAATATGAGTAAAAGTAAGTTGTACACAGAGAGACCAAGTCTGTGAGGCTGAGCCATGCCATTCGAATAATTTGAATTAATTCAATTCATTGTTTTCGCCCTCTTCATTATTGGGTTTTTATCCGAGTTAAATGTTGAATATCTATTTTCCCATTTGTCTCATGTTCAGCTTTAAGGATTGTAAGGTTAGGGCCCAATCCCATTACACATATTTATAACCACTAAATAAGTTAATGACCCAAGATTAAGAGATAATGAAATGATAGGTACATGGATCTGATCTAACTATGAATATTATTACTGTAATGTATGTATACCTAATTGACATGTCCTAGTTAAGAATGGACCATGATACTTTTTTTCCCACTACTGATATACAATCATAAAGTACTTAGTTAGCTCATGTTTAGTAATGTTTTACAAATTTTTCTACTGTTACATGTGATTAGTTTGAAAACTGATTTTAATTGGTAAATATTCATTAGTAAAAATGTTTAACCTCATCATTACTCAACAAAAGTTGTTGGTAGGCGGTTAGAATTAAGTAAAGTACCAAAATAGCATTAAGGCAATGTCATTTTCTTGATTCTAATTTGTATAATATATATTCTTTTTGCTACATAGGGGTATTGTGTGTGCTACTTATATCGACATAAGTAGTATATAACGATGTCATGAATAGAATGTCCCCACTTATGTTCTCATTCAGTACAGGTGAACTATATTTTGTAAAATATGTCGATAGTTTTGTATTGATCAATCTATACTGTGGTGTAAATCAACTCAGGCATATACTCAAGAAAGATCAAAATATAAGATTATAACGATCAGAACGGATGAACTTCAGAAGAAAGAGTACAAAATACTATTTACCACAATATTTTGTATGGATTGGTTTACTGGAAACAAGCCCTTGATCTTTTGTATTTACGAAAAGGACAATATCCTTTAGTCTACTCAACTTAAAACTTAATGCCTGAATGATCTACTTCAGATCCTATTTCACTTTTGACTTCGATGACTACACTGAACGTCTCATCTCAACTGAGTTTAAGGAAGTTGTTTTATTGTCAGTAATGACTGCATGTTAAAACTAAAAGATTAAAACTGAGTTTCTTTCAGAACATTTATTATAGAACTTGCTTTTCAGTTCAAATATAATAGCGAAACCTGAGTTGAATCTTTAGTAGTTGTAGAATTCAAAGCATCTTCCCTTAGCAGTTAACCTTGTGTAGGCGTCGTTGCTAGAGTAAATATGCGTAATAAAAAGTTATCTTTTTCAAACAAGTAAATACACCATAAGAATGACCACTAAATACATCTTAATTCATGTATAAGAGATTTTTGGAATCGATGATTTATGAGCCGGGAGTATTAGTGAAGGAAAATATTTTAGGTTGCCAAAGTTCAAAATAACAACATTACAATCAATTATTATTTCTTTTTGATTGAGATCATGAAACGATTGATGTTAGACCATCAGTTAAAACCTGGAAGCATTGGAAGGCCGTTTCGTCCTTTTGTAGGACTCCTCAGTGGTGCGCACTCACGATCCTGCACTCGGGATTCAAACCCAGAACGATTAACCTCTAGACCACTGAGTCGGCTTCCAACGGTGTTGATGTCTAACCTCAACCAATCCGCGAAATTGCGGTAGATACCTGTCTCCACCTGATAAGGATTAGCTCCACTGATCACGGCTTCTCACTAGAACTCTAAGAATTCCCTCTAAATATCACCATACCTTAGTCTAGTTGAGACAATATATGTCAGTCATTTTACCAGTCACTTGAAGTTTGTTAGAATACATGACAGAAATTACTTTTATTCTATATAGTGATCATCAGTGTTAAGCGATAGATCCTAAAGAAATCAAAGCCATACAGTATTCAAATAATTTTATTATAAAATGATTAGGAGTGTGTAGGAAGCTATAATCTCAAAGATATAAAAAACATGTACTCAAGTTATACGTCATTCACTGAAACTTCATACATCCACTTAGTCTTCTTAAACTGTATATCTAGTTGGACAAGCATCAAATAGTATGTGTTCTGACTAAATTGGATTCATATAACATAATAAGTTAATCTCAAATCGTTACTATTAAACATATTTAACTGTTGAGTCTACATTCTAACCAAGTAAGATCACCAGTGTTCGTAGAGGAATAAATTATTCATCTGGTCAAAGTCATTACCCTCAATCACAGTGTGAAACAGTTCAGTTTATATCATAGGTTGAATGAATATACACTTAAGTTATCCGTCATACATCAAAGCACCCTACATCCACTTAGTCTTTTTAAACTATATATCTAGTTGGACAGACATCAGAAAGTATATGTGATGACTGTTGAGTCTTCATTCCAACCAAATAAGATCACTAGTGTGCGTATTGTATGTCTTCGATGGATTTCCATTATCAATCAAACTACTATTCAAAGTAAAACGTCATCATCTATGTAGCATTGATGTTACGCTTTACTTTGCTTATATCGAAAATCGTCGAATGTAGTTGATAATTCTGGACAATTATCACATCACAAATGTAGTCATTATCACCAGAAGGAAACAAAAAATATTCGTGACAATGTAGAGAAATATGAATTATCTCTTCATGTCTCTCATCTCACATATTCACCTTTCCATTATCGAACTATCATCATCTCACTACCTATATCTATCAACATAAGTAGCATTCATCACACTATTACTATTATTGTGGTAGATGAGAACACAATTGAGGACAATCGATCATAATCGGCATAAAAATCTTACAGATTTACTTGGTAAAAGAGAAAAACCATAATCCAATATTTTATTTACAAAATGTTCATTCATTAAATGTCTTAGACTTCATTGTTCCTAATCTTTCCTCCTCGATCTTCTCAACCTTCTACTATCAGACATTCTATTCTTGATTGGCCTTATATATTACTTGCCCCCCCCCTTTCAGCCAAACAATTTGGCGAAGCCTAGTAGGCCCTTCTGGAGAGAAACAGGACACATCAAAGCACGGCACAACTATCGCGGCTAGAATAGCTGTTTTTGCGACCAGTTGAAGTTTGCCCCGTGAGGAACAACCTCGTACATTACATGCACCACTTTTGTCAATTTTTTGTCGTTTTTCCATCCAAGAGTAATTGTGCTGCGTTTCTCTGTGGAGTTCTTAATCGATTTGAGGATATCAGTGGAGTGGATGTTTAGTCCTATCTCTACCACACCCGGGTTACCTCTCACATTAGTTCATGAGTCATTCATCCCACTATCCAGGAGGCACAACATAGAAGTGTGATTCGAATTTTGCCTCCCATTATATACTACTTATATCAACACAAGTAGCTTACACAACACTACTACTACATATTGAAAATGTCACGTATATAATAAGATCAATACATAGTTCTACTGTCATATAGAAATATTTTCTTGATATCACTTTGTTCTATTACTTAGAAAAAAAAATTTCATTTGAATCTCACGTTTTTTTTACCAACAAAGTTGTCCGGAATTTTAGTTATTTCAAACGAACATAAATGATTCATCATTCTTGTCTAAACCCTTCATCTTCATTGTTTATCTTTATGATTAGATAATTCGATATTCAGGGTTTATATTTCAATTAGTCGTATGTGCTTCTTTTCTTTGTTTTTCTTTTTTCATTTGTTTATTTATCAAGCATAACGTTTTCTAAGCAAAGATGGATAGTGAGTAGCAGTGAAATACAGGACGCGTGTTTCGTCCTATTTGAGACTTGTCAGCCGGATGTATCTGTGTGGGAAGATACAAGTGAAACAACACCAAGTGAATATAAAGTTTTCTGTTTTGTTTATCTGAACGAATAAATTTGAATCATTAATTTAAAACAAAAAAACACAACTGTGCTTGTGAAATTCTTTGAATATTCTTAGTTATTTCAAATGGTTTCATTATGATTGTTGTGGTTGTTGAAACTTTGTTCAAATTTCAGATGATTACAATCTTATTGCTTATTTACTAACTCCGCCTGGAATCCCTTTGGAGCTACTACCAGTCCAAAGCTTGAATGAAGGCAGACGTTTGGATATGGGGTTAGCGACCCCATACCGTAGAAAACTAACTCGCTTAAAAAAAACGCTAAGAAGAAATGCCTATTTACTGATAACTAGAAAAGGAACTTGAAGACGTTGGTTGCTATTCAGTGATAGTGTAGTGAATAAGAACATGATGGGGACAATTCAGTATATTCGACACGAAATTACAGAGCATCGCAATAAAATCTAAGAACCATATAGTAAATCGTTAATTTGCAAATTATAAACCCATCGTTTCAAACTTGACTGTTCCTGTTGCAAACATCAATCCATTGTCTCAGATCTCATTGTTCATGCATTTGTACAGCAATTGCGTCCAGTTCCTTTAATTTCCACTGAAATACATTATACCCCTGACCACCGTTATATACTACTTACGTGGGCATAAGTAACCAACACCACAATAATAAAGGTTGTATGCATGATCTATATTTTTCTCAAATGGAATTTTCAAAAACTGGCCAGTACAACTTATAGATTAAATTTAATTCACAGGAAATTTTCTATTATGACGGAAAAATCGTCCAGTCCTCTCAGGTTTTCATTGGTACCGTAGTGTGTGCTACTGATATCGATATATATAAGTAGTATGTATCACCGATCAAAGGTGACATTCCTGGCAGCAGAAGGTTAAGAAGATCGACGAGAAGAGAGCGAGAACAGAGAATGATTGGTATTGAAATGAATGAACAATGAAGTCTGAGACGATTGACTGATATCTTGCAAATGAAGTATTCACTGTATGGTTCTCAGATTTTACTAGGTGATTCTGAAATTTTGTTTTCAATTACATTTGATTGTTTCCAGTTTTTGTTCTCGTTTACTACAGTACCTCGAATAAGATCAGTCTGTGACAAATACAATCGAAGAATGATTAGGTGTTAAGATTATGTTGAGATTAATCTCTGAATTCAGTAAGATAATTAATGAAACTCAAAGTAATTAGGATGTTTAATACATTTACTCATTAATAAGTACTTCAACAGTATCCTATAATAGTTAAATTTTATATAATATCAAATTGTGCATTTTCTTCTGTTCAGAAAACAAACGAGAGGGAATGGGAAAACCATTACAAAAGGCTAACTCTAAAGTATTCAGCTAGAAAAGGATGCAGATATTATGACTGGGTAAAAACACAATACCATTCGTTTCAATTTGATGGAGTATTTATTGAGTATATCACTTGTTTTATTCTTAATTCAGTATGTGTGGTGTTTGAATGAACTAATGACTCCTTTGTACTTGTTGAATGTTTGATTTCGAATTCTAAATACAGTACATTCGTTAGTGCTTGTGCAGTACTTCTTGATTCAATTGCGTTATCCCTGGGATTCTTAGTTCATACTATAATTCAATTACTTCTAATTATCATATTGGCGTCGCGATGGAGCCTGCGATGGAACAGTTAGATATTCATTCAACTTCTGAAGCTTTTGAGGACTATTTGGAAAGGTTTGAAATTTGGAGCATGACCAAGAAGGATGTTAAAGGTGATAAAATTGTGGCTTATTTCCTGACATTCATCGGAAAAGAAGCATACAACTTATTGAAAACCTTGGCATATCCAGAAAAACCTATCTCACTTCCTTATGCAACTATTAAGGAGTTATTATTAAATCATGTAAAGTGCACTAGTTTTGAATGCCGTGAAAGGGCAAAATTTCATAAGATGACTCGTCGAAATGACCAAAAGGTTAAGGAATTCATTCTTGAATTGCAGAAACAAGCTGCCAAATGTAATTTTGGTGATCAACTTCATGTGCAACTGAGAGATCGATTAATTGCAGGAATTAACTTGCCGGGTTTGGAAAGAGAGCTGTTAAGAATGCCGAACTGTTCCTTTCAAGATGCTAGAACTGCGTGTATTAACTACGAGGCAGTGAATGAACTTGATATCCAGTCGATGAATATTTCTAATACTTTGCTTAGTTGTCATGATGAAATACAATCTCAGGGTCAATCAAAATTGCGTTCGTTTAACAGTGGTTCCTATTCTCGTGTAAATATGAAAGATATCTCAACAAGGAATTACAAAAGAAATCACAAAGGTGAGACCAAGTTTGGCAAATGTTTATCATGTGGAAAAATTCATTCTCGTAATTCATGTGCATTTCGTAATGCTAAATGTTTTAGATGTGGTAAGATAGGACACATTCAATCAGTATGCAAAGCTACTATTCATTTTGCCTCAAGTAGTACTAAATCTTGTAATTTAGATCCCGGTGATTCAGCTGTTCCTAATGATCATTTATCTTTGTCTACTGTTTCGAAAGGTAATGCTCATATTCAAAAGCGATTATATACATCGCTTGGTTCATGTCATGACTTTATTGTTGACACAGGCAGTATAGAGTCCATTATTTCATTCAAGAACTTGAAATCTTTAGATCCTAATGTTGTGGTACGACCCACTGAGGTATCAATATTGGGGATTACTGGACACAGACTGCCTATACGAGGATGTTGTGAGTTGCTAATAAGAGATGATAATTCTTCGTACATACCTTGTGAATTTTTAGTTAGCGAAACAGGACTGTCAATACTGGGCTTAAGGATTTTGAAAAGGCTTAAAGTGGAGCTGTCTTTCCTAGTTTCTAAAGAAAACAATGATGCTTTACTTAAAGATTTGATAGCCACGTGTGCTAAGTGCAGTGGAGGTATGAAGATTCAGCCTATAAAACTTCAAGTACAGGGTGAACCAGTATTTCTTAAAAGACGAATAATTCCTTATGGTCTTCGAGAGGCAGTACATAAAACATTAAACGATTTGTGTGCGAAAGGCATAATTGAACCGATCCAGTCCTCAGCATGGGGTACTCCTATTGTTACGCCACTGAAGTCGGATGGCAAAACCCCTAGAATATGTGGTGATTATAGATTAACACTGAATTCCCGTTTGTTGAAGCAAACGTGCACGACGGTCGAGGCTGAAGATATTCTAAATCGACTTCATGGTTCTAAAGTGTTCTCGAAAGTTGACCTAAAAGATGCTTATCTCCAAATCCCTTTAGATCAATCTTCATCTCTTTTGACGACAATTAATACTCCTTTTGGTCTGTTCAAATACAATTTCCTTCCATTTGGTCTAAGTTGTTCTCCAGCTATATTTCAGGAAGTCATGAATAATGTAGTTAGTGATCTTGAGGGCGTTGAAGTTTATCAAGATGATCTCATTGTCCATGGTTCTGATAAGGTAGTTCATAACCAGAGACTTATTGCTTTATTGCGTCGTTTAATTGAGAAGAATATTACAGTGAATCCAAATAAGTGTTCATTTTGTGTATCTAATTTCGAATGTCTTGGATACCTAGTTGATGGTAATGGTTTTAGACCAGATATGAAACGACTAGCTCCACTGACAAATGCACCGTCTCCAAAAAACCTTACGGAACTACGTTCACTAGTGGGTGCTCTTCAATACTATTCTCGTTTTATTCCTAATTTTTCTTGTCGTGCAAATTGCTTATTTAATATTTTGACATCCAATTCATTTAAATGGGATGAGGAACAAGAGTCATGCTTACGTAGTTTACTAAAGTTTCTTCAAAGTGATGCTGTTCTTCGAACTTACTCCCCTAGTGTACAGTCTGTACTTATCACTGATGCATCACCTGTGGGTATTGGCGCAGTTTTGGAACAGGAGGGTAGACCAGTTATTTGCGTTTCACGCAAACTTACTGTTACTGAACAAGGTTATTCACAGACTCAGCGAGAAGCATTAGCTGTGTATTGGGCTGTTAAAAGACTCCATAAATATTTATTCGGAAAGAAATTCACTGTTGTTACTGATCATGAGGCTTTAAAGTTTATTTATCATCCTGAAAAATCCTTAGCACGTTCCTCAGCTGCTATGGTTCAACGATGGAGTATTGCTTTGAGTGCCTATGACTATACGGTTCAGCATAGGAGTGCCAAACAAATTCAACATGTTGACTACATTTCTCGACAGTCATTACAAGATAAACCTGTAAATACTTCAGACTGTTTGTTAGTGCAACCTTTACCAGTGAAACGTCCAGATCTCATTATAGAAACTCGTAAATACTTTGGATGTATAATTAATGCTATACGGAAAGGTTGGAATGCTAATCTGAAACGTAGATTTCCTATCTATTTTTCAAAGCGGGATGAGCTATCTACTACTCCTGATGGTATTTTGTGTTTAAATGATCGTGTTGTTATTCCTCCTTCATTGCGTAAATCTGTCCTAGAAGATCTTCATATTGGACATTTAGGTGTTGAAAAAATGAAGTCATTGGCGAGGCTCACATGTTGGTGGCCAGAGATAAATGCAGATATTTGTCGTACAGCAAACAATTGTGAAAAGTGTCATAAGCTGAAAAATCAGCATTCGAAGTGGACTCCATGGCCAGTATCGTCTGAGGCCTGGCAGAGAATTCATGCAGACTATTGTGGTCCGTTTCTTGGCAAATACTATGCGCTTGTAGTTATTGATTCTTTTTCAAAGTGGCCTGAAGTTTTCTTCACAACTTCACCAAATTCTGACTTCACAATTCAAGCATTAAGAAAGGTGTTTAGTCGAGAAGGGGTTCCAATGGTGTTAGTAACTGATAACGGCTCTCATTTTGCTGCAGATGCAGTCACTACCTGGTTAAATGGTATAGGGTGCAAACATCTGTTTACTGCTCCCAGACATCCTTGTTCCAATGGTCAGGCAGAAAATTTTGTCAGGACGTTAAAAACTGCCATTGATTCTATTGCTGCCTCAACATTTAATGAGCTGGAGAGGGGAGTAGATACCTTTCTACTGCAATATAGAAATGCCAGACATTCGGTGACGAAAGAGACTCCATCAAAACTATTAACAGGAAGAACTCTTCGGTCGAATATGAGATGTTTGGAGTCTGCAGAAGTTACATATTATCGTGGCAATGATCTTCGACCATCCACGGGGATCGTTCTGAAGAATGTCGGGAGATCTATGGTGCGACTTCTAGATATCAATGACTTAAGTACACACAATCGACATGTTGATCAAATACAATTGCAGCAACCAGGTGAGTCTGTTCCGATTTCAGTTGTTAATTCTAATACTAATGAGTGCATTCTAGATAATACGGAGTCTTTATCTAATACATTGTCGGACAGATACAGTATGAACTTGAAAAAAAGACGTACAATTGATTACAGACACTTAGACTCTAATTTAAGCTGTGGCGGATGTGGTGTTTAAATGAACTAATGACTCCTTTGTACTTGTTGAATGTTTGATTTCGAATTCTAAATACAGTACATTCGTTAGTGCTTGTGCAGTACTTCTTGATTCAATTGCGTTATCCCTGGGATTCTTAGTTCATACTATAATTCAATTACTTCTAATTATCATAGTATGATATTCGAATAATGCTCATTTAGTACACCATTCACCATTGATTTTTATTAATTCGATTTGGGATTTACTCAGGGTAACACTAAGTGGGATAGATTTATTATCAAATCTAGCGATTTTCTATCGATTACAGTTGTGTGTAATATTCGTTAACGGATCATCAAACCCTAATTAAGTTTTTGAATAGACATATTTGGTCAATGGTTGATCATTGTGATTATTTAGAGTGTGAGTAAAATCTTTATGTACCATTAGTTCTTCTCTTATTCCATTCATCGTTTAAATCTATCTTTTACTCTTTCAATCATCACTTTTTTATAATGATCACAAACCTTGAGATAGACTTCTTAATATTTTAGTAAAACATCATGACTGATGAAATTTATTCACGAAATAGCTTTAAAAGATATCAACAAATGTATTTAGAGTTGAATATGTTACCCACTGGATGTCATTCAATAATTTGAACTCATTATATTTTTACCTCAACATTTGAAATTCCTTAGTTCTGTTCATTGTGATGTCATAGTTACTGGTGAAGAGTCTGTAGTGACCTACTTTTGTCAACAGAACGCGATTGGTTCGATGAAAACAAATATTATTATAACCAATTGTACCAGTGACTGTTTTACTGTGCTCGTTTGTTTAACTGTGCTAATAACAGCCATTTTAGTCTTCCATTGTATTCCATTGCTTCTACGCGGTTTTCGATCGCACCTGTACTCCTTTGGCACGATCTCGGTATTCGTTCGATACCACGAGATTGCCAACAAATATATTACAACTACCATTATCATCTGCCTTCTGATTTTTTTGGCCTACCGGAATCTTATTGGTCTATTGGCACGTTGTCTTGTAGCGGTGTTCATAGTCAAGCTCAACTCGACACCACGCTACATTTGGTGAGCCAAATTTTGGAACACGCCTCAACTTCGGTCAAATCTTCTGCAACTGGTGAACCTACATCTACGACCACTTGGCAATCGCAACCAAACCTTCCAAAGAAGTCAATTTTGGTGAGTCTATCGCTTATCTATCCACGTCCGTCATATATTTTCATATTAATTTTTAATATATAATATATTTGACATGACGGCTAACGATAAGAATAGTATTAACGTAATAGACTCTGACGTACAGGTTATACACTTTCGACCTGTATCTTATATTCCTCACGATCCCGAAGTTTGGTCTGCTGCTATAGAGTCTCAATTTGAGACCCGTCATATTACAAGCCAACGGCAGAAGTACACTTACGCTCTCGAATGTTTACCGGGAGACCATTTGGTAGCTGTCCGTGAGGTTGTCCTCAATTCCAATGTGCCCAATGTTTACGATCGTCTCAAGGAGGCGATCCTCAGACATTTCCTCCCATCGAGGGAGGAACGATTGAGGACGTTATTAGCACGTCACCCCCTGGGTGATGCTAAACCGAGCCACCACCTCACGCGCCTGCAATCTCTTGCAGGACCCACGGCAGCCGATTCTGAAATCGTTAAAGAACTGTGGCTCGAATCTCTACCAGCATTTATCCAACCTACAGTTACGGCCCTGCTCGAGGACGCACCACTGAAACAGGTAGCCCTCACAGCAGACAAAATTCTAGCTAGGACTGGCAACCGAGACAACTACGTAGTTGCCTCAACGTTGCGTCCGAAAGTCGATATCGACGGCAACCACTCCTCGGCTCAAGGTGACAGGGAAGGGTGTATTCACACACGTCTTAGTTTTGGAGACCGTTGTAACGTACCCCAACCCTACGTCCCTCGAGTCCGCTCACGCTCTCGAAAAGCCGTCAACACTCGCCCAACGAGGGCATCTTCCAAGCCACGCCAAAAGGCGGCTTCGGAAGCGAGTGAAGGTTGGTGCTGGTTTCATCGATCCTTCGGATCTGGTGCCCGCCGTTGTCGAACCCCGTGCTCATACAAGGCGGGAAACTCCAAAGCCGGCGAGTAAAAGCGGCCGTACTCGCCGGCCCTGCCCCCCAGGTTGGCCGTTTATTTTACGTGCATGATTATCGCACAAACGCTAGGTACCTAGTGCATACAGGTGCCCAAGTTTCTGTCGTACCACGAGGTAGCATCAAGTCACAAGCTACAATGCTTCGACTACGCGCTGCAAATGGCTCAGCCATTCCTACCTACGGTACACGACAACTCGCGGTCAACCTGGGCAACCGACGACGGTATCTGTGGACGTTCATCATTGCTGATGTTCCCACAGCCATACTAGGTATTGATTTCCTACAGCACTATGAATTGCTAGTCGATTCACGTAGGCTGCAGATAATCGATACTTCGTCGAACAGCAAATTCATGGGCCTTAAAGCTCACACAAACGCGTACCGAATCCTCGGCACTTTTTATTCGCGTGACGATAAATTCCACGCCTTATTCGAGAAATTCCCCAGAATAACTAAACCACTCGAGGAGATTTCATCGGTGACCAATCGTGTGGTACACCACATAGTCACCCGCCGACCACCAGTCACGGCAAGACCACGCCGACTGGCACCGGAAAAATTAGCTTTCGCTAAACGTGAGTTTGACAATTTACTATCTGCTGGTATTATTCGTCCTTCTCACAGTCCTTGGGCCTCTCCTTTACACATGGTGCGCAAAAAGGATGGGGTTAGTTGGAGACCATGCGGCGACTACCGAGCATTAAACGTAGTTACGCGCTTTGATAGCTACCCCATCCCCCACATACACGACATCACGGCATCGCTCAAGGGCACGACTATCTTTTCTAAAATCGATCTGGTACGAGCATATCACCAGATACCAGTCGCTCTTGAAGACATCGAGAAAACTGCTATCACGACTCCGTTCGGTCTGTTTGAGTTCCTACGAATGCCATTTGGATTACGGAATGCTGCTCAAACTTTCCAAAGGTTTATCGATAGCATAGTACGAGACTTGGATTTTGTTCACGTCTACATTGATGACCTGCTGATCGGATCATCAAACGTAGATGAACATTATCAACACCTTACGCTATTATTCCAACGTCTTTCGGATAATGGAATAGTAGTCAACCCAGACAAATGTGATTTGGGTAAATCAGAAATAATATTTCTGGGTCACATCATCAGTCAAGAGGGTATTCTGCCTTGCGAGGACAAAGTTCGAGCAATCAAGGAGTACAACGTGCCGTCCTCAATCAAGGAACTGAAGGCTTTTCTCGGTTTGGTTAACTTCTACCGACGTTTTATCCC
Source organism: Schistosoma spindalis (assembly GCA_946903255.1). Classification (NCBI taxonomy): domain Eukaryota; kingdom Metazoa; phylum Platyhelminthes; class Trematoda; order Strigeidida; family Schistosomatidae; genus Schistosoma; species Schistosoma spindalis. The sequence continues at coordinate 3,254,050 of OX336416.1, forward strand.
TCACGCGGCAGAACGGTTACGACCATTAACCGATTTACTACGCGGTAATCCACGCAAATTAGAATTGAACGATACCGCACGTACTGCATTCTCAGAGATCAAAACGGCTCTCGCTGAAGTTACACTCCTCGCTCATCCTGACCCATCAGCCACGCTTAGTATAGCGGTTGATGCATCAGATTTCGCTATAGGGGCCGTCATGCAACAGAATATCTCCGGTAGTTGGCAACCGCTTGAATTTTACTCACGACGCCTTACTCCCACGGAGACGAGATATAGCGCATTTGGTCGCGAGCTGCTTGCAGCCTACTGCGCCATCAAACATTTCCGGCACGCAGTAGAAGGACGTATGCTCTGCATACCAAGTCTGACCGCTACTCACCACGAGAGTGCAGACATTTGGACTATATCTCCCAGTTCACGACAGACCTTCGTCACATTAAAGGCGGGTCGAACTATGTTGCCGATGCTCTATCACGTATCCAAGCTAATGCAGTTACCTTACCGGTGCTCGATCTTCCTGCTATGGCGGCCGCGCAAGCAAACGATCCTGTCTGTACAGAAGCAACACAATCTTCGTCCCTTCAGTGTCAGGAAGTACCCCTAGCTACTAGCTCAGGTACTATCCTATGTGATATTTCTACCGGTCTTCCTCGACCCATCGTACCCTCTACCTATCGCCGTCTCGTCTTCGATGCCCTTCATGGATTGTCTCATCCAGGTATCGCAGCCACATTACGTCTCATCGCTGCACGATACGTCTGGCCGTCCATGAATAAAGATGTTCGTATGTGGGTAAAACAATGCTTACAGTGTCACCGATCAAAAGTGCACAAGCACGTAGCTGCCCCCATTGGCACGTTCGCTACGCCTGATGCTCTCTTTGATCACGTACATATAGACAATTTAGGACCATTGCCACCATCGCATGGGTATGATCACATACTCACGTGCATTGACCGTTTTACAAGATGGCCCGAAGCTATTCCCATCACGTCTATCAAGGCGGAGACAGTTGCTCACCGCTTCGTAGAACGATGGATAGCATTGTACGGTTGTCCCTCGACTGTCACGACTGACCGAGGACAACAATTTGAGTCCGCATTATTCTCCTCACTGACCCGGCTGCTTGGTACGGAACGCATACGCACTACCGCCTACCATCCAGCATCGAATGGTTTAGTCGAACGGTTTCATCGCCAACTTAAAAGTGCTCTCCGAGCACACGAAAACGACAATTGGTACGAAACCTTACCGCTCGTTCTCTTAGGCATCAGAACGAGTTTGAAGGCAGATATCCAATGTTCCGCCGCTGAACTTGTATACGGCACGACATTGCGTCTGCCTGGGGAATTCTTCACACCACGGAGCAGTAATGATTTCGGTAAATCAGACTACGTCCATCGACTGTCTGCATTTATGCGAACGCTGTCTCCGGTGTCAACTCGAATACAACATCGACAGGTCGCTCTCCCTCGAGAGTTATCTACCTGTTCACATGTTTTCATACGAGTAGATTCGGTACGCAAACCTCTACAACAGCCTTACGAAGGCCCTTTTCACGTGATCTCTCGTCACGAAAAGACCTTCAAAGTTGATCGACACGGCCGCGTCGAGATCGTCAGCATTGATCGTCTCAAACCAGCACACGTCGATGACAGTGCCCTACCCGATAACTTGAGACTCAATGCTAGACCTATCAAACCTTCTAGCGGGATCTCTGCGTCTACCTCGGATCCCACGCTAGATACATCAGAGACCTTGTTCTCACGTCCCGGTCAACAGCACGCGTCATCTGCACCATCTACGGACGAGACTTCCGTCTCACGTCCAGATCGGCAGACCACGCCGCCCTTGACCTCGGATGAGATCGCAGGCTCACAAAGCACGAACGAGACCACCGTCTCACGTTCCGGCCGCCGAGTACGATTACCCGTACGCTTTCGCGACTAACCGCACAGTCAATAACGGATACGGTGTAGGATTATTCCTATACTACACGCATGCTACACTTTTCTTTTTTTTTGATTTTTTTCTGTATCCTGAGCCCACGCCTCCGACCATCGTCCATTTGATAACGTCGACTTCAGTCAACTTTGGCAAAAGCTGGTTTGGTCACCCACGCTCTAGTCAACGCACTCAGTCGATTATTTGGTCTCGAATTCACCTGGCATACGCTTGGTCGTTATGGTCGCGTCCGGTTTCTTGGCTCAACGTGGTTTCGTCCTACGTCTGCAGCGTTTTCTGGTTCGCATCCCTACGAACGCAATCATCAGATCCTGGATACAAACCACTCTGGTGTGGTATGCTAACTCGAGCAACAAATACAGCACACTTCTCCTGGTACCGTTCTGCGCAAAAGACCTTCGTTGGCAACTCGAGGATCAACGATCACTTCCTGTTCCGCCAATTTCCTCCGTCCTACAACCGCACTTCTGCCGATCAGTCTAACGAATCAAACCGCTAACTATCGAAAGTGTAAACCCTTTCTAGCGGGGGGCTCCTGTAGTGACCTACTTTTGTCAATAGAACGCGATTGGTTCGATGAAAACAATTATTATTATAACCAATTGTACCAGTGACTGTTTTACTGTGCTCGTTTGTTTAACTGTGCTAATAACAGCCATTTTAGTCTTCCATTGTATTCCATTGCTTCTACGCGGTTTTCGATCGCACCTGTACTCCTTTGGCACGATCTCGGTATTCGTTCGATACCACGAGATTGCCAACAAATATATTACAACTACCATTATCATCTGCCTTCTGATTTTTTTGGCCTACCGGAATCTTATTGGTCTATTGGCACGTTGTCTTGTAGCGGTGTTCATAGTCAAGCTCAACTCGACACCACGCTACAAGTCTTATACTAGAACGAAATAATTCCCTATTGACCTCTGACTTTCAAAATTTCTCCAGCTGAAAATGTTATCCATTGTGGTACTGAAACAAGAGACCTAATGATAAACTGATGTCTTGAAAATCAACAATAGGGAAAAGTATTTGGTCTTTGCAAGTCTTTGTAAATAAACTCATGTTTGTTAAACAAGCTAATGGTTGTCTGAACCCATTATATTAAGAAATACACATATATTATTGACGATTGGTTGACTGAGACCCTATCTTTGTATGTATCCAAGAATGTACCTTTAAAATTTCATAAATGTAAATTTTCGGTTTCTTTTGTATACTTCATTATAAGTTGAAGATATCATTATCACATTCTTAGATTACTCTGTTCTTTTGCTCTCTTTACAAGTTTGACCTGTAGGTGATTACTGTTTGAAAGAAGTTAGCTTGCATCTCGTGCGTTTACTTTTTAGTCATCATATTGTCAATTATTATTGACTTGGCAATGTTAACGAACTAGTAACCTATACTTGGTTAGTTTAAAAGTAGACCAATAATGGAGTAAGATAATTGATAGAAGCCGTTGAGACAATTTACCTTCATGTGATCCCAGTTTTGTTGATCGACTCACGGATTACGGTGATATGAGGTATAGCAACTTGAGCTGATGTATATTTATATTATAACTATTATTACATATTGTTACAAGATTGGCTATCCAAATTGTAACTAGTAGGGTTGTGAGACAATAACATATCAATTAATTAAGGATATTGAAAAATTGAAAAACATCGTATTGGATTTACCCGAACGAAAAAAGGACTAAATATAATGATTGTTGTTTATAAGCAAAGATGGATAGTGGCTAGCAGTGGAATCTGGGAAGCGCGTTTCGTCCTATTTGGGACTCTTCAGTTGGATGTACCTGCATCTCACAGTTGATGTTCACTCTCAAACTCGAACCCAGTACCATTCGCTTCAAACGCCATCGCGTTATCCACTCATGATGAACGCTTTGTAGTTGTGACTGGCTCCAGATTAACCTGGATATAAAAACAACTTCAGATCTTTTATTATTTTGTGACCGAATAGTAATTATTTTAAAATGATTTGCTAGTTCACGGTTAACTAGGATAAATTCAAACATGTATATAAATTATGAAGATTTTCCTAGAAACAGACTGGCATAATTTCGCAAATCATCGAGATCTATAGAGTACTAGACGTTATTGTTTGGTTGTCCATGGTAGTGAAGGCGAATGTGATAAATGTAAATTGCTAGATTAGGGATTAATTTTTACTTAGTGGTCTTCAGAGTCACAGTGTATCGAAATTGTTTATATCTTGAGAAAGGTTCCCAAAAACACTTTGAGGTCTTGAGAGATAGAGCGTTTGGATGCTATGCATTTGGATGTGGCTGAACATGGACTTTAATGTGAAGGACAAACTACATAATCATTATCTGTCAAAAAATGATGTTTAAGCTGGTAATACCGTCAGCTATATTGTCTTTTACTTACTTTCCTAACAAAGATCCCTGCTATGTACCAAAACTTATAGCTCGTAATATTTATATGTACATACTGTACTAAAGTATGAACCTCCATGTTCTCAAATCCTGTTATCATATGAATAATCGGATTATGGAGAAGCTATATATGTTCAGCGTACACCAAAAACATAAAAGTGGCTCATTACCAGAGGCTGGTATCGTCTGACCTGGGACACATCGTCTTATGATACGAAATGTTTGATTGAACTATCTGTCACCTAAAATCAAATACATGAAGTTGTGAAGACTGAATTCAGATACACGCTCTTGATAAGTCCTTTAAAGCACAATTAAGTTGTTTGGAGAAATTTTTATGTGCTGTAGAACTAAAAATATTTCTTCGACATTTATTTGTGTTTCTTCTTACCCAGTTGTAAACGTCTAATTCAGAAACCCTGTCTAATATCCTTGTTTACGTGGTGCGTATAGCGGATGGTCACAACTATGTTTGTGAAAAGTTTTTGGTAGACTATAAATACTGATTCATAGGACTTCCTTGCCCCTTAAATAGTGTGATCGATACGTATGTATGGTGGCAGCATTTATTTACGAGACCTAACTAATTAACTACACAATAAAGGGAGTTCTCGATCATTATGTTACTCGGGCTTTCACTTGGCTAACGTGTCCTTTATATTCCACCACCCCAAACCCAACTAGGGGACGCTCGACTGTTGGTCACACAAAATTATCTTTCGTGCCATCAAGTAATGTTGTCTTCCACCATCGATCCTAGAGGCGGTACTACAAAATACAAAGAGTTACGTATAGATGAACTAAGAATCCTGAGTAAAACCTTACGTTTGACCGAAATTCATAAATAATTTCGAGTAGAAATACGGAACTTTTTTATCCAGACATTAAAATTATCCACATGGACTACAAGTTGTCTTTAATACAAATGCAATTTAGCAATGAAAAACAGTTTTAACACCAATAGTATCGTTATAAGATTGAGCATTTGCAATGTACACAATGGTGGATGAATAGAAAACAGTCATTCTACTTTTAGTAGAAATACTCTTATCTCCGTCACATGATACTGTAGTAGTGTTGGTTCTCAACCACGCGGTCATTGAGGCTGAACATACGATTTACAAGCAAAGATGGATAGTGGCTAGCAGTGAAATCCAAGGCACGCGTTTCGTCCTATTTGGGACTCGTCAGCTGGATGTGCCTGCTTGTAAATGAAGGCATTATAAAGGCAATACGCACAGTATGCACATATGCCAATAAGAGACTGATCACTTGCAGTCTTAAACATCAATGGGAAGATTCAAGTAAAACAATACCAAGTGAATGAGAAGATTTATGTTATATATTTAACGCTAGGAGGACGTCAGAAATAATGTACGTGGAAACACTTGATCAGAATGAAGTGGCTTGAGTCGGCTTAAATGCTTCTCTTTCATATTTAATATGTTATTCTATCTACAGCTCGAGTGTCACCTTCAGAAGTTCCAAACAGCTTATTACTGACCGTCACGATCAGACGAGTCAACATTGACAACGACATGACTCCCATTTGACGTCTGATAGACAGTCATATCATGGCAGACCTATAATATAACGATTAGATCTATTTCGCTGGCAGCAATGATAAATCCATTTAGTACAGATCTAAACGTCCTATTTACAGCACACTCTTCTTCAACTAAAGTAAAATTGTAGACACGAAAATAATGGACATTGATTTGACGAGACAATCATCAATGGAATCAACCCGCCGGTTTCCTTGACATACCTGTCAATATCAACCTAAATTTTGCGTCTACTGTTATTTTTTATTTATTTTACAATGTTAGTTACTCCCTTAACGTGAGGACTTGAAACGCTTCTAGAGAAAAAGATACGAATATTTTCCCAATCCTTATTAGGCCATACACAGACATGAGCGTTAGCTTGCAGACATGCAAATATCTTGCTTGGTAGAAGTTTTGTCTGCTTTTATGCTCACAATAGTCCTTCAATTATATTTGACAGATATCACATGGGTAATATGGGCAAAACTAATAACAGTCATATACTTCAAGAGCTTTGTTTATAAGAATAAAGTTACCATTTTCTCTGTCTCATTATCATCACAGCAGAATATACCAACGCATTTCAAATTGGCCCATAAAAACTCTGGTGTCCATTAGGCTATATTTCGGCAGCCGCAATATGCACCATCTCCGATGAGAAAAGAGAGATCAACCAAATCTTCTCAGCCGACACATGAAGACGAACGCTTAAGAAGCAAACACAAGGTGCAGTTATCTAATTGGAAAGCTGCAACTGTAAATAATTCACCAAAGTAAATCTCTTTGGGGGTGTAGTATATCTCTAATGAGATTATGACTTATTGTTAATCCTAATGGACAACATTACCTGGAAGTGATCGACCATGTATTGTGGCTATATCTTGGCATGACCTATGCCCGAGGAGTGTTTCTACCCCTGGATAGCCACTGTGGTGGTCTATGCATACATCTACTGTAGACTCTGATAAATTACATTTCTCTCTCTAACTATGATTACATTGTTCTCTCATTATAATGATAGGATTATTCTTATGATGTCAAAATATTAGCCTCATTTAACTATCTTCGGCTGCTATTAAACGCAACTCGATTTCGTAAATGTGGCTGTCAGCTTAGCAACCAACCAGAATGAAGTGGGAATTATTATATCCGCCATCTTTGTAAGCAATGGCGGTCGGCTTTCCACGTTATTTGTCTCTCCAGCTATTATTTTTGTGTAGCTACCTAATTTAATGTTTCAGTGTGCTAAAATACTGCAGTTAGTGTAATGTTCTAAATACTGGCGTCGAATTTGTTTCGATTCAGCATTGCTTTCTGGGTTTTTGTTGCTGCTACTAAAGTCAATGTATTTCTTCAGGCAAGCTCGCTTGTCTTATGTTATAAAATGATAATCTGTTTTGTTTTAACTATTGTTTTTTTAGATATCCGAAGCCGAAGTTAGCTTTTTCTAGGTAAAATAAGTGTTGCAGCCGCCTGTGACTAACTGTCCGCAGTTCGTTCCCAACTGTCCTTTATGATGTTACGGGGGAAATGAAAGAAAACGATCTATGGTTTTTAATTTTCTTCAGTATTATGGACAACTTTATCCCATCAACGCGTCAAACTAATACTGAGTGCCCAGCAGTGGGGATATCACTAATGTTTTCGAAAGGGCCCAGATTTCTGATAACCATAGACAAAGTCAGAGATGCTTACAATCTATTACAGAGGGTTTTTTAATAAAAATATACCATATAGCAGTATTAGAGGGTTTGTACTCTTCACATCGTGCGTGAAAGCAAGCTTGACATTGAAATGCCGTAAATCTACTACCAGTGTGCAGTGTATGTTTGCTGTTTTGGCCATAAAAGGAAGCCGGAGGGTCATGATCGGGGAGTAAAGGGGTAATTAACTGTTATATAGCTCACGTTTTTATAGATCAAACTTTACGACCCACAAACTTGTGTTTCTTTTACGGTATGATGTCAATTGGTACATAATATGTTCACCCTTGTGATAAAAAATATCTGCAAAGTTTCACCTTAATATCCGAATTATTTTTGGACAACTGTCTTCCAGTTTGAGTGCTTCGTACGCCCTGGGGAACTCGCTTTCTACAACGTTCGTAGTTTCAGTACAACTTTCTCACGCAGTAAGTCCAAAGCAGACATTAGTTTTTCTAAATTACTCTGTTAAACCAATGTCCGTATTCTATATTTCAGTTAATCGATGAAGACATGTCGTACCATGTGCATCTACTGTATACTGCCATCTTACTCCAATCCTAACTGTTATATCTTACTTTCGAAAAATAAAATTGTTATATGCAGCAAATACAGACTTATTTGCCGTGACAACTCATGGTGGCTAGAATAAGTTGTGAGAGGACCCCAGTCTGTAGGTTTCCCAAGAAAATGACGAAGGTATGTACCACTTAAATTTACTACATATGAGCTAGGTGCTGAGAGGCTCTCGTTTCACAAGATTCTTACAACAATTAACTAGATAAAACAAATTAGCATTAGATTTAGAGATTTATTCAGGAACTTTCACCAGGTTCCCTTTTAAAAGTTCCATTGGTAATGTTAAGCTGCAGTCTTTGTTGTTTTTCATTTCAAACGAAAGGGTAAAAGAAGTAACTCAAAAAAAACTGGAAGTGGTTGAGAGACCGGAGTGGACGTGCAGCATCCATTTTCTAATCTGCTGTCAGTTGGGTCTCCAGTAAACAGTTTGATAGGACTATAGTTCTAACGGCGAAACAGTTTGTAAGATCTGTGAAGGCTTGCTCCTGTTACATTCTAAATAAAAAATAGTAATGGCTTTAGTCAAAAATGTTGAAAAGGTAAATAAACAAATCATATGTTTCTAAGAAAGGAATTTATGCAGTTGTGACTTACCTCGAGTTCATGAATATTAGATCACGCAAGCTACTACAACTTGTGCAAAGCATAGGATAGGCTTAGTGCCGTATCGCACACCTTTTATTATTTTTGCTCCCATTAAGTATTCCCAGGCATCTGCGTCTGGTTTTACAGGAAGATATACAAGTAGATTTCGTGTCTGATAAACTAAAAGTCCCAGCTGTCAAAGAGATTTTTAACATTTGTACACAGGCACTTAATTAGCACAGAAAATTCCTCTTCTAGGACCGCTGTTTTGCAGGCAACTAAAAGCTCAGATACTTAGCTATCCCGCTACCGATGTTATTGCTGAGTAAATTATTTAATGACAGTGATCTTGGAATATGGTCAGTGCTAGATGTACAGTCTACGAATAAACACAAAACATACTCATCGCTATCTTATAATGTATGACAGCAACAACATCAAAGGCACTTTTTTACTATTTTTAATCAGACTGATTTGAATCAGTATACTCATTAAAAAAAGGGAGCTTTACTTACTAAACTGATCTGTTTCGTTACAGACTTCAAGCACTATACTTAAGTATATAGGTATATATGTACCATAATTCTTTTGACTAAACTGAATTAAACGACAACCAAGAATACTAAACTAAGCAAATGTCATAATTATTGTTTCATTTGCACAGACATGTTGTTCAAAGTAGTTAAATGGACATCCCGAGCTCCCAATTTCGGGAAAAGTTTTCTACCTATTTTGGGGATTTTGTGCCAAATCCCCAAACGTTGGGGTTTTTCCCCAAAGCTCCCCAAAGTTGGGAGCTTGGGATAATTCAGCCGATAAAACCAAAATACGAGATATAGGTCAGTCGAACTTACCTAACAGAAGACAAAGGATATATATATATATATATATATATATATTGCTTTCAGACTGAAAACAACAGTCAGTTGTTCATAAAAATATAGTTTACAGCACAACAAACCTTTATTTCAGTAACCTTATGCACTGACGGTCTATCTGGAAACAATCAACTATGTCATTAAACTCACTATGATATGGGATATCATCCCAGCGTGCAATAAACGTGCAGTGTAACGCAGTCGGACGTGGCAATAAAAATTACAACCAGAGCAAAATTCACAGTATAATCTAGTTATTTAATAGAAAATACATTATGAAATGACAAATTCTATGGTTACATGAACGCAGAGATGACTGTTATTACACTGGGCGATACATTAGGCTTACATGGGAACGTTGCGGATAAACCCACCCCTATCTTCTACTTTAAATGGTTCAAATGGTTGTGGACGGGATAGAAGAAGCTTTCGCTTCTGTCTAGTAGCAGGGGATCACCAATACCTCCAGGCAGGAACCTAGGTATATTAACGACATAAGAGACAAAAGAAATTGGTAAACCATAGTAAGATACTATCTTTAGTCCTTAAGAATAGATTAAGTTGCCTCTTAAAGGACTCCTAGAAAGTCACTTGGATTAGATCAGTCGGCAGCGAATTCCAGCATTTGACGACTGTTAAGGAGTAGAAGTTGTGTCTACTGTTCGTTCTGCTACGTTGTATCTCCAATTTCTAGGTGTTACTCCTTAGGTTAGTATTGGGACTAAGCTTAAGTAGGTGTTTTAGAGGGTGTCCAGAAGTGTTAAGGATACTGTAAGCCACCGGAAGGTCATCTCTAAGATGCCTATACTCTAATGGAGGGGCTCTTCATAAGGTTTAAATTTGATTCCCCAAACTGATTTCGTGGCTCGCCGTTGGATACGCTCCAGAGTATCCTTATCCTTTTGGAATGAAGGAGGAAATACTATGTCTCCACACTCTAAGTGTGAACGAATGAAACTGTTGAAGATTATGTGGAAAGTTCTACCGTCAAACTGACCAAAAATGCGCTTCAATGTTACCAAAGCAAGGTTTGTTCGAAAGGCATTTTTGTCACAGTTAACGTAAGGTTTTAAATCGTAAAGCACCAGGACTCCTAAATCTTTTTCGACTCGGGATACCACTAAAAAAAGTTTTTTATTTGTAGCTGTAGTCTGAGACATGTCGCAGATGGACTACTTTACACTTCGAAGTGTTAAAGGTAAGTCCTTTATCGTCTGCCCAACTTTGAAGTCGAGTCAGGTCCTCCGGAAGTTCCCGAACGTCTTTAGGTGACAGCTAACGATAGAAACACATTGAATTTAGAGATAACATGATTTCATTTTAATCATCATCGGTAAGCTCTTTTATAGGAAAGTGAAAACTCACTTCACAGAGCGGCACGTTAGAGTTCTTCGCTACTCAGTCACATTGTCTCCAGGTGATTTGATCTCGTTTTACACTATACTCAAGTATTAGTTGCCGAAAGTGTAAATAGTACTTCTAAAAATTGAATAATGACACTTTAGGTTAAAATTTGAGAGATATTTTGTGTTCTTAGATTTTTATGACTTACTAATTGTCAATACATAATATTCTTAAGTATAAAATACCTTTAAAACATGTTCAGTGCAAAAACACCTTCATCACATCAAACACCACAACTGCTCGCTTCGTTCGCACGCCAAAGCGAATCAGTCAAACTGATGTCGCAGTGAGTAATTCAGCTCAATGCAAAGCGTTTTTGGATCGTGGATCTTGTACGTATTAGCTCACAGTTCACGACGCAATTTTGTGACAGTTTTGTATACATGATTTCCGCCAGTAAACGTTCTCTGTTTAGCGGGTCATGGGTATTCCTGTTAGTCAGTGTTTGTGTCATTTCTATCTATCAGTTCTTTCTATCTATCAGTGTCATGACTTCTTCCGATTTTGTTGGTTCATAAAAGAGCCTAATCAAGCTTGATAATTTGCGTGAAAAGTTTATGAATGATCTTGTCCAGCTTCACACTATTTAGATAGGATTTCTAACTTTAATTCAAAATACTACGTATATTACTACCAAGCTCACATAAAGTGCTTAAGGTTGTTCAATATTGTTCTACTGGTTATATTTCTGGATTATTTCTGGACGAACGTGGTCTCCCTATTATTCATGTCTATTTCTATATATATCACGCAATTTATAATGTTTATGCAACTAAATGTTGCGTACCCTAACCTATGTTTTAATGCAAAGCACATTTCATGTTGTTGCTTAATGATACTTGATGGATGGAGTTCAGATCATTTTCAGTATATATGAGTATCAAGTGTAACACATTATTTTATAAATAATGCGTTCATACCAGAGTCTTGTAAGCTGTCACTTCATAAAGATCACTGTGAATTCGGATAGTTTATAGGCTTTTCCGCCTAATGTGCAATGTCCATTATCTGTAGCAAGGTAGATGATAAAAACGCCCGAGATATCTCAGTCAATTTTAATCCACCTTCAGTAGTACCACACCCGTTCTTTTCCACAAACCATGATAAATGGTTTACAGCTCTGCATCCTGGTTAAAACTGCAAGTCTGTGCATCCACCCTGTTATGAACCAGTTAAAACCAAATATCTAAACTTAGGCTGTACGGAACCAGTTTCAAGTCACTTTTGCTATAAAGTAAATTACTACTGCTCATCATCTATCAGATTTTTAAGGAAGAATTAAGCGGGAGGAGTAAAATCTTCTTGGTCATAATTTCTGACTGACAATACTTTATAGTAACATGCTTCAAAATCGGTTGCACGGTTCAGAAATCTACTCATCCTTTGTCCTCCCTAAGATCTTGCGCTTAGTATTGCTCCATACTCTCCATTCTGTGATTTCGTTTCCTTTTGACTTATTATTTACTATTTTGGATTCTTTGCTTTTTCTCTTAGTGATTTCCTTCATTTGTTCTGATGTAAATTATAGCATCATAGACTGGAATAAATTTATCCCAAGTTTTTCGTTTATATCGTCCTTATACTTTGGTATGAGGCGCTATAGATCTTGATACACCCTTGATCAAAAGTAAATGGCTGCCATGATTAGTATCATAACTGTCATTAATAGTACTGTATGTCAGTTTAAAAGATATCAGTCAGTCATGATCAACATAAGACATGTAACAAATTTGGATTGATTCAAGTGTGTCATGTATCAACACATCCCATGGATTTCCGTATCCGGCGGTAAGGTCTCAACAAGTACGGAGCTAACACAAAAATTACCCTCAAAAGGTCATGTGTGACCAGCCTCAATCAGTTGTACCTTGGGCACTTCAGTCACGCTCTCAGGTCACTCAGACCACTTCTAACCCAATTTCCTTTTCAGGTAACTCCAGAAAAACCCTCCCACGTTGTGGGCAACCAGGAAGTGATAACCTCTCTCATACCTCTAACAGCACCCAAGACCACTGTATTCATAATCAGTTTCCCTCTTCAATTCCTCCTACTTCTCCTACGTCGACTTTCAACTCTAAACTTCTTGTTTTGGTTTCCTCAAGTACACCATGGCCAATGATTCTATCGAGTGTGTCCTTCATATCCATCAAACCGGTTAAAGCGCCAGATATTCGCTTTTCGCCCTCAATTTTGTAAACAACACCCCCATCACGAAAGGCAATGTGTAGGACTTCCCTGACAGTGGTTGTATACACATGGATATGTGGGAACATTTCGAGAGGTAAAGCGGGCATTTGGGGGCACTAAGTTTTGGGGATATGGGTCAGAAAAATTGTATAGAAAAGTATTTATGTAGAAACACTGCAACTCAAGATCTAGGATAAGGTAAAGATTAATTTGGCTTAAGTTATTCGGATCAGTTCTGAGCTATCTTACCCAACGTTTCCAACCACTAATCTGGGTTCTCTCACAGATCCAGACCAGGAGGAAACTTGTGTTGATTTCCTGCTTGGTGGTACAAATGTATCATATTTTCTGCGGATACAAGTGTCACGTATCTTCTCTGTTCTTACAGTGTTCATAATTTACTATACCTTGAGATTTTATGGATTATTTTTGTTTCCTCCTAGTTAGTTACCAGTATTTCGTAACTATGTTGCCTACACAAGAGGTGAATACACTGACAGAGATGTTATTATCTGGATATCGTCTAGATGGCAGGTCAATAAATGAATATCGTGAAATCAGCTTTCGTTTCCCACAGGGGAAAGATCCTAATGTTTCCGGTTGTTGTGTTGTCAAAATAGGCGCTACAACTGTAATGTCACAAGTTTCAGTTGAAATAATTGAGCCTAAACATTTTCGCCCTTCTCAAGGAATGTTGTTTGTACACTTCGATGCTAGTATTTTAAAGTTATCTAAAAGTAAGTTTTTAGTATTTTAGTTTTCATTTGTGTTAGATAATTTGACATGCGTAAAACTCCTATCCTTATGATATCATTAGTAGTTTCCAACTTCAAGGTTATTCTTTAATTCAGATAGGTGGTCAAAATTATAATAAAATAGGCAACTCAAATCTCCTAGGGACACCCATCCCGGTAATTCTGTTTTGATTATCAATACTATTAATTGTTAAAGATCACTATCAGTTTTCTCTTGCTTCTTCAATTCAACCGAGCGCTGTCGGGATAACCCTAATAGTCATAACTTCAGACAACAACTCTGTTCTATATATTTTGAGTTCATTACTACGGCAAATGATCTCATTACTTATTTGTTATAAAGACAGTATGAAGTGTTAAGATTACTGTACAATCGGAGTGACTCGTAGAAATCTGTTTGGGGAATCTACTTAAGCTTAATGAAGTGTAAGAAGTCTGTTGACTTGTGTAGAAAAATGCTTCTTCGGTTTTCGTAAGCGAATTTGTTATTTTAGTATGATGAACCTAAATATTACCGTTTTGTGTGAGTTAGTCATTCACACTCAATATCGAATCTGGCACAAATATGTCAGTCCAAGTTGCCACACCACATCTGGACGGTGAGTAAAAATAAATGGCAAAGAAATCGGGAAATCAGTAGTGCAGTGAACGAGAACACAAGTGGGCCCAATCAAATATATTTGAACACGAAATTATCAAATCTCTTAGTGAAATCTGAGAACCATACAGTTAATACTTCATTTGCGAAATATCAGTCAATCGTCTCAGATTTTATTGTCCCTTTGTTAACATACCAATCATTCTCTGTTCTCGTTCTCTTTTCCTCGATCTTCTTAACCTTCTGTTGGTAGGCATTTCACTTTCGACTGATCACACATATTACTTATATCTATTGAAGTCAGTAGCACACCATTGTAGTACCAATAGTAGTGAGAAAGACTTAACATACGAAGGTATGGTTCGAAAAGTAATGAATTCTAAAAATAAAATTAAAACTTAAGATCTAGGGGAATATATAGAATCAGTGTATGTGCGCCACTGTGACCAATTCTGATCCATGTCATCCAATGTCGTCAACCACTGTTCGAATTTATTCTACCGATTCCAGCCAGACAGTTCATTCCTACTCACATTGCTCATTCATAAACGGATACCTCGTCTTAGTTTAGTCGTCCCTATTTTTCGTCTAATCCTCCCTACTCTACCTAACATTTAGCGTCGAGTTAAGGAATGGAAGCGCATACATAACATATATCTCAGACAGGTCAGTTGATGAAGATTCGTTGTCTCATTAACCTATTTACCACATTTTCTCAGTAGCCTATTTACAATCTTAGCATTCTTCACTCGATGGTCTCAGTATGCACCAGTGTTGCTTTGAAGACATCCATGTTCAAATACTTGCAGTTTACACGTCTTTCACTTTTAAGGACCATGTTTCACAGGCGTTGAGTAATATAGAATATGCGATTCCCCTGATTGACAGGTATCTCGTTTTCTCAACAAATAAAGAGATTTGGCAAAGGCCAAGCTAGCGTTTTGAATTCCTGCTGAAATTTCTTCAGAGACCAGTTTAGAAATAATTATCTGGAGAATACTCACATTGTAAATTGTTCATGTAAAGGGGTTTTTCTAATCATTCATTTGAAATCTATGATAACGAAAGTTTTCCGCGACTCATATATATAACGCTAATAATGTATAGTCATTTAATTTAGGCTAAAAGTGGTATATTCAAATATCTGGATGGTCTGAAGTGATCATTCGAGCCTTCTCATTTCGTTGGTATTTTCAAATGGTTTTCGACAGTCGTGGAATATGGGGTTAGTAACGGTAACCTTCATCTTAATTGTATCTATCACTCTTATATGTTTCATCTATATTAAATTTTTAATTCCTCGCCAACTTTGAAATAATCTACTTCCAATATTTAAACGATACATATTATATTTGTCTTCTAATTTTTCACTTTTTTTCAATAGCTCTGTATCGTAAACAAAAACGTGATGATGAAGGTCGTCGTTTATCAGCTGTTCTTCAAACGTTACTTCGAGACAGTATTGACTTGGATGCTCTGTGTATAGTTGCTTGGGAACGTGTATTTGCTGTACGAGTTGAATTACGTGCTTTATCTTATGATGGAAATTTAGGAGATTGTGGTGCACTGGCAGCTGTCGCCGCTCTGGCAGCTTTTCGTCGACCAGATGTTTACGTTGATAATACGGGTAAAGTAAGTAATATCATTTTAAAAATGTGATTGAATTTAATCCTGTATTGGCTAGTTGTTTTGGTTATAGATATAGTGTGTGAGTTGACTTGTTGGTAGGACTACTATTTGTTGGTCTAAAGTGGGTTGTGTAAACTGTAGTTTGAATAGGCAATCATTTAATCTTTTCGCATAAGGGATTGTGATATTACTCAACTACTCAAACCAAAGTTGCAAAGGGTTTGAACCCAGCTTCCTAGCGGGTTGGACGCTAAGTGCTTTGACTGTTAAGCCGACTTTTTAACCAATCAAAGCAATCTGTCTATGTATTTTATTGGTGAAAGAAATTGACTATTGATGTTATATGACGTAGTTTTGAAATCGGTTTGATCCATCCATCAGACATGCTAGGAATATTGACTGGATAATTTCGTGAATTGTACTGAAAGAAATTTGTCCCATCGGTCGAGTGCTAGTTCTAATGAAGTATGATGACTTGGACCGATGCATATATGTGCCTGGTCTTACATTGTAACTGACTTACTTACTGGCCGAATGTTTGGACAAGTGAGCCCATACTTCAACTTAATATGTATATTCACCTAAGACAAAAAACATTGAAAGATAAAGCAAGATGATAGTTCAGTTAATAAGTCTCTTTTCATTTATTCCATTCCACTCTATCCATTCTTGTTTAACTTTTTCGTTGACGTGCTTCTAGAGATAACACTTTCCACATCTGACTTTCCAGGGGTTGAGCTTCTACCGAAAGATTCATTTGTTGACTTAGAGTATGCCGATGACATAGTTCTATTTGGTGAAGACGCTGACAAAATTCAGTCTGCTGACCACTCTAAGCAACAATGCAGGCATGTTCGGCATGCGATTCTCTCCCTCGAAATGCAAAATGTTGCTTCAGGATTGGGTTGCACCGACACCCGAACTAGTGATAGGGAGTGAAGTAGTTGAGCGTGTCGACCGCTTCACTTATCTTGGACGTCTCATCAGCCCTTGTGGTCTGGTATGTGGCGAAATTTCAGCACGGATACAGAAAGTTCGACTAGCTTTTGCCAACTTGCGTCATTTGTAGCCTAGGCGAGATATCCGTCCTGGTACGGCCGAGAGTGGGGAGAGTCCGCTCTCCCTCTCGAAATGCTCTCACATGGCCATGCGTATATAGCCTCTGCCAGGGAGGTCCTACTCACTGCCTTCTCGCACCACGGGTGTTGTTTACAAAAATGAGAGGACGAAAAGCGAATGTCCGGCGCTTTAACCGGACCCCAAACCAATGGTGCACATGGACTCCAGTATCCTGAAGGAACAAATGGCGTGTGAACCAATCGTTGGTCACCGGCTACCATGGGACTGCATTTCCTGACATTGCACCACTGTCTTGTGGATCAGACCTTTAGGTCGAAGGCTCGGGGTGTGGCCCCCTAAGAAAATCGCCTGCTTCGGTTCGGGCACCCGAGCAGTATCACAGCCCTCACACAAATCAATTGAGATTCGTGTGGCGCATATGTACTTGGTGCCTCCCTGTATCTATACCTATGTGTTAAAATAAATAAATAAATAAATCCGTCTATCAACCAAAGGACAGGTTTACTGTGCAACAGTTCGTTCTGTCCTACTTTATGGCAGTGAAAGATGGCCGGTAAGAGTGAAGGTTATTCGTAGGTTACTAGTATTTGATCATAGGTGTCTTTGAAACATTGCTCGTATATCCTGGGACCACCGAGTAAGTAATGCAGTTGTTAGGAGACGATTACTGGGTAAGGATGGCAAATCAATTGATGAAGTAGTGAAAATTGATCAGTTGAGATGGCTGGGACATGTGTTGCTCATGCCCGACCACCGACTGCCCCGACGCGCGATGTTTCGTGGTGTAGGAGTAGGTTGGTAGAAAGCTAGGGGCGGCCAGACGAAAACATGGCAGAAATCCATGAAGTCACTGACAAGTGGACTGAGCCATGTTGGTAGGTGTAGAATAGCTGGTTGGGATCCGCGAGACGATATCAACCGATGGTTAGAGACCCTGAATGACTCGGCTTGAAATCGTTTGCAATGGCGCAGGGGCATCCACTGTTTGTGTTCTCCCAAATTCTAATCTTCTCACTTCTTCATGTCCTTTATTTTCTTTCTAAATCTATTCCACCGGATTATACCCCTTAAATAACGTCATCAAACCTTAATGTTCCCTATCACTACCTCTACCACTACGGGATGTGAATGGATAATTGCATCTCTGTTAATGTGGTATGGCAACTCGAACTGATGTACGTACGTACGAAGTTCCACGTTGTTACTGACTGACTGGCTGACCATTCTCGAAATTGTACAATCGGTTCACGAGTGATAAAATCACTAGAAAAATAGATCTCTTCACTTAGCAACTACTCTTTTACATTCAATTTTATTACCTGATCGTGTAATAATAATTTTGCCTTGTAATTTTTAAGTTCTCATTCGCTACATCTAAATTGAAAACCACTTGTTCCGTTCTTACACCGTATAAATTCAGGGTCTTTTTTATTTTTATAAAATCCAATAAATATGCCGCATAAACCCAACTGATGTTACAAAGTCTAGTGGTAAGGGGGAGAGACAAGTTGGAGTGAGCTATTGTGTGTAAATGACTTATTCACCTACCCTGAAACTTCCCATTACTTCTCACTGTATGGTGTTAATGTTCTATCGTTATTAGGATGCAATTACAATATCAGTGTCATAACCGCTATAAAAAACAAGTTATGCTAACAGTCTTGTATATATTCTAATGATAGATTGATTTTCACTTGATATATATATATATATATATATATATATATATATATATATTCCATTGTTATAATTTTCGCTTAGGTACTAGTCGATTTCGAGGCTAAATTTCGACCTAGAGTACCCTTAGGTATTCGTCGTACTCCAGTACTTGTTACACTTGGACTAACTGCAGATGCTAAAGTAATTCTAGTTGATCCTACCGCTCGTGAAGAACTTATACTTACTGGTGGACGTGTATTGCTTGGTTTAACTAATACCTCTGAAATATGCTGCCTATATACTACTGGATTATCTGTGCCTATTCAATGTTCATCACTTTCAAGGTATATATTTACTTATTTTTTTACCAGGTTCAACTTCAAGGTAGTAATCTCATGCAAATTTTCGTTATAGACTCAGTTGTGCAAGTTTTCTAGTACAAACTGATTGATAAGTAAAGTTTGTTTAAAATCTCAAACCGTTAAGTGTGTTCTGAATTAATAAACGGTGTCGGTTGTTAATGAATATGGAAATCATTTAACAACCTACTGGTATGTTATTGCTGGAGTAGTCGGTGAACAACTAGAAATGAAGAAGGTCCATCGGCTAATTTTTCTTTTTTATTTATTTTAAACACATAAACATTGGTACAAGGAGGCACCAAATATATATGCACCACATAAATCATTCGATTTGTTTCAGGGCTGGGATATCGCCCGGGTACCCAACTCGAGGCAGGTGGTTTTCTTAGGGGGGCACGCCCCGAGCCTTCGACTTAAAGGTCTGATACACAAAGAAGTGGAGCAACGTCAGAAGATGCACTCCCATGGTAGCTGGTGACCAACGATTGGTTCATACACTATTTGTTCCTTTGGGATACTTGAGCCCATGTACACCACTGGTTTGGAATCACAGTTTTCCAACTCCCTTAGGTGAACCCTCCGTGTCCATCAACCCGACTAAAGCACCGGACATTCGCTTTCCGTCGTCTCAATTCCGCAAACAACAGTATCGTTGCGTAAAGGCAATGAGCAGGACCTCCCTGACAGTGGTTTATGCACGTGACCATATGAGAGCATTTGGAGAGGGACTCTCCCCACTCTCGACCGTGCTAGGGCATTTTTCTTCTCAATAGCAGATTTAAGCGTTTTTGTAATTTACAACCGAACATAGATATACTTTGTGAGTAAACATTAAATTGTGTAAATTATTTATTATAAGGTGCTTTTTTTATGATGGTTCTTTGTATGAATTTTCGGAGCTTGTAAACTGAGACTAATTCAGTTACTATGTTCAGTTGTTTGCTATGCAAATCAGTAGGCCAGTTCAACAATTCTTACATAAACGTATGTTTTACGTCTAATTGTATATACACGATAAACAAATTGCTATATGTATTGCGAACCGATTGATGTTAGTGTTGTAAACCATTGGGTGCTGCATCAGTAGTTTCAATGGTTTGGCACATGATGCGAGACCTTAAGGTCCTGGATTCGATATCCTATGAAGTTGTGTATAGGTGCTTTTATCAAGTTTTATACTAGGACGAAGTATCAGTTCAATGATTCTTTGTTATTATCACTAGTTATCTGAGATCAGTTCATGCAATAAACTATAGATATATGTTTATTTCAACCTGTAGTACTACTGAATTTAATGACTCGTAGATTATATATTCTGAAGTGATAATTGTTTCTTTTTTTTTCATTCATGTTTTTAGGTGTATTCGTTTAGCTAATTCCAAAGCAAAAAGTCTTGTTTCATTAATTAATTGGGTATTAGAAGGTTTATCTGTTCAAAGAGAAGCAAATTTAGCTGTTGCACATGCTAGATCTAGTGAACTCAATGAAAATATAATAACAGCATCAAATGCTCCATTAGTTTTATCTACTACAACATTTCTACATGATAAAACTAATCAAATAGATAATGATACTGGTTCATATAGAGAAGAAGGTGAAATTCTACCAGTCGATAATGATTCAGATTCAGATTTAGATAATGATGATATGGATATTGTTAGTTCTGATGAAGAAGAAAAACATGATAGGAAAAATACTGTAATAAAATCACATGCTAAACAAAAGAATGAAACAAAACTGTTACCTTATGGTGTAATTGAAGTATCTAGTAGTAGTAGTAATAATAATAATAATAATAATCAAGCCTCAGAAACAATAGGACCTAATTCATTAGAAAATGATTTTGATGAATTCGATTCAATCAATATATTTAATGCTAATTCTCTTATGTTAGATACTTCTAATCAAACGTTTACTGAAGTGTTTAAACATACTGATCATACGATAGAATCTGTATATGAAAGACATATTGACAATGATGATGATGATGATGAAGAAGAAGATAATGTTACCATTTTGAATTTAGTATAGTAAAAAGAAACAATTATGTATGTAAATTATTATACTTTTCTGTACAGTTCTTTGTTTAAAAAAAAAACTGGCTTATTCAATAGTTATGTATGTAGATATGAACATTCTGGTTATTTTTAGTTCATTTTATCATTGTTATGTTTAAAAGCGATTACGAGTTCACCTAGTCTGCGTACGGGACAAAGAGTCTATGACTAAAAACTAATAAGCCAACTATTCTGATGCATCCCAGCCCTGCTAACTAGAGAGAGAAGTCGAAGTACGAAACGGGGGAATAGATTCCGTAGGCAGCTAGAAACACGAGCAATAACAACAGGGACAAATCAAACGTATATATATATATATATATATATATATACAACATAAAATTATCCTTGGGAAGCGTTACGAAATAGAATACTGAAAGATACAGTGAACTAAATGCGTTTAAGATTGTCCCAAGTGGGAAGGTGAAAATCAGCAATTTTGACGTGAAAACAAGGAATTGAAATTTTCAAAATAAAATTACAAAAATAAGGTATTTACCAAGTGAGTTCTGGGGATCTAACATCTTTAACAGTCATATTTCTCTTTATCATCCATTGGTTCTTTTCTATTGATGACTACACAAATCTAAAGTGAAATCACATTAATTCCAATAAATTCTAGAAATTTTTATCACATAGGTGTGTGATATTTAGTTTACATACATATGACACTAAGGAACAGGTTTTATGGTTTAATGAATTAAAAGGGATTTTGATACACCTGAGGCTACATTGTTATTTATTCAGGATATATATATAAGCCAGTGTCTACAGTTTTTGAACTGGCCATAGAGTTATCCTTTACAGTTGTAATCCCTAAAATACGGGATAAACTCCATGTACAGATTGTTTTCAGCTCGTTAGTACAGGTTATATGTTTTACTATTTGTTTTAATTTCAACAAGTTAACTATTGTAAACTACCACAGTCAGAACTGTTCAATAGAACAATTTCGGCATCGTCATCCATTTTGTTGAGTATTTAAGAACTACTACACATTTTTCGGTCACTTGGTAAAAGTAAATAAGCTCATGTAACTGGAGGCGGAAGATCATAAAAATATACTAGGTATGATATGCAAATACGAATAACCAAAGTTGTAGTCTTTCGGATATTGGGTTCTTTTACTTCAGTAAAGTGTTTACCATACTGGCTGAGAGATAATTGTGTAAAACGTCTACTAACAACAAATATATTACTACGGATTTTCTCAAAATTTACAACATCAGTTAAGAAATACTTTGTTGTGTGTATGTGTGAGTGAGAAAACCCCGCTTATGTGGATGGTATGTGGCCTAAACGTTGTTTTTCTTCTTGGCTATTAAGTTTTCCGTCTCATCTATCTATTTTTTTAGACCGTGTGTAGTCTTTGATTCGTGACAGG
Source organism: Schistosoma spindalis (assembly GCA_946903255.1). Taxonomy (NCBI): domain Eukaryota; kingdom Metazoa; phylum Platyhelminthes; class Trematoda; order Strigeidida; family Schistosomatidae; genus Schistosoma; species Schistosoma spindalis. The sequence continues at coordinate 3,276,832 of OX336416.1, forward strand.
GTTACTGCTGATGTTTACTGACACTTGTATTTCTCCTATTGTGTTATAATTTTGGTATTTTTTGGTTGACAGGGATTCCGTTTTACCTGACCTATCATTATAGTGGCAGCCATTGCTGATTCACGACTCCTTGTTTGGAAGTGTTTGAATTGACTACTTTGAATTATTGTTTTGACATTGAATCACCTTCATCGTTTGTTGCAAATGCCTAATGTTCTTGAAAAGGAATCAGTCTTTACGACTGAACCTTTTGTTTACTTGTTATCTTACGGTTTTTATTTTTCAGGTTTAAGTGTATTTAACTGGCCTATTCAGTAAGGTTGAAGTGTGTTCTCCGCTTGACAGCGACATCGTTATTTTCTGATAAGCAATTGCTTTTATGGTTTTTAAAAATTTTGCGATTGATATTTTTATACGTTGGTTGTATCCAGTTTCGTAAATGTGAATTGACTATACAACCTATCTACTAAAACTGTTCTGATTTATTGTATAACGAGTAACTTTTTTATATTGAATTACTACTATAAATTTTCCTGAACCATCTTTACATCAGTCGTTGCACGTCACTCACTAAACTAATTATATATGCAACTTACGGTTTGAGAACTATAATATTTCCGGAACTTCTATATGCTCTGGTAAACAACTACGGGCATAAAGTATTTTATCGTAATGTTTAGAAGCCTGACTTCCCGTTCTTGCTGCTACAAGAAATCTGAATTTTTCTTGAGAAAACTGTCCATTGTCTCATCATTCTAACAAGTTAGTGGAAAATACGCACATCAACGTATGATAACAAGATACAAATCTGACAACTGAATTCTTATACCCACTATCCAAAATGTTTTCGAGATTACCCCTAAGGAAGCAAAGCTTACGTGGGAACGGTCAGTCTGATAAGGAATGGCACGCAATCGACAGCGGTCTATATTGTCAGCCTAATATGAATATGGCTAATTGATATTATCTGTCGATTCCTGAGATTTACCAGAGGCCATATGACTAATCATACGTAAATATAAGTAAGACAATTCACTGATTGTTTGAGTTCTCAACTCACAAGTTGTTTAGAGTTAGTTGTTTACATAAAATAGACCTCTGACAGTTGAAGCTGCCACAACTCACATCATGACAACAAGGAAGATGAGAAAGATGGTAAGTGACATCATCTTAAAGCATTGAAAAACTCAATATGTAATATATGATTCATATAAAATAGGGGATGTACAATATCCGTAAAACATCACTGAGCACTGACCAAATAATTTACCAGGATGGACCATTTCAATTTAACATGACATGATAGAATGCTTAACAGCATAAGGAATTTTCTCCGAGTGAAGGACGACTAACGTGAAACGATCAATGCATTTCGTGTGACTGGGGTTTGCACTAGATGGGTACTCTTGTAAATTCTGTCTTTCGATCATTTTTTATATAAAATTCCACTTTACTGACGTCAAATAGGGCGCATAGCTTGGTTAACACAACAAGGTAAGCCAAGCAATACATTTATCACGTGATGCAACTGTAACCTGAATTAAATAGTCACAACATTAACGGGCGAGATATTAGTAATGATATTAACATGCGTACCTTTGTTCGAGTAAACCCGACCATTTATGGATTTCGCATAACAACAACACTTTGTTCTTACCTCCAGACGTAAAGTTGACATTTTGGTCTTCTTACTCCACATATCCGGTTCATAGTTGGCTTCAGATGAAATTGCTACCATTCATTTAGCATACAATTCATTTTGCTCAGTGCATTAGCCTATTTTTCGGACTGTTTCTATGACACTTGTTGCATATACTCATCAGCGTGGAAACCGAAATTGTTCCTTTCGTTCTGTTGAATAAATGTGATATGACGATTGAAGTAAATAGTTTCAAAAACTTTGTAACCACAAGACAATTTTTGCATACAAGGATACTAGGAACTTAGTTTTGGTTGTCAATGTGCGTTTTGCTCTCAGGTCTAGATATAAATAATTTAAGTGGTTGTAGGTCGTCCATCATTAGCAGAAGTGAATGTTGCTAGTGGAGCAGACTGAGAGGACTATCGTAGAGTGATTGATAAAATATCTAAATTAAAAATGCAGGACATTTTCAATAAAAGACACAAAGATAATGGGGAATTAAATCTTACGGCAAGAAAACCATGCGTGGATAAAATTGCATTAGAAGACTTAAACGTAACCGCTGCTGATTCAAAGGTCCAGAATTTATAATCTCAAAATGCGAGGGAATACGAATTGGGAAGGACTAAATAATCTAATAATTCACTCCTGCAAAAACTTTGCAACCACTGACTGAAAAGAATTTATAGGTGGTTCCCGACGTGAATCACAAAATATCTCAACAATTTCATGGAACTAGTAATTGTCTGATAAATATGAAGTGAAGATATCAAACTCCACCCAATAATGCCGCGGGTGATTGGAGGAATCGACTTATCTTAATAGAAAGATCGGACAGCCCCATTAACGTCACCATAAAAACCCAACATAATAAATAAAAGGACGGACAATATTGTCGATCTCCGGCTATTTAGTTGCCTTAATGACCTCCGAGTAGGAGTAATAAAGAAGCCTACTACCTGGCTCCATGCGAAGAAGTATACTGACACTCGGATGGACCTGATGTATAATTGGAAGACACAAGAAGAAAAACGAATCTAAATGAATTAGTGACCAAATTATGAACCAGTCGGTATAACTTACGATTGGTGAGACCTTAGACAGTCACGTCTTAGTAGTGAATATCGTATGAATAAGTTTCTTCCTTAAAAAGTTATTAAACACCACTCTTCGTTTGTGCTCAGTAGCTCTCGTATAAGCGGCAGGTTGAAAATCGAATCCCACCTCGAGCTGATAAGGCACTTATTACACCCCTTAAATACAATTTCATGCCTTACCGATATGTCCAATTATAAACTAAGAAATCACACTAGGTTTGTCGAAATGCAGCACTACTATGGATCTAGCGCACCAAAAAAGTCTTCTTACGTCAGTTTTCTGTCAATTGGAATAGGATACGGGTTGGACTATATGAAATAGACTCCATAAGCCACTTGATTCACGGGTTAGATGGAATTCTAAACGACTTCAAGACACTAGGACAGCTAGCAGAACTTAGCTTCAACCACTTACTGTCACGATAGAACGAGTCAACTTAGATAATGATGTTGCTTCAACGTAATGTCTGATAGATTAAGTAATTGCATCATAGCAAATCCTCATTTGTAGAGTATGTCTATTATTCTAGTATCAAAGAATAATGCACACAATATAGATCTACATCATATATCTACAAGAGTTTCTTTCGTATTTGTAATTTTTCTGAGTGTGCATGTGAGAGATCATTATTACAGACATCAAACCAAATGTGAACGGTTTACGACTAATATAATATTCTCAATTCACTGATTTGATTGCTAGCTCTTATTCAGAATAGTGCTCCACATCTTTATCCTTCTAGTAAGAACATGGAAGTCAAAGAACCATTTGGCGAAAGAGTGAACATGTAAATGTCAACAGAAATTCATTTACAATGGGTCTGCTGGACTCTCGAATGTGACTTCATTCCTCCACATACAAATGATATTTGCTTCGAAGATCTAGAAGAAGGCCCTCTGCTATTCCTTCTCTACGTAAGTGAATTACCGCTGTTGCTTAGGTCGTCGACATTATTATTTGCGGATGATGTCAAAATATGTAGAGCAATAAGAGGTGAGGCTGATCATCTGGATCTTCAAGCTGACTTAGAGGATTTAGTTAGATGGGCTCGAGATTGGGGTTTAAAAATTAATTCTAGGAAGAGTGTGCTAATGCACATCGGTCACGGCAATAGTTACCATTAGTGGTAAACCTCTTCCATGCGTTCAAGAACATAAAGACTTAGGAGTAATAATAAGTCATGATTTAAAAACAACTGCGCATTGCAACGCAGCCGCTGTCAAAGGTTTTCGTGCGTTGTGGTCACTTCGCCGAGCGTTCAAATCCTTTGACGAGGAAATGTTTCGAATTTCATATCCCATATTTAGAGTACTGTATACAAGCAGCTAGCCCATGTCCAGCGTGTGTGAACGAAATTAGTGAAGGGTGTTTCTAAACTCCCTTACGATGAGCGTTTAAAACGCTTAAACCTTTTCCCCTTGTCGTATCGTAGGACTCGAGGTGACCTTATACTGGCATTTCGTATCTTTAATTATGATTTGGGTGTTAATATGTCTTATCTTTTTGCTCCCTCCAGCACTAATAATCTCCGAGGTCATAGCAAGAAGGTTCATAAACCACAATCTAATAAACTCAAGGTGGGGTTCCGTTTTTCTCATCGAGTAGTCAATGATTGGAACGCCTTGCCCGAACAAGTGGTATCAGCCCCATCAGTGAATATTTTCGAAGAGAAACTGGACCTTCACTGGAAGCCAACCTGTTAGGATTAACACAGGTTCACTAACCTACTATCCTTATTACTGAAGACTGAAGACTGGATCAAGGTTGATATTAGTTCTAACTAGATGAGATTAAGCAAATTAACATGCCTGCTACCAGTACGTGAGTTTCAGATAGGGAAAGTGTGAGCGGTCTTCTATTCAGTGACCCAGTACTTTTAGAAAGGATCACTGACGCGAGAAATATGAACTATTTCCTTTTTCGACCAATTCTAAACCAGCCTACTGCTATTGAATGATATCTGGAATATGAGTTTATCCATGTGGATCATTTCGATAAAAGCTTGCACAAAAATGAATGGGAAAAATGGCAGAAACAGGAAAAAAAATAAATTTTTGTAGTCAATATAACTGCAAGATATCTATGGGGCTTCACAGGATATTCAACCATAATTTATTATGAAAACCTCATCGAAAATTGCTTTCATCAAGGTCCCTTCAAAATTTCTTCTTAAGTTCTTAATGAGAAAAGTCGAATCGATATTTTCTTACTTCTTTTAAACATCAGTGTTTTAATGATGCTATGGTAACTATATAAGGACATGCAGCCCCGCTTTGGTCGAAAAAACTTCGGATTTTCAGGTTCACAATCATGCCAGTGTATAGATTTGAAGGCGATGTAAACATAAACTGCGTAGGTTTTTATAGTTCTTAATAATTAAAAACCATAAAGGTTTACTCTCCTGGAACGTGGCTTATAAATCGAGACAATCTATATTTGACCATAGAGGTTTTTGGGATAATTAAAAGAACACGTTTGCTCAACGCTATTTTCCCACTTCTCATCCACGAAAAGTTTTCATTTGATAAGGTTTGTTAATCTATTTTGTATAAAATCAAAACAGACTTTTTATACTGCTCTTTCTGCTTGTAACGTTGTGGATAGATTAGAAGGTAAAACTGAGTATAAATAATCGCCTTATCTTAGATTACACGGTAACAATTGAGATAAGACAAATTGCTGATGTTTATCTTGGAGGGACACTTTTAGCGTATTACTCGACGAACGCCAAGGAATTTTTCTCTCCATGTTCAAAAATGTGTTTGAGAACTATTCCTAAGAGAGATTTGCTGATGCTTAAGACGATTGATTTTCCAGTAACATATCTCTTTATTTTAACACTTTTAGGGCGTTTCCCCAAGACTAGAATATTCTGTTAGTTCTGCTATAAAATGTCACCCAGCTTCGTGTTATTGCACTTGCTGTGTAAGTGTGTATTTATTCTAAATCACTGTTTTAGTATTCTTTACCACAGTGCTGCTGTTACGATCCGTGAGTTTACATAGTTTCTTCTTTCTTTAAATTTCAAAGTATACGACCCAATGCAAGTCTATTATAAATGATTGTTTCCAAAATGATCCTTATTGAAAATTAGTTATCCTCCTATTTAATTAACAAAGGTAAGGTTAATAATAGGTATTGGCATATGTTACTTACCTAACTTGTTGATCAGTCTCTCATCACATAATATCGATAAAAGTTGTAGGAACGCTTTGAGACTTTAGATCTTTTTATTTTCACATGGTTTGGATTACTACTTACAGTTGATCAATTAAAGTAAGTACGTCAACTACAATGATTAACTTTGATGACTAAAGTTTGAGTGCCATTAAATTCAATGTTGAATTTCTAGTTTTATGTCAATTTTACTTGTTGTTCATGTTTTGTACAAGACTAGATATTGAATTTAGAAAATTTAAATGGAAACATTACGTTCCGTAAACTACTTCCACTACAGTAAGTGAGTAATATCTTGGCTCACTCATATACGAGTTAAAAAAATATTAAATGGTCGTTATTTTGTAAGCTACTTCTAGATGATCATATACATACATTCGAATGGTGTTTGATATTATCAAGATATATTTTATGCATTAAATACTTTTTTATCCTTCCTATCAACGACCATGAAAATAGTAAGATCGTTAAAGTACACATGGTTGCAACAATAATACTAGTACATTTCTGAAAATACTATAGATGAGAGCACAGCGCTGTAATTAACAATTTATAACTTTGATATAGCTAGTTTGTCGAAAATCATAATTACTTAAAATTTTAATTTTTACAGTTGTTAAAACTGCTTTTTTTATTTGAATTTTGAATTTTACATTTTGCGTTAAGTAATTTTTCATCTTCTGACTGACGCTTAGAAACACAGACTCACTTTAGGTGTACCAAGACATACTTTCAGATTTTATACACAAAACAAAGCCGATGACTAGAAGTTCTGCACAATTACTGATGAGTTTAAAAATAATTTCAACCAAAAAATAGTTTGACTACCTGGAAAATTTAACAACCTTAAGGTGTTTTCTGTATCTTTCAGCTTCATCCCATATAAGAAGCTAAGCCACAAAGCAGTCAAATTTCATTGCAAGTCGCGTTGTCATGTAAACATTATGGGACTTTAACTTTCAGACATGTCTACTTCGTTATGCATACACGGCTTTATTACTCGAACCAGAAACCAGTCTTCGTACTTTAATTTCTAGAGCTAAATTAATATGAATTTGTTATAGACCGATTAGTAAGGAATGGGGGTTTGGATTATGTAACCTGAAAATATGTTTTTTCTAGTCCTCATATGGGAGAAAGTAGTTTAAAAATTCCTTTTGAACTAAACCCTTCAAGTCGAAGGTATCCAGTCAAAAGTTAAGGAGGGACTTTTTAATAATTTATTAAATGTTCTAACCCTTTCCGTTTTATGAAACAATAAGTCATGGGCTTGTTTATTCGCCATCAAGAGTTATTATGTATATCACGCCGTCAAATTACACTCATAACCAATCACTTGAGTTTGTTTTTATTATTTTTAGATGTCTATACAAGCCATTAACACCGACGCCAAGTTATCATCGAGCAACAGTTAACAGTGCTTTGAGATGCCGTTATCCTGAATCTGATGGTTCTAAATGCATTGTAGCGTCTGATACTGCCAGTCATATAGCAAAGTCACAAAGTGCTTCAAGAACCTCCAGAAGCCCGAAGAGAGTAAGGTTAACATTACTTTTGACTACCTTCAAGCGCATATTTTTATGGCACTTCAGTGGAATTTTATTCATCTATTAACATGTTTACTTTAATTAAGATAACATAAGAATCAATTTTAGCTTTATCATGTAGTTAGTATTTGTTCAGCAAAAAGATTATTCTTTTGATTGACTCTGTTGTGTATCTGATTCTAAGGCTCTATTTTAGATTACTTCAATCATTTGTTTATAAAATTTTTGGTTTTGTTTCAAGGGGGGTAATTTAGATGGGCCATATTCGTACAGACCTCAGTGTCGACCAAGATCATTGTCTGCGCGTAGTCGTCAAAGTAAGTTATGATTCGTTAACAATATTTACCGTTGCTTCTTACACGTATACAATGTTACATTTTAGTACATTATCTAAACAATAGTACCATAATTTCTTGTATTAGATGTAATCGACTTTATTTTTGCGGATATCAACAAAATACTTGAGAATTATTGCCAAATTCATATTTATAAATGTATTTGCTTTGTACTTTTGTCTAAAATTAAATGTATTCAAGGACAAACACTGGATTGTGCATAGGCACTCATTAAATGAAAGATATTGAAAAATACATCAAGACTATAGGCAATATTTACAGGGGTTTATCACTGAAGCAAACAATAATACCAGCAAGTTTATGACTATTATGTCTATCAGTCAGTATATTAGTTAAAACTATAATAAAGTTAACTGTAAATATACATTAGTCCAATATTTCATACAGTCACATAGTTTCTTAAGGAATAGATTCAAAATATGAAAAGTATGGAATTACGTAAACGTTGATATTTAGAGATGGATAAGATGCTGAATGTATTTTCTAAAGAAGTCATTGTCAATTTTACTACTGTCTTTCAATGAAATCAAGACTTTTAGTTTTAATTCATTGTTGTGCTTCAATTACATTTCAGTTTTATGTATTTAGTAATGGATTAAAACAGAATTGAATTTCTTATTATCATATTTAAAGATATTTTTCAACTATTCGCTTACATTATTTTGTTAAAATTCAAGTGATAGTAAAGTAAGTAGTGTAATAAGGTATTTTTGCATATATATCTAAGGTTCAAAATTGCTGATATTTAAAGCCTAAAGAATAAAAATATCGAAATGTTCAACTAGATGTTGTGTACGATGTCAAAATAGTGAATTTATGGTGAATATCTGGAAGATATAATCTACCCTTATCGTCTTTTGCTAACCCAAGGCCCGAGGGCGAAGTTGTACTGCTGACTGTACAGAGATGTGACGGTATTAAGGTGTTTCCTACAGACAACCAGCATAACAGCAATGTTGCCTCCTCACAAGAAGGAGTGAAGTTAGAAAAGAACTACCCGAAAAATACACACCTTACCTTATTCCATGGATATCCGTCTCTGGTGGTAAGGTCTCAACAATCACGGAGCTAACATGAAAATTACTCACGAAAAGGTCGTGTGTGATCGACCTCAGGCAGTTGTCCCTTGGGCACTGCGGTCACGCTCTCGTGTTATTAAGACCACCCCTAACCCAATTTCTTTTTCAGGTACCTTCAGAAAAACCCTTCCATGGTGAATGCGTCCGGGAAGTGATAACCTCCCTCATACCTTTAACAGAATTCAAGATCACTTTATTCACTATTTTTCGCTGACTCTTACTTAAAGATTCTGTAGAATACGAATAGAAAAAAGTGCGCTTTTCGTTTTCTCAATTTCATAAACAACAGTAATGCCTTAAGAAGGCAGTGAGTAGGACTTCCCTGGCAGTGTTTGTGTACACGTGGCTATGTGAGAGCGTTTGGAGAGGCAGTGCTGACTCTTCCAACTTTTAGCCGTATCAGGGCATTTTGGGGGCACACAAATGTCTACAGTCCGATGCGGAGAAATTATCAATGTGTATGTTTGTTTGATATTCCTTTGCTTTTCTTATTAAAGTAATTCGATGATTAACAGTTTTTAAATACAAATTTTCATTAAAAATACATTTCAGATTACAATGACATTTCGGTAAGTTATATCTTGATTATAATTTTTTCATTATACCACTAACTAACTATTGTCCTGTATTTAATTAAGGTAAGTGAATATTATGGAATCGAATTTAAAATGTGTAAAATAATCATCTACGTCAAAGTATCATAGAAAACATTTTCTTCCTTTTCTTGATTAATTCAATCACTTCAACCAAAATCATTTCAGAATCTGGTAGATATATCCATTGGTTTAAGTTGCTTTACCCTATCACCGCAACAAGATGTAATTACTAACTTAGATAACAGAGTATTAAAGGTAATAATAGTATCAGAACAAGCTGTGAGCCATATGTAAAGAAATTTAAACACTTCACTTCTAATTTAAGGATTGTGCTGATGATCTCGTTCAGAAGAACAATCAAAGCTTGAAGATCAAACCATCCAGCACATATATGCATCGGCCTAAGTTGTCATACCCCATTGGCACAGCAAGATGAACACCGGATTCATAGAAGCAGTTAACTCAATGGTGATAATGTATAAAAGAAAGATTTTGTGTAATGATATGGTACAGAAAAAGAAAATTAGTTCGTAGAAAGATATGAAGCAATTTTAATCTCATGGTTTAAAAGAAGACAAAGAGTGTAGACACCCATGCTATTGTAATCGATTCTGAGCCATGTCACCAAAAGTCTTCAACCATTGGTTACGACAGTCACACTCACCCCAACCAAGTAGTTTGCATCTACCAACGTGGCTAGGACTAGAAGTTAGTGACTTCAAGCACTGATGCCATGTATTGGTTTGGCCACCCCTAACTTTCTTTCAACCATCCACAATACCGGTTAGCATTGCATGTCGTGGTAATCGATGTTCAGGCATATGTAACACGTGGCCTAACCATCTCAATCGATGAAGATTCACAATCTCATCAATTGATTTACCATCATTCGCTAATACTCTGAATCTAACCTCATTATTACTTATCCTGCGTTTCAATCTGAGCTATAAATCTTTTCTACCATCTTCAAAGTCAACAGTTTCGTTGTATCCCAATATATGAAGAATAAATAATGAACGATAAAATTCATTTAATAATCATGAATATAAACTGTTTGTTTGTTTGTTTGTTTTTCTGGTTGATTTCAAACATACCATTATTGAAGTTGATATAATTCTACAGTAAGTACAATATTATCACAATACCACCATTTAACAATAAAAGAAATAAGAATAAATGCAAATCATATGACTGATACAATCTTTATTATCATTTTTTAAATGTTAATTTTATTTTTTAGCCTGTTAACTCATTATCTACATGGGATCTACGTGAACGGACAATTCGAGATGCACAAGATCGCAGGTAATTTATTATTGTTATACTTTATTTTTTTTATTTTTTTAATGGAAAACAAAAAAAAAGACAAAAAAAAAGAGAGAATAATGTACTTTAATGATTAATTGCATTATAAGTTTATTTTTATGTATGAAGAAGAATCTATAGAGTGGGTTTATTTTTCCATTTTAAAATATCTCATCATTGGGAGAGAAATAATCAATACCTAGACACCATGGTAACAATTTTTAACTGAATGATAACAATTCTGGTTACATATATAATAATAATAATAATAATAGGAGTTATAGATGAACTAGATGGATAAAAACACTTAGTAGACAATGTGATTTATAATTCTTTAAGGCTGATTTTAATATTGTTAATTATATAAAATGTTAACTGGCTTTTATTTTATTAAAGAGATATAATTTCAATGGTTGAGATCTTGAGTCAATTGAAGCTAGACTATCATTGGAAACCTGGAAGCAGTGGATGGACGTTTTGTTCTATTGTAGGACTCTTCAGCAGTGCTCATCCTTGATCTCGCCTCGAGAGATTCCAACCTAGGACTTATCAGTCTTGAGAGCGAACGCTTAACCTCTAGACCACTAAGTTGACATCCAATGCTATTCATATCTAACTTTAAATAATCCACAAAATTGATCCACATATCCATCATTGTCTTCAGTGAGTTACTATCTTACAACAGATCTGGTTGAAGTCCACTTGCCGGTGGTTCTCACTAGAACTCCAGGAAATGCCTCTTGAAGCCAGGTACTAGTGAGCATATGTTGATTAGTATCAGAAGGGGTTTTGCTGGATAATATAGTAATATCAATAGTTGAGATCATCAGTCAATTGAAGCTAGACCATCATGGAAAACCTGGAAGCACTGGACAGCACTTGGATGCACACCGCTGAGCAGTCGCACAAGAAAACGAAATGAACGTCCAGTGCCTTCAGGTTTTCCATGATGGTCTAGTTTCAATCGACTCATGATTTCAACCATTGAAAAAGATAGAAGTTGAATATGTTTAAACTCTATTAAGTCATATTAATAATTTCTTCAATCATAGTAAATAAAAAGATATTCTGTAGAGGGGGGGTATAACTCATTACCTGATTACTAAATCAGTCACAGTTTCAGTAACTATGATAAAAATGATAATATTTATTACTCTATTTAATGAATATACTTCTGCTTATAGTGAAGAATACTAAAATAAAGTTCCAATCTTCTATTGAATAATTTTGTGATTGATCAGAATCAATCCACAAGAAACCATATAAAACCAGTAGTCAACAGTCATCTAAATTTCATTCTTAAATATCTCCCACTAGTTTAGTTACTATCCTACTTTTTTTGTCGACATCTGTCATTCCTTAAATTGATAGACAAGAAAGAATATATACCAATCACTTTAGTAGTGATAGTAACTCCACTTGAATCTTATAGATGTTTAGTCTCCTAATAACTTATTTATCTTTTCATATTAGTATATAAATCATTCAAGTTACTAAGGAAACATTTAAAATACTGAGACTAACTAGAAATTTTACACAATTAGTAACTAGGTAGTGCATACATCTTTAATAAGCTACCCCCCCCATATCAATTAGATGTATGTTTAATAATCAAAACCTTGTTGTTTTTTATAGAAAAAAACCCAATTTAAGCTTTAAAATTTATTGAATATCATCATCATCATCATCATCATCATCATCATCTTCTTCTTCTTCTTTTGTTTGTTTGTTTGTTTTATTTTACAACTCTATTCATTACAATCATTTCTGTGACTACAATCACAATATCAGTGATCGTTATTGGCATTTGTATCGATTTTGGCAAAATGAATATGATCGGCTACGCTTACAAAGATGTTAAAATAAAACAAGATCAGAAATGTTATGTTCTTCCTTAATAAAGAACACTTTCAATTCAGATTACTACTACTACTACTACTATTATCATTATTATTATTACTATTATTGTTACTGGAACTTAGATCTATTATCCTTTGATAATAGTCACTATTCAAATTAGATTTGAATTACAATTATTTTACATACAAAATATAACTATTGTTTATTTGTATAGTTGACAGTACTAGTCAGGAATTATTATGTCAGGAACTGAAAATATTAGACTATAATTGAAATAGTGTTCAGATTTTCATTATATATATATATATATATATATATATATATATATATATATATATGTATATATATACTACTTAATTCTACTATATATGTATATGTATGAATTATGTATGATTATACTACTTAAAAAAAGAATGTGAAAACTTTATTAATGTATTTTTGTTGTTGTTTTTTTAGTTCTTTTACACTTTTATTTTCTATATCTTAAACGTATCTGTACAACAATCTATTGATACAATGTGCCTTAATGATAAAAAAAAAACAAAAGATAATAGAACATATGAATATACTACTGAAATCCATTTATTTAGTAAATTAAGTATTATATCAAGATTTATCAGAAACAAAAAAAAGATTTTATTCTTTACAACAAAATAGATGACCAGATTTTCAATTATCTAGTTTATATTTCAAAAGAAAAAAAATCTATGGTATTCTTGTTATTTTTTTGTCAATTTCATAATGATACTATTTACTACTTATTCTGTGATGTTTCAGTAGTATATATTTATAAAGTAAAATGTATATCCAAGTATGCTCATTTCAATACATTTTTAAATGTATGAATTAGTTATGTTTTATTTATGAAATTAGTGTATCAATAATAATAACAATAATAATAATCATAAAATATAAAGATTAGTTTCAAAAATTTGTATTGTTAATTTTTTATAAACAACATATAAGATTCAGTTTTGGGAGTTGTGTAGATTGTCAAGTTTTTGATTGAGATTATGAACCGATTGATGTTAGATCACCATTGAAAACTTGGAAGCACTGGACGGCCGTTTTATCCTATTGTGAGACTCCTCAGCAGTGCGTATCCACGATACCGCTCGCGAGATTCAAACCCAGGGCCTTCAGTCTCGCGCGCGAATCTGATGGAGTTTTATTGTCTGAACTGGATGATTTAGTTGTGGAGATTTCGTCGTTCTTTTGTGAAGGATATTATTAACTGTGAACCATATGTGGAGAAATTCGAACGCCTCGCTTCATTACCTGATGATATTGTTCAGATGAATCATGAAAGCATTACAGCTAACCTATCAAAATCATTCACCTGAGATACAAATCTTCTCCATCATTGGTTTGTACGAAATCCTTCCTTATTCATAATAGAAAGGAACGGACAATTGAAAAAACGATAGTTATACATAATAAATAGAAACAATAATAATAATAATATTCACTTCATTGATTACCAAATGACATTCGTTACGGTAACGTCCCCCTAATAATAAAATATACAAATACGTGGCCAATCATTTGGCATATCCATTTAACTAGTAAATATTCATAAGCTAAAAACAGTCCCTACTTGTGCTCTGTTTACTATAATACGAATATAAAATAACGGACATCTTTTGATTCGATGGAAGATAGGCATGATGAAAAGTATACTGACGATTGTGATATTAACATATAACAACTCTCTTACAATCAATCTCTATTATGGTTAAATTTCAGTTAAGCCCTTATTCGAGAAGTAGTAGCTCATCTATTCCTATGTACTGTTTATTTGTTATTTTATTTCAACACATAGATATTGGTACAAGGGGGCAACAAATACATATGCGCCACACGAATCTCAATTGATTTGTGTGAGGGCTGTGATACTGCCCGGGTGCCCAAACCGAAGCAGGTGGTTTTCTTAGGGGGCCACACCCCGAGCCTTTGACCTGAAGATCTGACCCACAAGGCAGTGGAGCATCGTAAGGAGATGCAGTCCCATGGTAGCCGGTGACCAACGATTGGTTCATACGCCATTTGTTCCTTCAGGATACTGGAGCCCATGTGCACCATTGGTTTGGGGTCCGGTTAAAGCGCCGGACATTCGCTTTTCGTCCTCTCATTTTTGTAAACAACACCCGTGGTGCGAGAAGGCAGTGAGTAGGACTTCCCTGGCAGAGGCTATATACGCATGGCTATGTGTGAGCATTTTGAGAGGGTTATGATCATTAAATCATATAATAGACTCGAGCTAAAATGTTTATCACTTAAATATCACTCAATGATTCATACTCTTTCTTAATGTATATCAGTAAATGAATTCTATTATTAACCTTTATCTTGCTTAATTAAACCTTATTCAATTTCATTATAAATTTATCTCTATATTTGCTTATATACACATAAATTCTTCACTCTGCTTCAAACACCGTTGAGATTTATATAATAACGATTACAATGATGATTGATTAACGAAACAAAGCCATTACAAGTATCTGAGAGATATTCACTACTAAGAATCATATAATGCCAGTAAACGCTTTATAGAATAAACATAAGATAAGAAAATCTATTATAACATATATACAATTGAATAATATACATCACGTAGTTGGTTAGTATATAATAATATTAACTAATATATAGAGGAATGTAGCTTCAAAATTATCATAGATATCCAATTCATTGATGTGTTTCAATAATTTGAAAGTAAAGTGTAAGCGGTGTACTTAATGATCAAATGAGAAGATAGTTTTGACTGTACAACACGACGTAAGATGAAAATCGATAATCGAAGGCTATATATATATATATATATATATATATTACGCAAATCCTTTCCAGTTTCTTTCATTTAACATTTCTTCTGATTATTATCAGAAAGGAAGATATATTGAGATTGTAGTAATTTTTTATTAATTGAATTCATGAGTCAATTAAAGTTAGACCACTATGAAAAACCTGGGAACACTGGATAACTGTTTCGTTCTAGTATGAGACTCTTCAGCAATACGCATCCAGGATTCAAAAACAAAATGTTCGGTCCCGTATACGAACTCTTAACTTCTAGACCAGTCAGATGGTATCCAACAGTGCTAATATCTAACCAAAACTGTTTAACTCAAATTATGACAATTTATGTTTATTTAATATCTAATTAGTTATTAAAAGATAATAGAAATAATAATTGAGTAAAGTAATCCTTTTAAAAGTCATATATAAATAATCAGTGAGAGAATTAAGTACAATTGAATGTAAAAACGTTGCTATATGTGCATATACTACAAGTTACAACTTCTTGACATATGTTGTTATCGCTTGGAGCAAATAATAAATGACTAGTAATCTGGGACTTATAGATGTCGATAGATAGATAGATAGATAGATAGATGTGTGGATAGATAGATAGATAGATAGATAGATAGATAGATAGATAGATAGATAGATAGAAAGAAAGAAAGAAAGAAAGATAGATAGATAGATAGATAGATAGATAGATAGATAGATAGATAGATAGATGTGTGGATAGATAGATAGATAGATAGATAGATAGATAGATAGATAGATAGATGTGTGGATAGATAGATAGATAGATAGATGTGTGGATAGATAGATAGATAGATGTGTGGATAGATAGATAGATAGATGTGTGGATAGATAGATAGATAGATAGATAGATAGATAGATGTGTGGATAGATAGATAGATAGATGTGTGGATAGATAGATAGATAGATAGATGTGTGGATAGATAGATAGATAGATAGATAGATGTGTGGATAGATAGATAGATAGATAGATAGATATATGAGTTATAGACGAGTGAAATCCTTAACTACCATAATTTCATTTATGTTATTTTTGTTATGATTTGTTCCAATACTCCAGATTATTTGTTTATTCAGATAACGGTCTTTGGAATATTTGCAACAATACTATTACTAACACTGAATATGACTATTACTACTACTACTACTAATACTAATACTAATACTAATACTCCTCCTCCTCCTCCTCCTACTACTACTACTACTGCTACTACTACTACTCAGGTTGAATTTTCGATGACAGACGTTAATTCAATATGATTATTCTGAGTATCTATTGAATTGTGAAATCTTAATATATAACTGAGTCAAATAAATGTAGATTTAGGTTTTTTTACAAGGTTACACTTATCAGCAAAGAGTATTCATAACCTTCAGAAGGGGTATTGTTTCCTGTAGACTTTAAACACATAACACCCACTTTCATTGATTTGTTTCAATTGTATTTCATCTGATGATTGACTTATTTACATTAATTTATTATTTAATTATAACCACTGTTATATTAATCTACTTCTTAAGAGTAATCAAATATGTTAGAATGGTTATGAACGACAATACAAGTGGGTAAAATTGAGAACCATATTGTAAATGAATCATTTGCAAAATATTAGACATTCATCTCACACTTTATGGTTCTTTCGTTTTCACATCAATCATTCACTGTTCTCATTCTCTTTTCTTTGATCTTCTTCATCTTGTGCCTACAGATATTTCACTTATGATTGATGACACATACTACTTATGTCTATTGACATCAGTAGTACATACCACATAGTGGTATTTATTCTTCAATTAGATGATTCTGTTTTATTTCTATGATAATTCATATTGTTTACGTTAGATTCTTATTTAAAAGAAAGATTTTTAGAGGGATTACAGATATTACTTATTCACGATCGGTAGGCTTATGATATAAAGATTCCCAGTGTTATCTCCGTTTAGAGGTTATATGTATACTCATTTAAGTAATGTTTAGTTGTATCATCCCATTACAAGCAAACAATATTTAGTAAATTTAAACTTTACCCCATTACATAAGTAAGTGGTTATCAGAATTCAGTAGCTAAGTGGATAACACGATGATGTTTGAAATAAACAATAGTGGATTCAAATTCTGAAGTAAATATTATTATTATTACTAGGGACGTTATTCAATATTAAATTTTTGGTACAATATAGAATTCTCAACACAAAGTATTTCAACAAGTTTTCCGTTTCTTATTTCTTGATCAGTTCCTTACGATTAATATTGAGTGGTCACCAGTTAGATGTTAGCGGTTCAGCAATTGACATCTGATAAATGTATATCTTTTTTGATGCATATTACCAGTAACCATGATCTCTCTGATTGAACTCTTTTGTAACTTGTACAGCGAAATGTCGTAAACTTTTCACAAACACATCGGAATAGATTATGAGACTAATAGGCATAAGGATGTGTTCAAACAAATAAACAAGAAAACAGATAACTTGTTGAAATATCCAGATGGCAAGAACAGGTAGCCCAGATATACAAGTAGGCCGCCAGACTAGGATTCAATTACATCTAGTTGATGAGTACTAAATAGGACGAAACACCCATCCTTGATTCCATTACTAGCCGTCATCCATCTTTTCTTACAATACATATCTGATTAAAATTATACACTTTATGAAAATCTTTGTACTTGGGCAAATTATCATAAAAATGTACTTTTAATATCATTAAAAAAAAAGACCCTGATGCAATGGAAATGATAGGCTATAATAATAATAATAATAATAATAATAATAATAATAATAAATTATACTCATTTGAATAATTAGAATAAAGTACTTTATTGTATTTCAAATTCAGGTCAATGAATCAAGTGTGACTGGATGGATGGTTATCATACAAAGTACAATAATAAGATCTTTAATCATATTGTGATTGGTAATAGGAACGAAATTATACAATAAATGACAATATACCATACTATACAACAAGATAATATCATAGTTACTAGTAGATATTATAAACAATTCATATTCAATATAATATAAATATTCTTGAATATAACATCAGCTAGATGAACAATAAAACAATAGAAATACTAAACATGTTCATTGTTCGGGGAATGAAAGCCTCTTTCACAGATTGTATTTAGGACATTCGAAATTGATAGCGAGATCATATCATTTAGATTATAGAGTTACCATTCAATAACTTATATTTCTAACTTTAGTCAATATACAATGTTGCTCTATTAGACATATTTATCTTACTACTATAACATGATTGTATTCAATTGATTATAAGGTTTAAGATGAATTAGTTGTTCGATAAGTTCGGCTTTTCATTTGTCCCCTAACTAAAATTAAACCATGAAATGAATTGTAGTTCAAAGAATGATAATATTATACATTCAATCAACAAACAATAATACTGTGGTGAACGAGAACACAAGTAGGCACAATTAAATGTATCTGAGTCTCATCAGACCTTCTGGTCTGGTGTATGACGAAATCTCAGCATGGATATAGAAGTCTCGACTAGCTTTTGCCAACTTGCGTCATTTATAGAGTAGGCGAGATATCCGTCTACCAACCAAAGGACAGGTTTACTACGCAGCAGTTCGTTCCGTCCTACTTTATGGCAGTGAAGCATGGCCGGTAAGAGTAGAGGATATTCGTAGGTTACTAGTATTCAATCATAGGTGTCTTCGAAACATTGCTCGTATATTCTGGGACCCATGAGTAAGCAATGCAGTTGTTCGGAAACGGGTACTTGGTAAGGATGGCAGATCAATTGATGAATTAGTAAAACTTTATCAGTTGAAATGGCTGGGACACGTATCATGTATGCTCAACCACCGACTGCCCCGACGTGCGATGTTTCGTGGTGTAGGAGTAGGTTGGTAGAAAGGAAGGGGCGGTCAGATCAAAACATGAAGTCACTAACAAGTGAACTGAGCCATGTTGGTAGATGTGGACTACCTGGTTGGTATCCGCGGGATGATATCAACCTATGGTTAGAGACCTTGAATGACATGGCTCAAAATCGTTTACAATGGCGCAGGGGCATCCACTGTTTGTGTTCTCCCAAATTCTAATCTTCTGAACTCTTCATGTCCCTTTATTTTCTCTCTTTGAAAATTTATTTGACTGGATTATACTCATTGAATAACATCTCCAAACCCTAGTGTTTCTGATTACTACCTACAATTTTACTACCTCTACCACTACGGGATTTGAATCGACAATTTTATCTCTGTGCTAATGTGGTACGGTAACTCGAACTGATGTACGTAGGTACGAAGTTCTACGTTGTTGAATGACTGATTGAATACAAAATTACAAAATCACTTACAAAAATCCAAAAACCATACAGTAAATACTTAACTTGGAAAATGTCCTTCAATTATCTAAGACTTTGTTGTTCCTTCATTTCTACATCAATCACTCTCTGTTCTCTTTCTCTTCAATTCGATCTTCTTAACCTTCTGCTACCAGGTATTTCACTGTTAATTGATGATACATAATACTTATATCTATCGACATCCGTAGCACACATCACAATAATTGTTCGAATCGGACATTAACTTATTCAATGTTAAATGATGAAATTTAAAAAGATATTAAAGCTGTTGAACATATTAATTTGCTTCGAATGAACATTTCTTAGAGAATTCTATTATCTGATACTAGTTTCAGTAAGATGATTAACAATAATAAAATACTCTTACTGCAGAGAGATTACCCAAGATTACCCAGGACAGGGTTGAAGGGCGAGTGCTGGTGGGTGGCCTAAGGAAGTAAGTAGAGGGATATTATTATATGAAGTTAAGATTTCATTAAATATGACAATCAACTGGAAAATTATTTAAAACTAGATCATTTTGAATAGTAAGGAATATCCACTAGATCAGTCATATATGATATCACCTTAGTTTGATTGTAATGAATAAAGATTTAGTTAGGGTAAACCAGGTTATTGTATTAAACAAAATTTTTATTATATTGATGATACAAATCAGATATCTGCCGTTTTCTTCCTCATTCTTTTGAAGCTTATCCTTAAACAATCAACTGCATCCTAGGTTACTAAAGGAATTAACTAATCTTCGTTGCGAACCCTTTAAGTATATGCTTTAATCTATCCGTAACCCAGGGTCGTTTACCAAAAGATTGGAAGAACGTCATAGTAAGTTCTGTCTTCAAAACAGGTACGAAGCATAAACCTGAGAATTACAGACCAGTTAGCCTAACTACTATGGTTGTTGAAATTTTAGAAAAGATTACACGGAAGGAACTGTTTAAGTATCTCGATGAAAACAAGATCCTTTCGGAAAAGCAGCATGGTTTAATAATAGGTCATTCCTGTCTCATTAACTTATTAGTGACTCGTGAAAGCTGGTGCACTCTCAAAGACAAAAAGTTACCTATAGGCGTAGCCTACATTGACTTCAGCAAAGCTTTTGACAAAGTTCCGCACAACCGGCTGTTATATAAGTTATGAAAAGTCGGATTTGGAGGAGATGTGGATAAAAGACTTCCTGGTAGGGCGCCAACAAAGAGTACGGGCGAACTCCAAGTTGTCTAGCTGGGAAACTGTGCTTAGCAGAGTGCCTCAGGGTATAGTTTTGGTGCTAGTGTTAGTCCTCATACATGTAAATGACCTTCCTCGCCTATTATCATCATCGGTCTTGCTATATGCTGACGATGTCAAGATATGGAGAGCAATACGAAGTAAGGGTGATAGCTTAAAACTTCAAAATGACCTGGAGAAATTATCTGAATGGTTTAAAACCTGGCAGTTGCCGATAAATACTTCCAAGTGTATTATGA
The DNA here is from genome assembly GCA_946903255.1 of Schistosoma spindalis. Taxonomy (NCBI): domain Eukaryota; kingdom Metazoa; phylum Platyhelminthes; class Trematoda; order Strigeidida; family Schistosomatidae; genus Schistosoma; species Schistosoma spindalis. Next base: position 3,298,138 of record OX336416.1, read on the forward strand.
TGCATAACCGTCATCAAGGTACAGAAAAATACATGATGAATAACACTGAGCTACCTGTTGTCCGTACACACAATGACTTAGGAGTTATCGTTAGCCAAAGACCTAAAGACTACTGTACACTGCCGTAAGATAGCCGCCAAAGATTTTAGAACTTTATGATCAATAATTAGGGCCTTTAATCATATCGACGCTAAAACTTTCTTGACTTTGTATACAGTATTCGTGCATACAAGCGGCTAGCCCCTGTCTAAAAAAGACAGTGAGCTTTTGGTAAAAGTTCAGAGAACAGCAACTAAGCTGATTCCCGGAATAACGAATTCCTTATCTGTACAGTACTACATGGCTGTTTCGTCCTATTGTGGGACTCCTCAGTAGTGTGCATCCACAATCCAGCTCGTGGGATTCGGACGCAGGGCCTTCAATCTCGCGCGTGAACACTTAATGTCCAGACCACTGAGCCGGCATTTAACGGTGGTAACGTCAAACCTCAACCAATCCACGAAATTGCGCGACCATCTTCCATTGTACTGAGGTAGATACCTGTCTCTACCCGACACGGACTAGCAAATAACAATAACCTTTAGGAATACATTAACCGTGTTAAAACACTACCTAATTTATGTAGTATTTGGTTGAAATCATGAAATGATCGATGTTAGATCACCATTGAAAACCTGTAAGCACTAGAAGACAATTTCGAACTAGTACGAGACTCCTGAGGAGTGAACATCCTCGATCCGTCACGCGTGACTCGGACCCAGGGCCTTCGGCTACGTGCGTGAACGCTTAACCTCTAGACCACTGAGCCGATATCTGATGGTATTAATGTCTAACTTCAACCAATGTAGTATTGTTGTGAAGGAGAACACATCTGGGGACAATCAAGTGTTACGGAATCTCTTAGTAAAATCTAAGAACCACACAGTAATACATCATTTGCAAAATATCCATCAACTGTCTCAGACTTTGTGGTTCCTTCATTTCTATACCGATCACTACCTGTTCTTTTCGACTTCCTCAACCTTCTACTATCAGGAATTCTACTTTCGACTGGTGATATCTGTGGACACCAGTAGCACACACCACAAAATTACTAATAATCATGATTAAGTTATTTTATCTAAATAAATATTTATATTGTAATTACGATCAAATTACATACGTTGACGGTAAATTATAAATCTGTTTTCTTTTTGATGATCAAGGTATTTATGATAAGCGTTTACTTTGAAAAGTAATGATGACTTCTGCTAGATTCAAATCCACATTACTGCCAGAAGTAATACCATTATTCTCGGAGTTCTAGTGAGAAGCCATGACCAGTGGAGCTAATCCGTGTCGGGTAGAGACAGGTATCTACCTCAGTACAATAGAAGATGGTCGCGCAATTTCGTGGATTAGTTGATGTAAGACACTAATACCATTGGATGCCGGCCTTCTCAGTGGTCCATTAGGTTAAGCGATCGAGCGCAAGGCTGAAGGCCCTGGGTTCGAATCCTGCGAGAGGGATCGTGGATGCGCACTGCTGAGGCGTCCCATACTAGGACGAAACGGCCATTCAGTGCTTCCAGGTTTTCAACGGTGGTCTAACATCAGTCGATTCATGATCTCAATCGTAAAACAAATATGTTGTATTGAAACCTAGGTTAGATATCACTCTTTATGTGCCAGTGTATATTTGCATTGAACTGACCAGTCATGACAACTTATCTTTCTCATGAAAGGATATAGCAGGGTAACTACAATAGACTATGTGAATTCTATTTTTCAAATTATTCTTTAGACAGTTTCACAATCAATATCTTCCTTAAATGAAATGAATCCTTTACTGTGTGAAACACACATGAAAGTGAAAGACACAGGTGTTTATTAACAATTGTCTAAGCAAAATGCTTCGGATCTGTTGGCCAGACACTATCAGCAACAACCTACTGTGGGAGAGAATAAACCATATCCCAGCGGAGGAAGAAATCAGGAAGAAGAAGTGTTGGAAGTCGATAGAACACACATTGAGGAGAACACTCGAATGTGTCACAAGTGAAGCTCTTTCCTGGAACCCTCAAGTCCAAAGGAGAAGAGAAAGACCAAAGAAAATATTGTGCCGAGAAATCGAGACAGACATGAGAAGAATGAATAACAATAGGATAGAACTAGAAAGGAAGGCCCAGGACAGAGTGTGTTGGAGAATGCTGGTTGACAGCCTATACTCCACTGGTAGTAAGAGGTGTAAATTCACAAAAATTCACCAAAACCTTTCTTCAACTAATTTCACATTATTAAACAATACATTACGGTCAACTAACTATACTGACAAATTCTATACATACTTATAAAAAATGTATACACATTTACTCAAACACTATACAGGTAGTTGATAGTTTCTATTGATCAGTAGATATCCTGAGTGGATTGCTTTCATATTGTTACCTAGCCTCAGGTGTTTTGTTCAAGTTAAACAGTAGATACTACGCTTGAATCCTAGTGTGGACGTTAACTATGAGATACATGTGCATCCAACTGACGAGTTCAAAATAGGATAATACCTCAATAGTCATATCCACTGATAGCTACTCTTCGACTTCAATAATATACAAGTAGTCAGATACTTTCAAATATAATCACAAATATGGAAGTTAAGAATAATTATATTTATAAACTATTGACTCCCTCTTCTTAAAAAAAAAATAACACACCAGATATTGTAATGTGTTCATACATTTTGTTGGGATGATCCAGAAAATTTCTCGCAAAAGACACGCAAGGATCAGGAAACATTAAGAAGCATTTCATCCAATCAGCGTTCACTTGGAGTTTAGCCAGAAACATCAAGAAAGTGAAACGTCACATATAGAGGTTCTGATTAGCTGATTGTTATACTGCTACTATGTTTAGTAGCATTCCAGAATCTTCGAGTAACCCAAGGACATTTAAAATATTATAAAAACCCTATGTTTTCTGTATAAAAATGAACCTCTAGAGTAAAGTACTTTCGCATACTTTGGGCGTTCTCTCTTGTGTTCAGGTCGCTGTATAGTTCTAGCTTGGGGGTTACAAGAAAAGCTTAGGAACCGTGTATAGCGTTCAAATTGCAAGACTTATCACATTTAAAAATAGAAGATTAAATTGGATTGTAAAAGTTCAGCAGTATACTTTGAAACACAAACCGAGTTACATAATTGGTGACTGATAGTCTCAACCTCACATTTAGTTGTCTTGATGTTTCACCTGGATATGTAACATTATACTTACTACATTTTATTTCATAAACACAATTATGTTGTTCCTCCTTGTGTATTAGATCTTTGATTCTTACTAGTTTCGACCTTAGAAGCACATTCCTAACTCCTCAGATGATGTAAGGAAACTCGAAAACAAGTCAGTGATAGCATTATACTCATGTAAATCTGAACTACTTATTCCATTTTATCTATGTCTTATTATCTTTATAATAGCAATTAAATACAACTGTTCTTATTAGTTACTTTATCTGAATATTTCAATAGTTGAGATCATTAGTCAATTGAAGCTAGACCACTGTAAAAAACCTGGAAGCACTGGACGGCCGTTTTTTCCTATTGTGGTACTCCTCAGTAGTGCGCATCTATAATCCCGCCTCGTCAAATTCCAACCCAGGACTTGTCAGTCTCGCGCAAGAACTTTTAACATGTACACCACTGAGATAGCCGGGATCCAATGGTGTTAATGTTTAATTTCAACTAATCCACGAAACTGAGCCACACATGCACCATTGTCTTCAGTAAGTTACAATCTTACAACAGACCTGATTGAACCCCACTGGTTACTGCTTCTCACTAAAACTTCAAGAGATACCACTTGAAGCTAATCATTAGAAATCCACACCGTTAGATACCGGCTCAGTAGTCTAGAGTTTAGGCATTCGCGATAATGAAATGAGAAGACGAAGTTTATCGGAATTATATGATATATTTGCGTAATTCATTTCGAACAATCTGATCACACATCAACACTTGTTAGGAACATTTATATACCGTTGCGACCTATTTTGGACATGTCGAGTTCACCATACCACCGAATCGCCAAATGGTTAGCGGAAAAATTGGAACCGGTTAGAAGGCAAGTATCTAAATATTCTATTCATGATACTTTTCAATTTATTGATCGTATTAAGAACATTAATACTTCCGGAAAACACATGTTCTCGCTTGACGTTAACTCTTTGTTCACTAGCGTACCTTTAACCGAAACGATATGCTATATATGTGAGTATATAGATTCTAACAACATAGATCTAGGTTTACCGACTGAACACTTGAAAGAACTATTGTTACGCTGTACTTTTAATGTCCAATTCAGTTTCAATAATGAAATATATAGACAAAGGGATGGGATCGCAATGGGGTCTCCATTGGGTCCAATTTTAGCAGACTGTTTCATGGCAAAAGTAGAAAACGACCAACTCCGTTCAATGATCAATCGATTTCACCTATACGTGAGATACATGGACGACACGTTTATCGTTTGTGACAATAATATTGATCTAGATGATATTTTACACACTTTTAACTCATGCCACCCATCCATAGACTTCACGTTAGAAAGGGAACTAGACCAATCAATTCCTTTTCTCGATGTACGTCTGATGAGAAGGAGTAATGGTTCTTTAAAAAGATCGGTCTTTAGAAAACAAACATGGAATGGCCAGCTAACCAACTTCTATAGCTGGGTCCCGTTAAGTAGAAAGAGAAATCTTATCCATTCTTTATGTTATCGAATACACCAGATATGCAGTACGGAATGCATTAACGAAGAACTCGCATTCCTCAAGAAAACCTTGAAGGAAAATGGCTACCCAGAACGGTTCATAGAAAAGAATCTGAATAGAAGTAATTACGACAAGAAATCTAGTTGTTCCGTTCCGAAGAAAAACCTTTATATAAGTCTGGAATTTAAAGGTGATCGAACATCAGATGTGATCAAAAATCGTCTAACAACAACGATTAGAAGAACATTTAATGCAGCTAAACTGCGAATAACATTCACTAGTAGGAACTTATTTTCTGTATCCATAAAAGATAAGCTTCCGCGTCTGGTCGCCTTTATGTGCATCTATCAGTTCACCTGCTCTTGTGGAGCAAGGTACATTGGCCGTAGCCAGCGCTCGCTTTCAACTCGGATACGGGAACATATTCCAGCTTGGTTCTATAAGGGTGAAAGGAAAGCAGTTAGGAGTTCTATACTTGAACACCTTATCGACTGTAACCATTCTACAGATCCACAAATTGATTTTAAGGTTGTTTATATGATTCGTCCAAATCTACCTAGATTTCTTCGTATCCAACTCTTAAAAATAGCCGAAGCTCTTACCATTCAGGAGCTTAAACCAGAACTATGCGTACAAAAGAAGTACGTCTTATCGCTATCGTTACCTTGGCCTTAATTATTTTGATTATTCTATTATTATTATTATTATTAATGTTGCATTCCCCCCTTTACTTATGTCTTATATTCTCATTGTTTTTATTCGTAAATACTCATCATATTACCTTATTTATTTATTTTTCACACCTCTATGACCTTTAATTATTGTAACAAAAAACATTTTAATCATCTTATTATATTCACTAAATCTATTGTTATTATTCGTATTACGTAATCTAGTATTATAACCCCTTTTTATTATGTCATGGTTAACTGTGTTCACTGGTTAGCGTTTTTTTAGCGAGTTAGTTTTCTACGGGATGGGGTCGCTAACCCCATGCCCAACCCTCCTCCTTTATCCGGGCTTGGGACCGGCAGTAGCCCCCGGAAAGGGACTCCACCTCTGAATGGTAACATAATATAAACTCGCTTTTCGGGTGCCAGAAGCGTCATAGTTCTAGTCGTATTACAACCCTTCCAGAGGTTTATGAACTTCAAAGAATAAGAGTGGCTAAATTAAGGTGTGAAATTCATGACATCATTAACTGTGTCAGTAGATTGGGACTATTTAGTTTGAGTGTGCAAATTAGTTGCAATCAGTGATTAATGACCTCGAATGACATGACTAACAAAATCTATTTGGAGCAGAAGCTTTCACTCTCTATCTTCTATCAGATTTTGAGTTTCAATATAATGCCATATTTATTATTTTACTAGTTCATTCCTTCTTTAAGTACCATATTATGTATGTTTTGTTTTTTTCATAATGAATGACAAAATTGTTACTTTGACTCCTTTGTTATGTATCTTATTAAGTTTATCTTGCTGTTCGAATGTGATAAGGGCACTTCGTCTGATGTATATTTAAGATAATTCCCAAATCATTTTAAAGGGTTAATTTTGATGGAGTTTTGTTCTTTGACGCGGATGGCTTGGTCGATTAGCCTTTATCGTTCTTCTGAACGACATTATCAACACAAACTTGAAGCTTCACGACCAAACCATCCAACTCAGAGAACAAAACTTCATCAAAATCATCCATCTGAGCTACAAATCTTCTCAACCATTTTAAAGGGTTGGTTAATGAGTTCAGATTTCACTATTCAAAGACATATGGGATTGTTTTAATAGGTTTACTGTATTTTATGATGGATAATATTGTTTTTAATGCAAATTATTGAATAGTGGTTAACGATGTAATCAAGCACATGTGCTTCGTCTTATTTCGGACACTTGAGTTAGATTAATCTGCATTCCAGTGATGAGAACACAATGATTTGAACCTAATGCCTTTTGTTTTAAACGACAAACACATTATCCATTGAGTAACTAAGTTCCCATAATCACAGGAATGCTCAACAAGAATAAATCTCATATTAAATGGTTTGAATAATCTTGTTACTAATTATAAGGATTGAAATTGATTGATATTTTTTGACATTTATATATTCTGAGGAGACTGTCACAAATTCCAAATAGTGTTGGGCCAAATATTTAGTTACTTATTTAAACACATAAACATTGGTACAAGGAGGCACCAAATAAATATGCGTCACACAAATCATTCAATTTATGTGAGGGATGGGATATTGCCCGGTTGCCCAAACCGAAGCACATGGTTCTCTTAAGTGGGACACCCAGAGCCTTTGACCTAAAGGTTTAGTCCATAACAGTGGTAGCCGATGACCAATAGTTGGCGCATACGCCATTTGTTCTTTTAGGATAATACTGGAGCTCATGTACATCATTAGTTTGGAATCAGGGTTTTCCAACTCCCATCCATCAACCCGTTAAAAAAGCGGATATTCGCTTTTCATTCTCTCAATTTCTTATTCAACAATAAATCTGCGAGAAGATAGTGATTAGGACCTCCCTGACATTGTTTGTATGCATATGGACACTTGAGAGCATTTGGAGAGATAGATCTGACTCTCTCCACTCTCAGCCGTACCAGGGTAATAAGCGTTTGAAATGTAAAGCATCAGGTTCAAGTCTCAATATGAATCTCAACACTGAGATTGAGTTTTATTCAACTGATAAGTCTCAAATAAGATGAAACACACAATCTTAATTCTATTGCTCACCACATACCAAATATGTTAAAACTATTATTTTAATTCGATTTGTCTTATGACTTTAGTTTTTATCATACCCTTAAATAAAGTACATTTTATCTTATGAATTTGAGTACTTCATTAAGTTGACACATAATGTGATTCCAATGGTTTCAGTCTATTTTTACTATAAAAAATAACACCCATAAAAGTGCATGGAATTACAAAAAATTAACAAACAATCATATTCAAGTACTGTAATGAATGAGAACACCAATAGGTATAATCGAGTGTAGAATCTCAGAACCATAAAGTGAATAAAGATGGATAGCGGCTAGTAGTAGAATCCAGTTTGACAAGCGTTTCGTCCTATTTGGGACTCATCAGCTGGATGTACCTGCATCTCAGAGTTGATTTTCACTCTGGGACTTGAACACAGTACCATTTGCTCCAAACGCCATTGAGTTATCCACTCAACTACTGAATCCTGATAGCCACTTGTTTGTGTGATGGGGTGTATTTAAATTCACTTGATATTGTTTTGCTTGTATCTTACCACTGCTAGCCACTATCCATCTTTGTTTAGAAAAACTTATGAATTAAGTCAATATCGAGGTATACACACAGTATACACATATGTCAATAACAGACTGATCAATTGCAGTCTTAAAACCATAATGAGAAGGAAGATACAAACAAAACAATTACAAGTGAACATAAAGTAAATACTTCATTTACAAAATATCTACGAATTGCCTTCGACTTCATTGTTCCTTTATTTCCACATCAATCATTCACTGTTCACGTTCTCTTTTCTTTCATATTCTTAATCCTCTGCTGCCAAGTATTTCACTTTCAAAGGATGATACATACTATACTTATATCTATCGACATTAGTAGCGCACACCGCAGTACCACATTTAACTTAACATTTTACTTATTAATTGAATCTATCAGTTAATATTTACACTAAAAATATCGTACCGGATGAATTTACTTATAATTTATCATGACTCCATTACATAATGCATAACAATTTGATAAGTTCTCAATTTGATTCTTAGTATAAACAACAAAAAATTATGTTTTAAAGACATTCACCTGACGAGTCCAAATAATACAAAATGTGATTCCCAATTTCGAATGTGTTGTGACTTTCACTCCGGCTAGTTATTACGTGATTTATTCACCAATCAAAATACGGCTTATTCAATCTCAATATTGTGCTAAACCAATGATGTTCGACCGGTATGAGCAGCCTAGCGTCTTTATTGATTCGTTTCCCTCATAATCCTTCCAGTTGAGCACAGAACACTAACATCAGCTTTCAGTATGCGAATCATTTATTTCAAACATATTTGATTTATATACCAGACAAAAAAATAACATTACACCATAAGATAAGAAATAACATATATACAAGATCAAGCCAAAAAGTGGCTGTAAACGTGGGGGACTGTAATTAATAGACCGAGCAGAACTGAAGAACAGTAAATGGTATTATAATAGTCTATGAGTCAAACTGAAGCTTATAATAAGAGGAATGTAGATATACATAATCTAGTTATTGAATGGTTATATAATAAGAATATATGTATATCATTACTCCATGAATAGTTGTAAGAAGTTACAGGTATTTACTTACTTACTTACTTACGCCTGTTACTCCTCGCGAAGGAGCATAGGCCGCTTACCAGCATTCTCCACGCAACCCTGTCTTGGGCAACCCGTATTTAGGAATTGATCAAATATGTTACAAATCTATATCCCATATTGTTATATGTGAATATCAGATCATTAAGAGGAAACTAAGAGGAAAATATCAAGGAAGTTAATAAGGTAATATAAATAAAAATAAAGTATCATTTATTTAAATTGTCAGCGTCTTCTCATACTGATTAGTGTTACATACTACTTATGTTGGAAGACATAAGTAGTATACAATATTTTGGAAATAATAATTGCAGAATTCATGCCAGTTTATAGACATGATCAGTTTAATATAAATAGTATCATTAGATGTAGAGAAAAAATAAACATGTGACATAAGATTGTTTTAAGTTGACTACTTCAAAAAATTATTTAAGTAGTACATTTATGACATGTATTTTACAACAAGGTAATGCATCAACAGGAAACTTCTTCAGTGGACATCCTGTTGATTTATAAACGATACATTTAAGGTTATTTCCTGTACCACAATGAATCAATGGTAATCACTTGCAACTAGAAAATGTGAAATGGAAACAGAGAGCATGGAACGACAAAGTAATAATTACCAAAATATGTCAATCAGATCTACTATAATGCATGTGTCATGTGACTCAATGATATACTATTCATGTTAGATATTATTCAAATTATTTAGAGTTGCCAGGGTTGGTTTTAACCTTACGTAAAAACAGATAGGTGGTTTTGCTTAGGGTATTCAATAATGAGAATAGCTAAACATTTAAAGATCCTAAAACCTCACTTGTGAAATACGATACACCTACAGGTATTAGAACATTTAATACATTTTCAGAAGAGCACTATGAATCAATGCAGCGAACAAAGGATAGGAGTGATTCTATCATACAGGTAGATTGTGGTAGATTATTCTAGAGTCTGAAACATTTACAGTAAAAGTAATTCATATATATAGACAGAGATGATTTAGAATGAGTTTGTTACACTAGTAACAATAAATGACAATTCTAGGGATTTGTAGATGATGCCAAGACAACTTTAAATGATTATGATTAAGAATTGTTCACCTAATCTCAAAATGATACATTCAAATAGACAGTAGTTGAGTATGATTACAAATGCCGAAATTAATTGAAAGATCACAAATTTATAGATTATATCTTCAGATGTAGTTTTTAAACATCAGTTCTACTGAATAGAAAATAAGGATCTATGGATTCTGGGTAATTGTAATTGCGTATGTGATTCACAGTTGATTGAACTGGTGATATTTGAGACCACATAAATTGACATCTATGTAAATGGGACTATTACTACAAACTGATAACCCCTTAAGAATATCTGGAAATTGTATATAACTAGATATATTAGTAAGTATGGGTCAGCAGTGCAGACTATAGGGCAGGATCAGATTTAAATACTGCAAATCTCAGCTATCATATCATTGTTTAAGTAGTCTGGATTTTCGAAAGTCAACTATTATCTAATATAGTGTAGTCTTTATCAATTATTACACATTCAATTAACTCATGATCTCAACTATTGATATTACTATAATTTCTACAAAAACCCCTTCTGATGTTCATCAACATAAGGTGATTAGTGACTGGCTTCAAGAGGTATTTCTTGGAGTTTCAGAAAGAAGCAGTGATCAGTGAAGTTGTGAGATAGCAACTGACTGAAGACAATGGTGGATGTGTGGATCAATTTTGTGGATTAGTTGAAGTTAGACATTATTACCATTGGATCCCGGTCGGCTCATTGGTCTAGAGGTTTATCCTTCGCGCTCCAGACTGATAAGTCCTGGGCTGGAGTCTGACGAGGTGGGATCGTTGCTCTAAGATAGCTGTCAGTTAGAGCACAATTTTTGATTAATTTTGATAGTTTTTTTTTGAAAATTTCATATTACATTGTTTGCAGCATTGATTTTGTTGTTCATGTACGGATGTTAGATGGTACTTATTTACTTACACCTGTTACCCCTCGTGGAGGAGCATAGGCCGCGGACCAGCATTCTTCGTCGAACTATGTCCTGGACAGTCCTATGCAGTTGCCATTCATTTTTTTCATGTCTGTTTACAATTCCCGATGAAGTGTGTTCATTGGTATTACTCTTTTTCTTCCCCCTTCAAGATTCCAAGTTAGAACTTGCTGTTTGACGATTTCCACAATGTATGTCCTATCCATCTTTAACATCTTTTCCTAATTTCCTCTTCAGATGGAAGCTGGTTTGTTCTCTCCCACAGTAGGTTGTTGCTAGTGGTATCCGGTCAGCGGACATTGAGTGTTATTCGTAGACAATTGTTTATAAATACCTGAACTTCTTGATGATGGTTGTAGTAGTTCTCCAAGTTTCAACTTTGTATAGTAGAAGTGTCTTGATATTCGTATTGAAGATTCTGACTTTGATGTTGATTAACAGTTGTTTTGAGTTTCATATGTTCTTCAGCCATAGGAATGCATACCTTGTTTTGCCAATCCTTTCCTTTACGTCTGCATCATTTCTTTCTTGTTTATCGATGATATTGTCCAGGTACGTGAAACTTTCCATCTCTTCCAGAGCTTTTCCATCGAATGTGATAGAATTGGCATTCTCTATGTTGTATTTGAGGATGAATATTAAATGTTTTTTCCTACAAAGCCATTGTTATTCAGTACTATATCAATGATTATATTAGGGTTTTTTGGTGAAATTCTTATAAAATATGTACAATATATTTTTATCAAATATTCCTATTCACATTCACTTAGTGTTGTTTTACTTGTATCTTCCGATTGTTATTTAGGACTGCAATTGATGAGTCTCTTGTTGGCATACGTGCATATTGTATGGATTGCCTCAATATAGCCTTAAGTTACAAGCATTATGAGCAAAGATGGATGGTGGCTAGCAGTGGAATCTAGGTTGACGCGTGTTTCGTCCTATTTGAGACTCATCAGTTAGATGTACCTGCATTCCAGAGTCCCAAAAGGAACATCAACTCTGGCATGCAAGTACATCCAGATGACGAGTCTCAAACAGGACGAAACACGCGTTCTGGATTCCACTGCTAGTCACTATCCATGTTTGTTTGATTCCTATTCGCTCCTTATTTTTCCATAGTTCCTAGAATATCTATAATCATAAATACCAACATTGAATATTTTATATTGAATTTCGAATATAAACTATTTAATGACAATAGGAAGTTTGTGTTTACTCAAAAACAAACATCAATTCCTTGGTTAATTGATATTTTTACTCATTAAATTTAGATATTTTCTGGTTAGTGTTTTTTTAGCGAGTTAGTTTTCTACGGGATGGAGTCGCTAACCCCATACCCAAACCTCCTCCTTTATTCGGGCTTGGGACCGGCAGTAGCCCCCGAAGGGACTCCAGGCGGAGTTAAATTTAGATTACATAACTTTTTTTAAGTTGTTTTTTTCAGTGAGACTGTACATTAAGATGACGTATGTAACAAAAATGTAATTACAATAGGCTGTATAACCCACTGAAATAACGATATTCTCATAGAGATGAATTTTATTTTCATATATATCATCTTGGGTCTATTTACGTTTGTCAAGCTAAACAGTTTGATTTATATGTTGTTATCATCTCTTCCTATGTATCATCAGCACAAAATTTCAAATAGGAAATATAAGTTGGCAATGAAGTGGTTCAAAACAACCAGGCTTGACAACAGATCTGATAACCATAATTGTGTTCTCGAGTGTAAGCGCTATTGAGTAATCTTATAATACGATAAATTTTTTTCTAGTACCATAATTGACTTTCAATTGTTGTCAAGTAAATATCTATCCATATTGTAAATTAGATTTTAAATAATCTTTATATACTTTCTTCATGAATAAGTTTAATTGTTATGAACACTGTTCATGTATTATTTTTAGATTTATCGATTCCTGTAAATAAGATACCTCATTTATTTCATAGAAATTAATAATTTTTGTAACTATGTAAAAGAAATCAATAAATTAACTTAAGAGAAAGTGGACAAGTTTATTATTTGAGGAAAGTTCAAATTAAAACTGAACTACAACAACTACCATCAAGAAGGTACAAGTATTTATCAATAACTGTCTACTCAAGATACTCAACATCCATTAGCCGCATACCATCAGTAACAAACTACTGTGGGAGAGAACCAACCAGCTTTCATATGAAGAGGAAATTAGGGAAAGACGATGGAAATAGATACGATATTTATTGAGGAAATCATCAAACTGCAATACGATGTAAGCGGTAACTTGGAATCCCGAAGGAAAGTGGCAAAGAGGAAGGCCAAAGAGCACATTACGTCGGAAAATAGAAGCGTATATGAAAGGGATGAATAAAAACTGGAAAGAGCTGGAAAGGTTTGCCCAGGACAGGGTTGGATGGAGAATGCTGGTAAGCGGCCTATGTTCCTTCGGGAGGAGTAACAGGCGTAAGTAAGTAATACATTGTTACTTAAATTAACTTATCAAATGGAAAGACAAACATCATGAATAGGTAATTAGAAATAGATGAATTTCTGGGAACAATCAATCGAATTGATGTCTATGAAACAGATTGTTAGTTTGAATGAAACAAGAGTATCAACTATGATAGAATAATCTGAATTCATTTCCATTTCGTGGATTCTCTTCAGCTACTTGCAACCGTAGTCATTTTGAAATATTACAAAATATCAAACAGTAAAAACTGATAACTGAACAAATGGGTTCAAATTATATAGACATTTTTATTTAGTTAGTTAAATACATGAACATTGGTACAAGGAGGCAGCAAACAGATATGCGTCACACAAATCATTCAATTTATGTGAGGGATGGGAAATTGCCCGGTTGCCCAAACCGAAGCACATGGTTCTCTTAAGTGGGACACCCAGAGCCTTTGACCTAAAGGTTTAGTCCATAACAATGGTAGCCGATGACCAATAGTTGGCGCATACGCCATTTGTTCTTTTAGGATAATACTGGAGCTCATGTACATCATTAGTTTGGAATCAGGGTTTTCCAACTCCCATCCATCAACCCGTTAAAAAGACGGATATTCGCTTTTCATTCTCTCAATTTCTTATTCAACAATAAATCTGCGAGAAGGTAGTGATTAGGACTTCCCTGACATTGTTTGTATGCATATGGACACTTGAGAGCATTTGGAGAGATAGATCTGAATTTCTCCACTCTCTGCCGTAAGAGGGCATTCGGGGGCATATATAGACATATATACAAAGTACGTGTAGTCTTTCATCATTTCAGTTTCTAACGTACTAGCATATATCATTTAAGATTATTTTACATTTCAATATGAATATGATAGTCAACAAGAAACTATTGAGGTGTACGTTACTTATGTCAACAGATATAAGTAGTATGTAACACCAGTGAAAAGTGGAAACCGTAGTAACATAAGGCTATGATGGTCGACCTGAAGAAAACAGAAGCGGAATAGGAGAGGAATTGTGAGTTGGAAGAATTGTACAGAATGTGAAGGACAAATGATGGAATATTTAATGTATGGTTTTTATATTTTACAAAAATATTCTATAATTTCGTACTAGAATCTATTTGGTTATCCACAGCTCTGTTCTCGTCCATTACACTTTAGCTGATAAATGAATTCACACCATTCTATTTCAGTAGTTGTACATGATTCGTTTAGATTCGCAACAGGTAGTAATTATTTGATGTTTTTAGAATTTTCTAATCACTTTTAAAAAGGCTCTAAAAGCACATTTGTTTTGCAAGTTAGTTCTGAAGAACATGTTCAAAGTGAAGATGAAAGATCGATTATTAAAACATCAGTTAGACCATAACTTATGGACGAATCAATCGGATTTAAGATAGCAGGTCTTGAATTTTGGCACGAAGTTCATCCATTCATTTTGGCATTATAGCTGATGTTAGCTCATGATGAAAACCCTAATTCTAATAAATAACCTGAACGTCGAACTGTGAATATAAGTCTTAGTTCTTCACACTAATTTTTAATCCTTAATTAACTATTGAATGTAGGTGGATATCCTCAAGGTGATTCAAGCATAGCTTAAAGATCGTCCATAGATCTAGTTTGAAAAACACATTATCATTAAAATATATTAGCTTGAGCTCTTCAAAATCTTAAAATTCAAATTAAACTTTCATCTAGTAATGTTACAATTATCTGTGGCTCATTGAAATGATTCAGTGAGTACTTTTAAAGATCTAACTAACATCAGGGTGTCTTAAAAATTAAAAGGACAAACGTTTTACTTCCATGGTATTTATATTAAGTACAGTCTTTTTTCAGGTACATATGATTTGTTAGTTTATGCTGTACGTTAGTCAACAGAAGTGCCTTTTGTCTTTTTTTTTGTCTTTTTAAACGACTACTGAATATGGCTTAAGTAATAGTATTAATTTTGTTACAAACTAAAATAGAAAAGGAATTATTGGTGTGATCTAATGACTTGACTTGTATAACCTAAATCTAGTAAAGATCATTCAACGATTGTGCTAAGTTTCAGTTTAATTAACTAAAAAACTTGGTAAGAGAACAGGGTGTTTATTGAACGGATCAGTCATTGTTATTCGATCTAATATCCAAAATGTATGTCACGAGCTTGTACAATCCGATTGATTTCTTTATGCTCGCTCCTTATTGTTTCGGTACAGTTTAATGTATTTGGTGATTATCAATGTAATAGTTATTTTAAATTAATGAGGTTAATAGGGTCTACATATGCGATCTAGACTTGATATAAACCGTAACCATGGTGATTTATGTATTTTTGGTAATAAATATGCAAGAAATCTTGATAAGATTTGCATTTTTTTCTTTTAAACAATCAGGTTGGTTAATATGACCTAAGGTATTAGTACCATCTGCTTGGACATGGATGAGGGGTATTCAAGCATAACATATCATTGAAAACGGTAAATTCATCCTCACCTTATAATACGTAACATTTAGATACTTACAGTTGTAGCTGCATTTTGACATGGGAGTTTGAGGAACTTGTTTCATAAAAAATACTCTTAGGTCAAGCTTTAAAGACTGATTATTGTGTAGTGTGAAGACACCTTTGTCTTATACAGTCTCTTCGAACACAAATTGGCCAGATTTAGCCGTTTCTACAAGCTATCAAAAACGAGAGCATCAAGAAGGCACTTAATAAGTCAATCAAAATGCACAGATAGAATACTAAAATGTCCCGAGATAAGATGCAGTATGCATCACTAACTAGTGGAACCAGTTTTACTCACGATATTGTCAGGATTAATAATATCACACCATTGATGAGATGGATAAAAGTAAGATTAGGTTTCTGGTAGCGCATTAAAGTTTGATGTCATAATGGTCATTTTAGTGTGTAATAGTCACTGGAGATTTGTGTTTTTTAAATGAAATCAAGAATCTGATTCATCAGAGTTCATACATCAAATTACTTCTTTACAAATGTAAACTAATTTGAAAAGGTAACATTGCACGTGCAAAATGTTTCGGAATGGTAAACGTATCCTGTTTCAGTCAAAAAGAAGATTTACGCTGTTATCAGTTAAGAGGCTCACTAGTAATCGATGAATCTCTCTGAGATCATTTAGACGGAAACTATTCTGCCCTACTCCGATTGGGGATTTCTTCCGAGTACATTCCACTTACCCAAGACATTCGTTCGATTTGTTCTTAGAATTCTATATGTGAAACTAAAATTACTGGATAATAGTGAATGTCAAACAGAACTACTAAGCGGAAAGGTTGCAGGCTGTTTGATTTATCTCTGAGTTATTCAATTGTTTTATAAAATCAAACCAAGTATCACATAGCACCCTCCTTTAAGCTACTGTTACGAACTACAAAGTAACCTTAATTATCAGTTCCTGCGATACGAACTTTATTATTTGTACAGGAAAATTTATCCTATTAATATTTGTAATTAAAGAATGTTAATGAGTAACATTATTGATAAATCGACCTGGTACATTCATAGAGATCTCAGAATTATTTTTTCTGTCTACTTATTGTCCAAAATGATGGCAAGATAGTTTTCCTATAGGTGTTCTACAGTCATCAAACCATACTGTCATTAGGCGTCTGTAGTGATAAACAAATCTACAAATTCAACAGCTCTGTAAGTCTTCGACATTTGATGCTGACTGCATTAGTTTTACTGGATCCACCTAGCTGGAGGTGCTCGGTCACGCACCCGCAGCAAATCACGAGTGGGTACACTGTGCTTCACATCGCCTACAACCGAACCTAGATTGATCCCTTCCCGATATATCGATAGCTTATCAAATATATCTTCAAACCTCTTCACTTTTGACTTCTGATTTACTGAGTTGATATATTTCGATTATAAGACGTGTTAATGTTAAAGACGTAAAACTCCGGATACTTGCGGCATCTTTATGGCTCTCCAGAACTGAGTTTAATTATTCAGGATGATTTCCAGTAGTGAATGCCTCGTCTGGTAATTTATTCTCCACGTCCACTATCTTTAGGCAAGATTTTCTCTTACTAGAGGGTCTTAAATGAACAACAAATGAGATGGTTCGACTAAGGAATAGGCTCTTCACTTCTCACTTAGAGAATTTTAGTTTATACAGTACAGAAATAAAAGGGAGATAAAACTATGATGTATCAGTTATATGAGACATTAAAGAGAAAAAATGCATTTGTAAAATCTCAGCGAATGAATTTTAAGTAAATCCAACGTTTCGCCTGGCAATCTGGTCCAAGCTTTTTCAAGGAAAATATAATCAAACAACAAAATTATCGAATATAAATAGGTACATGGTTCTCTGGTTTACTGTATACTGAATAAGTCATCAGTTATATGGTTTATAACCCCTGTGTTTTTGAAGTATTTTCTCACATTTGGAGGATTACCTTCATTGATTCTTTAAACACTATGAGAAAGATAAATTCTTTTTCACTGGCCTTATGCAGAAAGACCAAATCGGTAATCAAACTCCCTAGTAGATGCTCAGTTTGCTGAGGAACATCCACATTTTAGTTGTGTCGTAAAATTTTTTGGGTATATGATTACGTCGTATTACTTGCATATGACTCGTATTCCTCCAAACTAGCATTCAGGAACTTCAAGATTAACATCATTCAACTGGGCGTTCAATAATGGTAAACAGTGAAACTAAGGCTATTGAAAAAGGCTTTTCACACAAAGAGACTTATTTACAGAGAATATATTCGCTTGGCTTATAGCCGATTTCATTGAATTCTTCACGCCTATTTGCAAACCAGTAGTGTAGCGATACCCTCATACTTTCATCTAGTCTATTTTGTTCTGAACAGATCTGTTCATTAAATGTATGCTTTTAACCTTGTAAAGTAATTTAGGACCCTTCTATACAACTCTCGTATCAATGGCCTTCTTAACTTCGTCGGTGAGTACCTTTATGTGTTATTGTTTTATGTATGTCTATAATTTATACTCTGCAATCCGTAAATTATTCACTTGATTTAAAGACTGGGTCAATCATTATTCATTGAGTAAGCTACTGTTGCTACTTCAAGTCATATCTAATGCTACCAATCTGGGTGTTTGAAATCTTCAGTCTTCACTATTAAAGATAGTAAGTTGGTGAGCCTATGTTAATCCTGACAGATTTCCTTCCAATGAAGATCCCGCTTCTCCTTGAAAATATTCACTGATGTGACTAATACCACTTGTTCGGATAAGGCGTTCCAGTCACTGACTACCCGACGGGAAAAACGGGACCCCACTTTAAGTTTATTAGATCGCGGTTTGTGAACCTTGTTGCTATAACCTCGGAGATTATTAGTGCTGGAAGGAGCAAGAAGATAAGACATATTAACACGCAAATCATAATTAAAGATACGAAATGCCGGTATAAGATCACCTCGCGTCCTACTTTCCTACAAGGGAAAAAGGAATGGGCATTTTAAGCGCTTATCGTAAGGGAGTTTAGAAAGACCCTTCATTAATTTTGTTCCCACACGCTGGACACGCTCAAGTGAGTTAGTATCCTTTGCCAGACATGAGCTAGCTGCTTGGATACAGTACTCTAAGTGTGTTCTTATATAGGTGGGATATAAAATTCTAAACATTCCCTTGTCAAAGCATTTGAATGCTCGGCGAAGTGAACCTTTGATAGCAGCTACGTTGCAATGCGTAGTTGTTTTCAAATCATGACCTATTATCACTCCCATGTCTTTATGTGCTTGAACGCATGGAAGAGGTGAACCATCACTTGTATAATTGTAACTGTTACCGTGTCCGATGCGCATGAACACACTTTTCCTAGAATTGACTTCTTAGCCTCAACCTCGATCCCACCTAACAAAATCATTTGAGTCAGCTTGGAGATCAAAATGATCAGCCTCAATTACCATTGTTCTCCAGATTTATACATCATCCGCAAACAATAATCTCGATGACTTAAGCAACAGAGGTAACTCATTACCATAGAGAAAGAAAAGTAGAGGGACTAAGATGGGGCCTTGGGGTACACTACATCTGACCGCTTCCATTCGGATATCGGCTTATCGATCCTCACTCTGTCTGCGATCATGTAAGAAGTTTCCTATCCATTCCTGTACAGCTCAAGAGCTTTTGCATTAGACCTAAGTGTGAAACCTTTTCAAAGACTTTGCTAAAATCTATGAATATCACATCGACAGACAGACCGTTATCTAGGGCTGCTGTCCGAACCTATCTCATAATAAGTAATTCAATCAAGTATGAACGCTTGTTGCAAAACCCATGTTGCTCGGGAGTTAACGGATCAGGTGAATCTATGTGACTTAGTAACTTAACATGAATTATCTTTTCAAGTAACTAAACGACCGTGCTAGCTAGACTGACAGGCCGGTAGTTAGATACGACCTGTCTCTGATCATCCTTCAATAAAGGACTTACTATAGCGTCTTTCCAATCTCTAGGGAGTTGGGCGAGTGAAAAAGATATGTTGAATAGCGTCGCGAGCGGTCTTGAAGACATGTCCGCAAGAGATGATAGCAGTCATGGATGTAACCTGTCAGGATCCGGTATCTTACAAGGTATGAGATTAGTTATCAATGGTGAAATAGTTTTACCGGTCACATGTACATATCCAATGGTTGGTATCTCGTTGTGATTGGGATAAGTATTTGTAACAACACACGTAGAGCAGACTTCGCTAAAATAGTTTGAAAAAGTCTCTTCTTTTGCCATATCTGAGTCAGCTAGTAAATCTGAATTTTCATGTAACAGTAACGGGGGAAAACCATCACTAAGTTTTGTTCACCGTTTAACATACGAAAACAGTAGTTTCGGACAAGTACGACTATCATATATCAACTTTCGTTCGTAGTTAGTACAGGATTTAGCTATACATTTTTTTACGTATATTCAAGGTTTTTTATATTCATACCTAAATGATGCGTGTCCTGTTGACAAGAATGAGTCCCAGAAGTGTTTCCTACTCCTAAACAGCTTTCGGATTTTCTTATTAGTCCATGGTGTGCAATATGATAGCTTACGTGTTGACCATGGGATAAACAGTGATGTTACGGACTCGAATGTAGCCTTAAGCTTATTCCGTTCATCTTCGGTCGATCCATTCACGTTGACCGACCAGTCAGTCAACGTAGCACGGTCTCTGATTGCCGGAATATTGGTCCCCCAGATATTGGGATGGGGTGGAGCAGATACAAATTATATACCATGAGTCCCAAGCTTGAAGTACAGTACAACGTGATCACTACTCACTAGTGGGAGAAGGTGCTCAACGTCGATGACATCCTCACAGTGGTGTGTGAGGAGATGGTCCGGCAATGTTGGCTCGTGTTTCAGATCAATCTGTTTCGCCTTTGCGATGCATTGTACAAGTGCACACTGAATAATGGTCGATAAAAGGTTGTTATCGGAACCCTCACCCGGAGCTGTAAGCTCTATCCAGTGGATGCGTGGTGCGTCGAAGTCTCCAGTGATGAGACAACATTCTGCCATACTCCAAGAACAGATGTGTCTAAAGATCAATTCATCAGCGAGACAACACGGACTACGATATATTTCTCCCATAGTCACTAACCCGTTTCTGGACTTAATTATGCAACATGCTACCTCGCATACACCACTAGCACACGCCTCCGATATTATTGATCGTATACGAGAATGATCCTTAACATATAATATTGTGCCTCCTCCCTGGCGACTTAAAGCTTTATCACTTCTAATACAGATATAACTTGCAATGATGGGAGAACATTCTATATCTACGGTGAACCAAGTTTCTGTGACGACAATTATATTTGGCCTTAATTCATCCACCATGAAAATTAGCTCGGACATTTTACTTCGAAGACTAAGGACGTTCGTGTAGCATAATTTTAAGGTGCTTTGGGAATCATTTGTTCTACCCATACAGGTCACGGAACCATTGGCTTCCAAGACCTAACTACCCGAAAACCCTTATTTGTAAGGTTTGTTCCGCCATTTAGCTTCCGAATTCTTAATTCCGTAAGAGCATTCTTCCACTTGATTCGATCCTCAAGCGGTCAATCTGCTCGAATACGAATATTTGAATCACGAGTTTTGCCTATGTTATTCAATATTATGTCTCTTTCCTCAAAATTCCCGAGCACCAACCTCAAGATCCTTCTTGATGGGTCTCGCCTCCAACCCATTTACCGAACCGTATTAACTTCATGATACGTACCAATGAAACCTCTTCAGGCAGTACGTTTCTGATTAAGGATTCCACTAACTGAAGATCGTGTGCATGTCTTTCAGCAATGTCACTGCCTTTCGACTCATCTAGATTTCAAATAACCAAACTAGGAAGGGATTTAACGTCTTTGAAAATTGTGCTTACGGCTTTTGACCGTGATATCAAATCCTGCATATTCACTGCTGACATCTTACCGTTAGTTTTCTTTGTAACAGAGTCATCGTAGTCGAGTGAATGACTCGCAACAATATTTGATGAGATCTTACTTTGGAACTTAGGCGGAGTAGTTTTGTCTATCTTTCCTACTTTTCTAGGTTTCCACGTCATCCATTTCTCACCAGTCACAATATCTATATTGAAACAACTCGGGACGGTGGTGGTTTTGTCACGATCGTCAGTCGCTGCTATAGAAACTTGACCACCAATGTCTAATGGCGTACCGCTGATTAATTGTTTCGGGGTAGAAGGCTCAATTGCTTGTTGTGCGATTGAGTGTGTGGCAGGTGCCGTGACAGCACATACTATACTGACGCAATCTTCGCCATCAGTACCAGTGCAACCACCGTTTTTCTTCTTACAGGCCAAAGCTAATAGGCTCATAGCCTCCTGGATCAGTAACGTTTTATTTGTACAGCGAAACATGCAAAGTCAATGCGAATTAGGTTTCGAGCATCTTTTGTATGCGGTGGGACTTAAACGGGTACATATCTTATGGAGCCACATTTTACACTCATCGCATTGCATTCCTTCCTCCACAGGCTGTCCACATTTATAAGTACAACCAACCATTGTAATCTGATTAAGAAGGTTTAAAACAAAATACGATCACAATATGAAAACAAGTGTCAATCAATGAAAAAAAAGATACCACAAGACAAATTTTAGTAAGATTTTTAAATCTTGACCGAAATACTTCAAGTTGAAGTGGACCACGAATGTTTTGGTGCAACAAATACACAAGAGCAAGGATAATCACAACAAGTACAATATCACTGATGCTTTTGAAATCTACACATCCGAACCACATTCATATTTCACATTTTATTCTTACGTCGATTTCAAGTGATTACTTGACAGCACATATTAGAAGTTAGGTAGGATATATATTCCATCTACACCATTATTCTTTAATCCTATAAGAATCTTCAATTGACTACTCTTATAAACTTTATCCTATTTCTTCATTCTTCTAAAGAATTTAACCATATGTATGGCTTCAAAATATGAACATTTCCGTTCATTGACTAGAGATATTAGGTCATACACTGTTACTTCAACAGTAGATTCTGAGTGGACTCAAGCTTTCTTTAAGTTTGTTACTTTCCAATTTTATGAGCGTGGCGGCAGACAGAGTGTGTTTGTATTTTATGCTATCTGTACCCAGTTTGGTAGATTAACTGAAGATATTCTGGTTGAAACTATATTTCATCCCCGTGAGTCTAGTAAAACTACTTTATCAAACTTTCCATTTGTTTATAAGAGCTTTATATTTACAAACATATTTTTGTGTAATTTGGTTGGGGTTCATAATCGGGTGCAAGTAGTAATGCTTACCAAGTGTTCAGTACTTTTCATTCCCTTTTAAAGATCTCAGTATCATATTTTGAACTTCCGTTTCTTGTTTTCAATGTCAGGATACTCATTATAAGTCATCATCAAAAATCTACATGGTAGCTTGCGAGCTCTGACAATGCTTTCTGATGGAGTGGTATTAATTTATAGTTTTCACGAGACGATTCCGGTTGATATACGTTTGTTACTCTATGTAGCAAGCATGTCAACACTCAAGTAACTATTGCCTTTGTTAACTGTGACTCAGATTTGTGGACGACCATATAAAGTAGTAACGACATTTAAAGTAGAAAATTGTATTGATGAACTGACCGAGTGGCTAATGGATTGCATCGAATATCATCATTGATACATTATTTCTACTATAAGTCCTCAAGTACCTTTTTATGTTCCGGATCAAGTTACCACATCTAGATGAAACTTTCATGACCAAACAGAGTAGTAACAGCAATGATATAAGACTAGGTGTGTAATATATGGGTCGGGAAAGGATATGTTTGTGGAATAACAAAGATGCGTTAAGTATTTTTGAAACTCGATACTTAAATTCGGCAAAGATAAAATGCACCCACACCATTGCGACTGATTTTGAGCCTTTAATCGTCTCCAACCATTGGTTATCAAAGTTTCATAAACCTCAACCAAGTTGTCTAAATTTAGCAATACAAGAAAGTGACAACTGACCTCGGGAACAAATCTTTAAATTAATAACGCCATTGAAGGCAAATTTCTTCCTGTCCTCAAGTAACATTGGCTTAATGTAGTGTGGTTTAGTGTTAATAAACTGCTATAAAGTTAGCTCAGTCATTAAAACCTTAAAAAGTCGCTAACAGTACAATTGTACAGTGTCATATTCATTGTTTTGGGTGTTGACATGAGTATTTTGCTGATCTTGAATGTTCGATCAAACGTGACTCCGGATAAGTAAAATAACAAGCAGCCATCTCCCACATAAAACCTGATACGGGTGTATGTTGACCAAAGTTGTCATACCTGGTCCGCATGATGAGATCAAAATTAAACGGAATGTGGTAGAACTGACAAAAAGTATGGCTAAATTTAGGGTGTAAAGGTATGTGTGAGGTTATGCTGAATTTTAAGGTCTAGAAAAGATAAAGAATGAATACGTCTGCCCCACTGCAAATAATTTCGAGCCATGCATTCCAAAGTCTCCAACCACTGACCGTAGTCATCACGCAAATCCCAATCAGACAGTCTAATTGTTCTGACGCCCCTGAATCCCCATGAGAAATGAAGGGGAGGATTTCATCATTTCTTTCGGTTCTCTTCCCGATTTGGTGAACAGTGCCTTAAATAACTCCGACTTGTCTCGCAGATTTCTTCTGCATTTGTGTATGTGATAACTTGGGTTTGCATTATTCATCTCGAGCTTTCGTAATATATCGCTTATAACAATGGTAACAATGACTCGCATTGTTGTTTATACACTCCGATGTCGTGTTATTTAATAGACAACAATTGGATAGTCCTCAAATCGATTTTTAGAGTAAATTGGTTACTTTCCTACGAAAGCTGGTTAATGTGGACGTCGTCAGTTTATACAATATGACAAACCGTGTGCTACTGTCGTTTGTCGATTGTAGGTTAAAACGTGCCCGTTAAACGTTCTTATTTCGTATCCGAATCCTGCTATAATTGGACATCAAAAAAGTATGGGGCACACAAATAATGGTTTGTTACTAAGTGACAAAGGAGAGGATGGAAGTTCAGTTAAAAATAAATCAGTAAACAAGAATAATGTATTATATTATGTACATTTTGGTTTAATACTGAATCAGGAAAGAATTTTTAGTCTTCAGAGTCCTTAGTTTTATGAGGAATGTAAGAGAGAAAACTACATCAGGATCACCACTGGTTTCTACTTTGACCTATACCTGATAACTGAGTTGTACAAGTTAAATAATCCCAACCGGTAGGAAGTCATGGCTTGACAGAACTGTCCTAGACAGTTCTTCATAGCACGGCGTCATATCACAAACTGACTACCTGTCTGCTTTTTCTACCGTTCGGTCAACGGTATATTACACACGGTTATATTTTCAAAATATGTTTAGTCCATCAAAACCGGTGTTTCAAGTTGATGACACCAAATGGATTATGGTTTTTGCGTCCAAACACACACATGTCAGGAATAAAATCACACCGCTGTTACCGGATATCAGTCAGTAAAGCAATTGAGTACTGTTTTGGCAAATAGAGATTACTTGATTAAGGTCCACCGGGTAACCATGTTCAGCCGTTGGGAGAGTTGGGTAATATGACTAGGATTCTCGAAGCAAATGAATTCACTCCTTATCTGCTTCAATATGATTTCGTAAATTTTATTCCATTAACTCTCACTTTGCTGGTATGGAAACATGTTACTTACTTAAACCTGTTACCCCCCGTGAAGGAGCATAGGCGGCGCACCAGCATTCTCCATCGAACTCGGTCCTGGGCGGTCCTATTCAGTTGCCATTCATCCTTTTGGTGTTTGCTTCCGATTTCCGACGAAGTGTTCTCGTTGGTATTCTTCTTCAACTTAGCGCTTGTCTTGTAATGCGATTTGATGATTTCCACAATGTATGTCCTATCCACCTTCAACATTTTTCCCTAATTTCCTCTTCAGATGGAAGCTGGTTTGTTCTCTCCTACAGTAGGTTGTTACTGATGGTATCCGACCAACGGACATCGAGTATCTTGTATAAACGATTGTTTATAAGTACTTGTACTTCTTAATGATGGTTGTAGTTCTCCAAGTTTCAACTCTGTATAGTAGAACTGAATTGATGTTCATATTGGAGATTCTGACTTTGATGTTGATTAACAGTTGTTTTGAGTTTCATATGTTCTTCAACTGTAGGACTGCCAACCCTTGCCTTCAAGTTCGCATCAAATCTTCCTTGTTTATCAATCATATTTCCCAGGCATGTGAAAGTTTCCACCTTCTCCAGAGCTTCTTCATGTTTAATTTGGTTGGTACTATCCGTGTCGTATTTTATGATCTTGCTTCATCATTATTTGTGTGTGTGGTGGCCTACTGCTACAAAGACTAGTTTTACACTGACTGTTTTGACTTTCACTTTTTCGTGTGTATGGAATAGAAGAGAGGTCATCTACGAAGTCCAAGTCGCTTAGCTATATTCAAGCTGTCCATTGTATTCCGTGCTTTCCCTCAGATCTGAAGGTCTTCATAATCCATTCAACCACCAGAAGAAAGAGAAAGGTGAAGAGTAAGCAGCCTTGTCTGACTCCGGTCCTCACTTGGGATGTATTTGTCAGCTGTCTTTTATGCAGTGTATTTCGTGTGATGTTGACGGTTTTCCCGGGTACACCATAGCGCCAAAGAATTTTCCATAAGGGTCTATCCACACTGTAAAATGCTTTCTCATAGTCAACGAAGTTGATGTATAGTGACAAGTTCCATTCCATTAATTGTTCAACGATGATCCGTAGTGTCACGATTCGGCCTGTGCACGACCGATCTTTACGAAATCTAACATGTTGATCTCGAAGCTGGATGTCTACTGAATCTTTCATCCTATTCAGCAACACTGTTGAAAACTTCTCCTGGTACCGATAGTGGTTTGATGCCTCTGCAGCTGAGTTCTTGCACTCGCTCAGATCTCCTTTCTTTGATATCTTGGTGAGGTATCCTTCTTTTCAGTCTGTTGCACTTGTTCTTCCTCCCAAATCTTCCTGAATATAATGTGGAGCATCTTTGCAGTTGCTTCTATGTCTCACTTCAGAGCTTCAATCGGTATATTATCAGGTCCTACTGCTTTCCCACTCTTGATTTGTCTGATGGTCATCCTGATTTCTTCGATCGTTGGTGGAGCGACATCTATAGGAAGGTCTATGAGTGCTGCTTCCTAAGTACTTTTCTACAACTGATTGCAACCTCTAGTGAAACTGATCTTTATCGTCATCATTGCTATCGTTGGTGGCTGCACAACATCGGATAACATTCATTGTGATTCCTCTTTTTGTTTTGAAGGATGGTTTGATGACACTGGGTCCATAATATTCCCATTCTATGAGTGTTTTACATGCTTCTTCGGACAGCATCAGAGCAACTCCCTGAGTGTGTGGAACATTTTCTTTTTGACCTGAGCACAGCAGCATCTCTCCCGAATCTGAACTTTTCTGTATGGCTTGGGTGTAATAGGTTTCACTTATCCCGAGGACCTCCAAGTTGTATCTCCTCATTTCCGTAGCTATTTGATTGATCATCTGATCTCCTACATTGTCCAAACATTCCATGTACCTATATTAATTGTTGCTCGTCCTCGTGACTTCCGAAGAACCTCGGTTTTCACCATGAGGCGTCATAATTCTTCTGAGTGAAGATCCTTCAACTTGGAAGGCCGAGTTTAAATGGTTTTAATTGTTTACTCTGGTTTGCGTTTCTTAGCAATGTTGGTATCCACGTGATGAGATTGCTGACTCCATGACAAACCCTCCTCCTTTACCCGGACTCGGTAACGTCAGTAACCCTAGAGGAGCTACAGTCATGTTTGCGTTTATCCATTTGGTCTTTATCAATACTATTAGGAAGGGGATCTGAGTGATTAACCTTTTTCTTTTGTCAACATCATAATGTTCTATGTTTTTAATTCATTTCTTTCAACTTTTTCAGTCGATTTTTTATTACTGTGCAGACTTTTATTCTTACCTTTTGGTTTTTCCTGCGTGGTGCTAGTCTGAAGCGGAACAGTTTAGTCGGTGTCAATTTATCCCAGAACTTAGGTTATCAGTATCCGCATTTTTGCTCATTAAGTCGTGCTTTTGACCTTTTTTAAAATCGAAGTTTATACATTTTCCGTACTGCTTAGTTTGTGAATTGTACAGTTATTGAGTGGTATTATTTTTTATTATCCAATTTACATTTCTTAGTTGTGCACTATTAAAATAATTTACATTTGGATAGATAAAACTTGATTTATCGATATGTATTAATTTTTTTATTTTCAGCTTAACAATGTTCTATGCACATTTTGTACTCAGCAAAAAAGGTCCTTTGGCCCGTATATGGCTAGCTGCTCATTGGGATAAAAAGCTTACCAGGGCGCATGTTTTTGAAACGAATATCAGTTCTAGCGTTGAGGCAATTTTAGAGCCAAAGTTAAAAATGGCATTAAGAACTTCTGGACATTTATTGTTGGGTGTAGTGAGAATCTACTCTCGTAAGGCTAAATACCTACTGGCTGACTGCAATGAGGCGTTCGTTAAAATTAAGATGGCATTTCGTCCAGGCGTTGTTGACCTTCCAGACGAAGCAAATCGAGAAGCTGCTATCGCAGCTATCACTTTACCAGAGAATATTCACGATTTCGAAGCAACTATAGCCGATCTCAAGTAAGTGATATTTAGTATAATTATCTTACATCCATTTACAGTGAGATAAATATGAACACTATAGCGATAAATCAAAGTCGTCCGGAAGATATAACTATGCGTGAAGATTTCGGTGAGATTAATCTAGGACGACAAGATGATGATTTCGGAGATTCAGCATTCGATGAAGTATCAAGTCGTGAAATGATTCGTGATGGCGACAAAACATTTGGTGACAGTATTTATCGTGGAAGTGATCATTTGTCATTGCATCATGATGCTGATTTCACGTTAAACCCTGATCAAGATTTGGATGCCACTTTAATCGATGTTAAACGGGGTGGCAGGTTATCTGACGCAGAAAAACAAATTAAATCTATTGATTCAATCACACAGCATGATGATATTGGAATTGTTGATAATGAATTTGATGATGACTTTTTGGGTAAGTTCTGTTTGTTTCTTTTATTTTTAAAAAAACTTGTGTGATATCCTGGATATTATGTGTGGACTATGTATGTAGTCAGGGGACTTCTCACTGGGGAAAAATGCGTATTTATGTCTAGTCCTTCGTTTATTCTGCACCTTGGCCTTCATAATTTGTTTTAATTTAACTAGGAGTCAAAGATTGTGATGTATTTTATTTGTAGACGAATCTGAAATAAGCCTTATGTAGTGGAACTTTTTTAAACACATGTTAAATGTGCCTTCTTGGACATTTGAAAAAGAGATATTTGTTAAGTAGCTAGTCTCTGTTTTCAAAGTAGTATGAGTCATGTCAGGTAACATGGATGTTCACTACTATTAATGCGTAGTCCGAAAGTTTGAAAATGGACCAGCAATAAACCAATGTGCCTTAACTTCTAAGAGTATTCTTGTAATGCTGTTACGTATGCATATCACGATAGAGTCCTTTATTATTTAATTTTGTTATGACCTTTGGTTTGTCTACCCACTTTTTATGCCGAGGATACTCTTCCTAATCTAGATCTAGACTTTGACGCGATAGGCTGATCGGCTTAACCTTGAGGCTAGTACGCGTGAGTTTGAGATGGGGTAGAGAGAAGAAAACTATTCTGTCATCTGATTGGTGGGCAAGCACACGAATGAGAGAAGACAAGACAATTGGAACACTACTCGATCTATTCCTGATTTCCTCTGATTTCATTAAGTGTAAAAAAAGGTACATGAATAAATAAGTGAATAACCCGACCGCAACGTACAATAATTAGGAAAAATACAATTATGTCCAAAGCTGGGAATTAGAGTAGAAAATAGGGTGCAAAATTATATGTTTAAATTACAATAGCTTCGGAACAGAAAAAGGTATGGCAGTGAATTATACATCGAACGAAAGCTAATGTTCTGTTGAATAGATTAGGGACAAAAATAAATGTTAGTGTTTTACAAGCTTTGAATAAAATGAAATAACGTCCCGAAAAATAGCTTTCGTAGTTTGTCAGGGCTTATTGTTTCCCTGTTCACATCAAATTTCATCAATGCTCCAACTTTTACTGAAATTTTATCAAACCTGAAAGTATGGAAAATAAGTTTTTATAATAGAGTAACGCTTAAACCATGAACTTAGAGGACTTCACCGCCCTAGGAATAATAAGCCCACATGTAAATTCTTTCTCATGTACTGGGTATATTCAACACTAAGCCATTTTTTCCTCGCTTTATCTCAGTATTATTAAATTTGAATAAGAGATAGAGAGAGTTGAAGAACATGTGTCGTCAGCTTCTATAGAGTTTTAATATATGATGAAAAGAAGCTTACTGAAGTTGTAATTAAGATTATGTTTTAATACTAAACATAAAATTTGACTTGTCTTCACAACGTCAGGTCATATAAAATTCATTCATTAATTACAAATAACACGGCTGCATTTCATATTTTATTCACTGAACAACATTATTATTTTTTTCGCAATTATCAGCTGAACCAGATGATGATGATGAGAATTTTGGTGGTCGAATTGTTCATTCATTATTCACTGATGGTATATTTGAAGATCCATCAGCTCAGAAACAATTAGAAAATTTAACATCTGAAATTGAATCTCATATGGTCACAGGTCGTTTTGATTTACATCATGATGACATTACTGCCACTCCAATTCCAACATCGAGTAATGAAGACCTAATACCGAATGCTGCTACTGTCAGTAAACCATTAGATGCTTTTCCTACAGTATCAACATCAGTAAAAGAGTTAATGACAACAGCAACCGCAACAACAGTAGTAAATACGATAACCTCAGAGACAGCTGGATTTGTTGCTCCAACTAGTCTACCAACTGACACAACAACATCCAGAGTTGGACTAGGAGTTACTACAATGACAGAAAGCACAACTTTAATTGGTAATGAATCTGAGGCATTCGCCTTGCCACCTATTGAGGCAACATATACAACAACAGGAGTTGAATCAAAACGGTAAACTATTTTCCCTTTTTTCTATCCCAAATTGCATAAATCTTCTCTTAGCTTAATCACTTCCCTGTCAGTGGCTGTGTACGCGTGGTCATATGTGAGCATTTCAAGGAGGAGAGCGGACTGTCCCCATCCTCGTCCGTTTAGGGGCCTACTCACTGCCTTCTCATGGCGGGGGTGTTGTTTATGAAGCTAAGAGGACGAAAAGCGAATGTCCGGAGCACTAACTGGGTTGGTGGATATGGGGGACCCACGTAGGGGAGTTCGGAAATACCGATTACAAAAAATGGTGCTCATGGGCTTCCGGGTCCTGAGGGAACAAATTGAACGTATGTTGGTCACCGGCTACCATGAGACTGCATCTCCTAACGTTGCTCCACTACCTTGTGGACTGGACTTTATGTCATAGGCTCGGGGAGTGACCTAAGTAAACCACCTGCTTCGGTTTGAACATCCGGGTAGCATTCCAGCCGTCACACAAATCAAATGACTAAGTGTGACGCATATGTATTTGGTGCCTCTTTGTACTAATGTTTATGTGTTGAAGTAAATAAATAGTGTAATTATTATTACATGAGTCTTATCTGAATTGGTTTAGAAAAAAAATTAGTCAGTCAGTCAGCTGCAACGTAGGACCAGGCACATATATGCATCGGTCCAAGTTGCCATACCGCATTAGCACAACAAGATGGACACTAGATTCATAGAAGTAGTTAATTCAGTGGTGGTAATATATAGAAGAAAGATTGCATATAAGGAGATGGCCCCCAAATGCCCTGGTAAGGTCGAGAGTGGGGAGAGTCCACTCCCTCTCCAAATGCTCTCACATGGCCATGCGTATATAGCCTCTGCCAGGGAAGTCCTACTCACTGCCTTCTCGTGGCGGGGGTGTTGTTTACGAAAATGAGAGGACGAAAAGCGAATGTCCGGCGCTTTAACCGGATCCCAAACCAATGGTGCGCATGGGCTCCAGTATCCTGCGGGAACAAATGGCGTATGAACCAATTTTTGGTCACCGGCTACCATGGGACTGCATCTCCTTACGATGCTCCACTACCTTATGGGTCAGACGTTTAGATCGAAGGCTCGGGGTGTGGCCCCCTAAGGAAACCACCTGCTTCAGTTTGGGAACCCGGTCAGTATCACAGCCCTCACACAAATCAATTGAGATTCGTGTGGCGCATATAAGGAGATAGTACAGAAAGAAAGAATTAGTTCGTAGAAAGAAAGATATGAAGCGATTTTAATCTCTTAGTTTGAAGGAAGACAGAGAGTGTATACACCGACGCCGTTGTGATCGATTCTGAGCCATATCACCAAGAGTCTTCAACTGTTGGTTACGATAGTCACGCGGACCCTAACCAGGCAGTCTGCATCTACCAACATGGCTCAAACCAGAAGTTAGTGACTTCAAGCACTGATGTCACGTTTTAGTTTTGCCGCCCCTAACTTTCTTCCAACCGTCACCGACACCGGTTAGCATTGCGCATCGTGGTAATCAGTGTTCAGACATACGCAACACGTGGCCCAACCATCTCAGTCGATGAAGATTCATAACCTCATCAACTGACTTACCATCATTCCCTAATACCTGCTTCGGTTTGGGCACCCGGGCAGTATCACAGCCCTCACACAAATCAATTGAGATTTGTGTGGCGCATATGTATTCGGTGCCTCCTTGTATCAATATCTATGTGTTAAAATAAATAAATAAATAATAAACCCTACGTCTAACCTTACTATTACTTACCCGATTATCCCAGCAGATGCGATCAGCATTTCTAAGGCATCTATGGTCAAATACTAGTAACTTACGAGTATCTTCTACTTTTAAAGGCCATGTTTCGCAGCCGTATAGTAGAACGGAACGAACTGTTGCGCAGTATACTCGTCCCTTAATTGATAGACGGATATCTCGCCTTCGCCATAGGTGATGTAAATTGGCAAAGGCCAAACGAGATTTTCGAATCCGTGCTGAGATTTCGTCAGACACCAACCCAATTTCCTTTTCAGGTACCTCCAGAAAAACCCTTCCACGGTGCGGGCGACCGGGAAGTGATAACCGCCCTCATACTTCTAACAGCACTCAAGACCACTGTGTTCATAGAAAAAAAAACCCGACCGTTATTACCTTGACGTAGTGGTCGGGCTTGCTTATCGTGATAAAGCAACTGAGCTATACTGGCTGGAACAACCGTTCCTCAAGGTCCTACCATGTCAGACAGGTCGGTTGAAGTGCGGTAAGACTAAAAGCAACAAACCCAAGGTCCGAAGGCGAAGTCGTACTGCGAACTATACAGAGATGTGACAGCAGTAAGGTGTTTCCTTCAGACAACCAGCATGGAAGCGATGCTGCCTTCCCACAAGGAGTAGTGCGGTGGGGTTAGAAAAGGTCGACCCTAAAAATGCACACCTCGCCTTATCCCATGGATATCCATCTCCGGCGGTAAGGTCTCAACAAATACGGAGCTAACACAAAAACTACTCATTAAAAGGTCGTCTGTGACCGACCTCAAGCAGCTGTCCCTTGGGCACTGTGGTCACGCTCTCAAGTCACTAAGACCACCTCTAATCCAATTTCATTTCCAGGTACCTCCAGAAGAACCCTTCCACGGTATGGGCCACCGGGAATTGATAACCGCTCTCATACATCTAACAGCACTCAAGACCACTGTATTCATAGAAAAAAATTAGCAACATAATAGTAATAAAAATGTTCTATGATTATTCTATCACCACTTGGTTAAAACAAACTCTCTCTTCGCATCAGCTAGTCGGTCAAAATCAGCATAGACTCTGGTAGATATGTGCGTTAGTCCAAGTTTCCATAGCACATTATACGGTGAGATGAAACGAACATGACCAATTGAAGTCTAAGTAATGTGGAAGCAATGATGATGAGAAAGATTGAATATTAAGAATATTGTTCTAAAAGAGAATGCAATGGTGTATTATGGTCCATAATGACTTTACCCATACATAAGGTGTTGTATGGGTTCAAATTAACTAAACTGTTATATCAACCTATTTAGTAGATAGTGTTATTTTAATTCTTGATAATAGGTCTATAATAGGTCTATACTTCCATTTTATTAGCCTTCATATGTGTATGGTTATACAAACGACTATGCATGAGTTTATGATTGTATCCGACTACATTTTAATTCCACTTACTCAAGCATCGATTACTGAAACGATCCTATATACATATTTAATGGATAATGGCTCATCCATTTATATATTTATCTGTATGGTATATACGGATCCATTCATTCATCTCTCTTACGCTCTACTCGCTAGTCGTATTATATGAGTTGTTTTTTTAGAAATAAACTGTTCTAATTGCATTATTTCGCTTGCTGAAGATCATCCATCGATTATCCTGTCGATTTTTATACAAGGTATGAGAATAAACACACCATTGTCCGTCGCAGCGTAAAGGAATATTGGAACTCATGATTTAGAGTAAGGTAAAGTGCGTGTGTATCTGCATCATTTAAACCGATTCTGACCCAGGTTACACAGAGTCTCCAACCACTGGTAGCGGTTATCGTGCTGACCCTAACCGGGTAGTTTGAATTTACCATCTGGTTTTTTAGACGTCATATTGTGTACTTCTTACTATTGAGTAAATTCTTCCCATCAAGCTGTACTGAAGTTACTAAATTAAGTGACTTAGGATCTTTTGGCTACCTTTGTTTTAATGTTAGATCGTTAGATAAAATAAGAAAGAAACCTCAGATCTCCTTTTCATGCTATCTGGTACTCGTCATCAAGTCGGCAATTTTTCGAGGTGTCAGTTAATCTTAACCTGGTATGTAATAATAGATTACGTATAAAAATACGTAGAAGTCTTACACATCAGTAAGTGACAGTTTAAACCGCAGATTTTTTTTAACAAGTTACCCACTAGATCTAGAATTTTTTGTATTACTATTTACTGACAATTTGTTTGGTGTATTTGTTCGTTGTCTGTTCACCACATACAATATAACCTTTTTTACTCCATCGAATATGGCACTCAATCAAGATTATTTATTTGCTTGTTTCATATTCACTGTTTTCTAAATATTATCCATTTTATAATAGAGCAACAAAACGTAAACGTCGACTTATCGTTGATGAACAGAAGTCAATTCCAAGTGAAGTTATGAAATCCCAAATGGAGAATACCGCTGATATCACAACTCAATTAGATTTGGCACCACCGACTAAAAAATTAATGCATTGGAAAGAGACAGGTAGTGTGGATAAATTGTTTGTTCTACCTGGTCGTGCTATTCCATCACGTGTACTGCAACGCTTATTTATGCGTAATTTATATACTCAGGCTGTTCCAGATGATGTTACTGGCACAGGGGAATCTTTTCAAACATCTAATTTACTATCTGGTATATCGTTTAGTTCAACTACCCAACAACAACAACAACAACCGCTTCCTGATCAGTCGAATATGCTAACCAATTCGGAGGTAACAATTATTCTTTCAATAATTGTTTGTTTTAAATCTACATGTTCATGTGTCACTGACATTAAAATATCTGTAAATAATATATATGTGTGCGTGTGTGTGTAATTTTGTTTTGGTGTGCTAACCTTCTTCTAGACAAGGTGTTTGTATTTAGTGCCTTAATTACTACTGTTGTCATGGAGCTGTTAGTATTTTACCAAGCAACCGTCACTGATTCATTTGTATTGGTTGTTTGGATCTTCTCACAGACCTGTTATCTGATTGGGTACTGATGCTTCTAGTTTATGGTTTGTGTTACATGTTCCAGGATTATAATTGTTACTACAGTTATTGACTGTTAGTCCTGACCATATTGGTAGGTGTAGGTCCACAAGATAATTGTATTCAGTGACTGAAGAGATGTTAGGCGACATGACTGGAAACCGATCTTATTGATGCACATGCGTTCACTCTTGGTTCAACCTCTTTATATCTTAAGTTTCAATACTGCATGCTTTGTTTTCTAATCTTATTGCTTCTTTTCAGTCGTTCTTCCTTAAGTCAAGTCTTTTTCACAATATTTATAACTTTCCTTATGGATGTTGTCAATTTTCTCGTTTATTATGCTTATGTGATGTAAAAATTTGGGTCGCGATATGTATTTGTACTAGGTACCGCATTAATAATAACTGACTTCCCTTCATTTAATCTACTAAGTTATGTCCTTTTTTTAGAATTATTTTGCTGATTACGGTAAAACTTTCTGTGCATCCCTATCAACCTTTCTTGGATATTGTTCTTGCTTATAATTTTCTGTATTCGTTGTTTATCTTTTATAACAGGCTTTACAACCAAACACTTCATTCGATCAAAGTATTCAACAGCAACAGCCTACTGATGTATCCGTTTCTGAATTTGGTGAAACAATAAAAGATACAATGCAATTACCTCAAAAATTGGGTCCTATCTCAGAAATCCCAGAAGAAGAATCAGCTCCGTTTACTGCTTCACATGGTGAACAGTCAAGGCCAACGCCTGCAAGTAAGTTCATTGTTATGTGTGTGGGTATATATAAACGTGGGACGGTGGTT
Organism: Schistosoma spindalis; assembly: GCA_946903255.1. Classification (NCBI taxonomy): domain Eukaryota; kingdom Metazoa; phylum Platyhelminthes; class Trematoda; order Strigeidida; family Schistosomatidae; genus Schistosoma; species Schistosoma spindalis. The sequence goes on from OX336416.1 coordinate 3,334,830, forward strand.
CAGAAGTTATTAATGCATCCAACTTTTAGCCACTAAGCCAAAGGCTCGAACGCCGTCCCACAGACCTCGGTTTGATCAAAATAGTATTGTCACTACCCTTCACACTCAGAATGTGGCTTGAAACCAAACATGCGAACCTGTGTCCGGTAAATGAATTAGTTGAAGAGCATGTTAGTGCGTGTTTATGCGAATTTGCAAAAATTGCAAGTGTGATTTGTCTTCCAAGTATTTATGCATATTCTTTTCTCTCACGATGTTACGATTCAGAAATTTTACGAGACAAAACATTTCTCGTGATGGGTTATCTTCCTTTTAAAATTACTCATTTCTATTCACAACATAAAATTTATATGAAAAGTTTTTAGAACGTTTCCGTGGTTAGTACTAACGTTGATTTAAAAGGTGAATATACTATGCATATATGTATAGAATGAGTACAATTGCTTTCTTATTCATATATCATCATCACCTCCTCCCTTCTCTCTCTCCTTGTCCTTTGTTTAGCATCTCATGGCGCCGATAATAATCAAGATGATCTTGATGATGAACCACCTATGCATGATGATTTAGGATTCATGGTTGAACCAGAAACACCTTATCTTGCACCTCCAAGTATTTTATCAGAAGCACCACCAAGTGTAATGCAAGTAAGTTGTAGGTTTTCAGAAACTTAAAATTTTTATAGCATTGCATACACTTATCACATGCAAAATATTACTGGGTCTTTTTTATGTACATATAAATTTCTTCAGTATTCCTCACTATGCAGTAACACAATTATCAAAAGATAACTCTGCAGTGGTTTCTAGACATTTGTTTATTTTTTGAATAGAATTTGTCATCATTTTCGCTTTATATCATCAATTAGAAAATATGAACTATTTTATTCTCACGTAGTAATCTAATGGTCATATAATCTAAGCGCCGAAACCTAAAGATTTTAGGTTCGATATCGCTGGAACTATACCGATGACATAGTTCTATTTGGTGAAGACGCTGACAAAATGCAGTCCTCTAACCACTATAAGCAACAATGCAAGCATGTTTGAGATGCGATTCAGGATTGAGTTGCATCGACACCCGAACTAATGATAGGGAGTGAAGTAGTTGAGCGTGTAGACCGCTTCACTTATCTGGGAAGTCTCATCAGTCCTTGTGGTCTGGTGTGTGACAAAATCTCAGCGCGGTTGCAGAAGGCTCTACTAGCTTTTGCCAACTTGTATCATTTATGGCGTAGGCGAGATATCCGTCTATCAACCAAAGGAAGAGTTTACTGTGCAGCAGTTCGTTCTGTCCTACTTTATGGCAGTGAAAAATAGCCACTAAGAGTATAGGATATTCGTAGGTTACTAGTATTTGATCATAGGTGTGTCCGTAACATTGCTCGTATATCCTGGGACCATAGAGTAAGCAATGCAGTTGTTAGGAAACGGGTACTAGTTAAGGATGGCAAATCAATTGAGGAAGTAGTGAAACATAATCAGTTGAGATGGTTGGGACATGTGCTGCGCATGCCCGACCACCGACTGCCCCGACGTGCGATGTTTTATGGTGTAAGAGTAGGTTGGAAGAAAGTTGGGGGCGGCCAGATCAAAACATGGCACATGGTTTGTATATATATATATATATATATATATATATATATATATATATATACTCTGAGTCTTCATTAACTCGTATTCAATTAGTGTGCAGCAAAAAAATTTCTAGGTATTAAAGTACTTTCTCTCTTTTCATACAATTTCAATCCAGCTAGCAATGAATAACTAACTATTGATTAAGAAAAGGTATCTTTTTAGAGGTATACAAGTAGAAAATTTTACAAACCTACAAAGTGAACATATTTTCAAAGTTAATGACAACCTACATGGAATGAAAATAATAGATTAATAAAACTAATATCAATCTATCAATATGCTATTAGACAAGAATAAATTATACTTGTTTTTAAGCTATTAAAATGATTGTCAATAACACATGCACCCCCTTCAAAGTAGAAACATATTTATTTCATTTAGAATTTAATGTTTATTTAAAAACATAAACATTGGTACAGGGAGGCACCAAATAGATATGCACCACATAAATCATTCGATTTTTGTGAGGGCTGAGGTACTGCCTGGGTGCCCAGACCGAAGCAGGTGGTTTTCTTACAGGGCCACACCCGGAACCTTTGATATAAAAGTCTGATGCACACTGTAATGGAGAAACGTTAGGAGATACAGTCCTATGGTAGTCGGTGACCAAAGATTAGTTCATACTCTATTTGTCTCCTTAGGATCCTGGAGCCCATGTACACTATTGGTTTGGAATCAGGATTTTTCAACTCCCTTATGTGGATCCTTCATATCCACCAACCCGGTTAAAGCATCAAACATTCGCTTTTTGCCCTCTCAATTTCGTACAGAAATATAAATACAAATAATTTTCTATACAAATCTCTTGATAAGTTTAATTTTAAATTTTTCATTATATACAAATATCACTTACACTTAGCACACAACTTTATGTATTTGACTTTCAGTTATTTTGTGTATGTATGTGTGTGCTAATGATTCCACTACTACTATGATGTGTGTAACTCCCTTTGTACTTTGACTGCCTGTTTGAATATCTGGGCTATCTGTTCTTGACAGCAACACGTCTCAACAAGTTACCTGTATTTTGTTTGTTTTAACATTACATCATTAACACCGTTAGGTACCGGCTCAGTGGTCTAGAGGTTAAGCATTCGCGCGCAAATCCGGAGGTCCTTGGTTTGAATCCGTTGTATGGGATTGTGGTTGCGCACTGCTGAAGAGTCCCATACTAATACGAAACGACCGTCCAATGCTTCCAGGTTTTCGATGGTGGTTTAGCTTAGATCAACTCGTGAATTAAACTACTAAAATTACCAGTCTCCACAAACCCTCATTCTGATGATATATTCATATGGTGTTTTTACTATTATTATTATTATTATCTTAATCTGACATGATTTATTATATTATAACTTAAAACTTCATTGAGAGTTCTTACTTCTCTTTCAAATTTGTAGCTGATATATTTTAGATGTATTTAAACTGTAATACATGTCCAAAGTTCATCATTGTAACATCTAACATTGCCTAATTCACTTGTTTATGTGTATACTTTATCTTGACTTTTATAATACAATAATCATGGACTTGGAGCTGCTAAGTCCTTGATGATAAGGTTATATTGCAAAGCAATTTTTCATTCAGATATTCCGTGTTCTTGAATACTCATTGCGTATGTCTAGAGTATTTCTTCTTTGAAATTTCACTCCAGGTTGATATGTTGGCATTAGAACGTGAATTGGCCGCAGCTGATAATGAAGTTGACAATGAATTAGAAAATGTATTTAGAAGTGATGGTAGAACATGTGATGGTTTATTATCTGGAAGTGGTTTTCCTGGATCTGAAGCTCCTCTCTCAGCTGATGGTTTACCATTGGAAACAGCTGAGGAACGTCGTTTAGAGAAACGTTCTAAAGTATTATTACGTATGTTACGTGTACATCAACAACAATATGGTTGGGATGAACCGTTAACATTACAAGGTTTATGTCATGGTAATACAAAGAAACAAGTGAGTCAATTTGTTGTTTATTTATTTATTTCTAAATGTGTATTTAAATGGAATTCATGTTTCACCCGTAGATGATACACAAAATACTATTCCATCTTATCATGTTTCGTTTAGGCAACTGGATAGTGTATTACTATGTTACTCAAAATATGCAGCACACTTTTCCTGCAGAGTGACTAAGTTGTAGAAAAATTTGTACTGTTTTTAAATGGATGTTCAATAAGGAATATATTTACGATATATATATATATATATATATATATATATATATATATATATATATATATATATATATATATAGAGAGAGAGAGAGAGAGAGAGAGAGAGAGAGAGATTGTGAATAACAAGGAATTCTCTATGACGATGACTGGAATCGATAGGCAATATCTTCCTCTATGATTGATTGGCTTATTTTTGAATATTTATAGCTCAGAAGAAAGAAAATTTCCGAGATTCTACATTACTAAATTTGTTGGTATGTTTAATTGTTCCAACAATTAGTAGCTCGTTGATAACATTCCGGACCGTAAAACATCTACTTTCCATGATTGTAGATACATCATAATTACTCTTACTAACTGGCATGAAATTTACGTTTTCTTATCTAACGTCAAAAAAGTAGTTCAAGTGATGTTGAAACACTAGCTGCCACATTATAATCTCACCAATAGAATTTGATCAACCCTCAATCATTAAATAAATATTATGCTAGTAACTACCCAGTGATCAGTCAATGTTTTTCGTGCTTATCAGAAGGCGAATACATTTATTATGGGACCACACACAGATATCCGAAATTACAGATGCGTTAAGCAAACATGAAATAGTTGTGCCGAAAGGCAAACAGGCAAGCGAGCGGGCGAGAGAGAGCAAGGGCAAGAGCGAGCGAGCGAGATAGTAATGAATATGAATAACATGGACATATATATACATAGTGAAATGAATGATTCATCGAGTCAATTAAGCGGTTAATAGTAAAGCAAGTAGCGTGAATAAATGCGTAGGCAGTAAGGCTTGCTGAGCATACATGTTCATACTTTCGCACAGTAATAAGGATACAATACGTTATTATAGTGCCGGTGACTTTGTCCGTTTAATAAGTTAATAAAAGGGCTTAACCGAATTAGGTGAGAGCAAACTCAATTAAACGTGAGTTGCTAAATTTTAGTCAGTATACTTCAGAGTAGTTAGTATTTACCAACTCTATGTGCATTCAAATGAGCTTAGTTCAAAAGTTCTAGCCATTTTTCTGTAGAAAGATTATGGTAATGTTTATTCCATCAGTTTAACTCAAAATTCAGGCGGTAAACAGTTTATGTTTAGTTAGTAAGGTGCATCATCATCGCCGAACTTGTTTTTTTTTCATACTTCTTCATCTGCGATTTCCCAACATTTAGTTTAGTTTTTACAACTTGTTGTTTATTGATATATCATTGTTTCACTTTTTCGTCTGTTTTTTCGATTATGCAAACGTCTCAATTCAAGGCTGCTTCGAAATTCTATACAGTTCTACTATTACGTAAACAAGGGGCTGTGGAATTAGCACAAGAAGCTGCCTACTCAGATATTTATATATCACGTGGACCAAACTTTTTCCGTTTGGTAGAAACATAAGTTGTTTTTTTTTTAAAGACTAACTTTCACATTCTCTTGCTTCTCTGTTTTTCGCTGTCTTATACATACACACATTGCCTTACTTCATTTTCATTCAGACGATCAAAGTTTCACATTATCCTTCTATATTGTGTTTTCATTGACTATACGTGTATCTTTGTGGATCTATGTATATGTATCTCTCTGTCATTACTTATATCATTGCTTATTTTTAAATGCATTTCATAAAAGAGAATAACTTTTCTGTTTATTTTTCAACTTATCATTATTCTAATCAATGTATAAATATTTGATTTTTTTATTATTAATATTATACACGTGTATGTAATTCACTTGTTAAGATAGTGTATATGTGACATTCTATTTTTTGTATTGCAAATATAAAGCTTTAAAAAACTACAACTCCAGAAGTATCTTCGTTAGTTTTTTGGAGCTGCGATATATAACTGGAAATTCGCCATCTGATAAGTAACTTCTAAACGTATAACAATACTTAACTCAAAAGATAGTTTAAACACCTGATTACGACTATAGTAAATTGTAGTCTCAAGTGGTTAGCTTATTTTCACATCAGTCAGATCAGACAACGAAGAACTCTTTCCGTCTCCTCAGATTATGTAGCTGTTACGTACATGGGATGTGTCAAATACAGACTACGTGTCATTGTATTCTATCCTAACCCGTTGCTTCTTGTCAACCATGTGTTTCATCCTTCAAAGCTTGTTCCTGTTAATTTGGTTAAGTCGCGTTAATTTTGTTCTGAATTACATTTACCCGTTAATAAGTTACATCAGTATCATCTTAAGCATTATTTAATTCTTACATCTAGTAATGTGACTGTTCTCCGGATTCGGTCACGCAATCTACGTCCAAGCAATCGAGACCCTAATGAGTCGACAAATCAGGAGTAAGATTTATATATTCTAACTACTTGAAGGATGTCGTGAATCCGATCGTTCCACATTTCTCTGGAATCCGTATGTCACTTTGACTAATCCCTAGTGTAGTCAAATATACTTGACAAGGTGGCGCAAATGTCGTAACAGACGCTACTGGAGAAGATGGCAACCTTAATGTGTGTTGAATTGTGTGCTATATGGACTGGTGTATCGATTAAGTTGGAATGCTGGAACAGCTGGTCTTTGCTTGCTTTTATTTGATTATATCTTTTCTAGCAGCAACTTCTCAAGCACAAATTACTCAAAGAAATTAAAGTCATTTATCAAGGCTTTAGACCGAACTAGCGAAGCATAGAAATTCCAGACATTTAGATGCTAAGATCATTCGTGATGTTGTAGCGTGGTGTCGAGTTGAGCTTGACTATGAACACCGCTACAAGACTACGTGCCAATTAACCAATAAGATCCCCGTAGACCAAAAATCAGAAGGCAGATGATGGCTGTAGTCGAGATGTATTTGTTGGCAATCTCGTTGTGTCGAAAGAATACTGAGATCGTGCCAGAGGAGTACAAGCGTGGTTACTGAGCGTAACCGAATTCGTACAAGTTCAAAGTCAACGAAAGAGTAAGTAAGTATAATGACTGTCATTAGCACAGTTAAACAAACGAGCACAATAAAACAATCACTGGTACAATCGGTTATAATAATAATTGTTTTCATCGAACCAATCGCGTTCTGTTGACAAAAGTAGGTCACTACAGGAGCCCCCCGCTAGAAAGGGTTTACGCTTTCGATAGTTAGCGGTTTGATTCGTGGGACTGATCGGCAGAAGTGCGGTTGTAGGACGGAGGAAAGTCTTTTGCGCAGAACGGTACCAGGAGAAGTGTGCTGTATTTGTTGGTCGAATTAGCATACCACACCAAAGTGGTTTGTATCCAGGATCTGATGATTGCGTTCGTAGGGATGCGAACCGGAAAACGCTGCAGACGTAGGACGAAACCACGTTGAGCCAAGAATCCAGAAGCGACCATAACGACCAAGCGTATGCCAGGTGAATTCGAGACCAGATAATCGACTGAGTGCGCTGGCTAGAGCTTGGGTGGCCAAACCAGCTTTTGTCAAAGTTGACTGAAGTCGACGTTATCAAACGGACGATGGTCGGAGGCGTGGGCTCAGGATACAAAAAAAATCAAAAAAAGAAAAGTGTAGCATGTATGTAGTATAGGAATAATCCTACACCGTATCTGTTATTGACTGTGCGTTTAGTCGCGAAAGCGTACGGGTAATCGTACTCGGCGACCGGAACGTGAGACGGTGGTCTCGTTCGTACTTCGTGAGCCTGCGATCTCATCCGAGGTCAAGGGCGGCGTGGTCTGCCGATCTGGACGTGAGACGGAAGTCTCGTCCGTAGATGGTGCAGATGACGCGTGCTGTTGACCGGGACGTGAGAACGAGGTCTCTGATGTACCTAGCGTGGGATCCGAGGTAGACGTAGAGATCCCGCTAGAAGGTTTGATAGGTCTAGCATTGAGTCTCAAGTTATCGGGTAGATCACTGTCATCGACGTGTGCTGGTTTGAGACGATCAATGCTGACGATCTCGACGCGGCCATGTCGATCAACCTTGAAGGTCTTTTCGTGACGAGAGATCACGTTGGATATCTGCCTTCAAACTCCTTCTTATGCCTAAGAGAACGAGCGGTAAGGTTTCGTACCAATTGTCGTTTTCGTGTGCTCGGAGAGCACTTCTGAGTTGGCGATGAAACCTTTCGACTAAACCATTCGATGCTGGATGGTAGGCGGTAGTGCGTATGCGTTCCGTACCAAGCAGCCGGGTCAGTGAGGAGAATAATGCGGACTCAAATTGTTGTCCTCGGTCAGTCGTGACAGTCGAGGGACAACCGTACAATGCTATCCATCGTTCTACGAAGCGGTGAGCAATTGTCTCCGCCGTGATAGACGTGATGAGAATAGCTTTGGGCCATCTTGTAAAACGGTCAATGCACGTGAGTATGTGATAATACCCATGCGATGGTGGCAATGGTCCTACAATGTCTATATGTACGTGATCAAAGCGAGCATCAGGCGTAGCGAACGTGCCAATGGGGGCAGCTACGTGCCTGTGCACTTTTGATCGTTGACACTGTAAGCATCGCTTTACCCACATACGAACATCTTTATTCATGGACGGCCAGACGTATCGTCCAGCGATGAGACGTAATGTGGCTGCGATACCTGGATGCGACAATCCATGAAGGGCATCGAAGACGAGACGGCGATAGGTAGAGGGTACGATGGGTCGAGGTAGACCGGTAGAAGTATCACATAGGATAGTACCTGAGCTAGTAGCTAGGGGTACTTCCTGACACTGAAGGGACGAAGATTGTGGTGCTTCTGTACAGACAGGATCGTTTGCTTGCGCGGCGGCCATAGCAGGAAGATCGAGCACGGGTAAGCTAACTGCATTCGTCCGGATACGTGATAGAGCATCGGCAACATAGTTCGACTCGCCTTTAATGTGACGAAGGTCTGTCGTGAACTGGAAGTTATAGTCTAAATGTCTGCACTCTCGTGGTGAGTAGCGGTCAGACTTGGTATGCAGGGCATACGTTAAGGGCTTATGAATGAATTGGCGTCCTTCTACTGCGTGCCGGAAATGTTTGATGGCGCAGTAGTCTGCTAGCAGCTCGCGACCAAAAGCGCCATATCTCGTCTCCGTGGGAGTAAGGCGTCGTGAGAAAAATTCAAGCGGTTGCCAACTACCGGAGATATTCTGTTGCATGACGGCTCCTATAGCGAAATCTGATGCATCAACCGCTATACTAAGCGTGGCTGATTGGTCAGGATGAGCGAAAGCCGTTTTGATCTCTGAGAATGCAGTACGTGCGGTATCGTTCAATTCTAATTTGCGTGGATTACCGCGTAGTAAATCGGTTAATGGTCGTAACCGTTCTGCCGCGTGAGGGATGAAACATCGGTAGAAGTTAACCAAACCGAGAAAAGCCTTCAGTTCCTTGATTGAGGACGGCACGTTGTACTCCTTGATTGCTCGAACTTTGTCCTCGCAAGGCAGAATACCCTCTTGACTGATGATGTGACCCAGAAATATTATTTCTGATTTACCCAATTCACATTTCTCTGGGTTGACTACTACTCCATTATCCGAAAGGCGTTGGAATAATAGCGTAAGGTGTTGATAATGTTCATCTACGTTTGATGATGCGATCAGCAGGTCACCAATATAGACGTGAGCAAAATCCAAGTCTCGTACTATGCTATCGATAAACCTTTGGAAAGTTTGAGCAGCATTCCGTAATCCAAATGGCATTCGTAGGAACTCAAACAGACCGAAAGGAGTCGTGATAGCAGTTTTCTCGATGTCTTCAAGAGCGACTGGTATCTGGTGATATGCTCGTACCAGATCGATTTTAGAAAAGATAGTCGTGCCCTTGAGCGATGCCGTGATGTCGTGTATGTGGAGGATGGGGTAACTATCAAGCGCGTAACTACGTTTAATGCTCGGTAGTCGCCGCATGGTCTCCAACTAACCCCATCCTTTTTGCGCACCATGTGTAAAGGAGAGGCCCAAGGACTGTGAGAATGACGAATAATACTAGTAGATAGTAAATTGTCAAACTCACGTTTAGCGAAAGCTAATTTGTCCGGTGCCAGTCGGCGTGGTCTTGCCGTGACTGATGGTCCGAGGGTGACTATGTGGTGTACCACACGATTGGTCACCGATGAAATCTCCTCGAGTGGTTTAGTTATTCTGGGGAATTTCCCGTATAAAGCGTGGAATTTATCGTCACGCGAATAAAAAGTGCCGAGGATTCGGTACACGTACATCGGAGTCTATTATATTAATACTCTTCTTATCGTTATCCGTCATGTCGAGTATATTATATATTAATTAATATAAAAATATACGACAGACGTGGATAGATAAAACAATAGACTCACCGAATTGCCTTCTTTGGAAGATTTGACAGAGGCTCACCAAATGTAGCGTCGTGTCGAGTTGAGCTTGACTATGAACACCGCTACAAGACTACGTGCCAATTAACCAATAAGATCCCCGTAGACCAAAAATCAGAAGGCAGATGATGGCTGTAGTCGAGATGTATTTGTTGGCAATCTCGTTGTGTCGAAAGAATACCGAGATCGTGCCAGAGGAGTACAAGCGTGGTTACTGAGCGTAACCGAATTCGTACAAGTTCAAAGTCAACGAAAGAGTACGTAAGTATAATGACTGTCATTAGCACAGTTAAACAAACGAGCACAATAAAACAATCACTGGTACAATCGGTTATAATAATAATTGTTTTCATCGAACCAATCGCGTTCTGTTGACAAAAGTAGGTCACTATAATGTCTCAAAATGATATAAACCTGTGATTGGAAGAGGTGATATAATCGGTTGACAACGTGATTTGGTTTACATACAGAAATGTTGTCGAGAGTGAACAAATAACTATATGATGAAAGCATTTTTTGATAAATTTCATCTCCAAGCTGGGTCACGATTCCGTCGTTTCAATTAAAAACATTAAGTGAATGAAATGATTTGCTTGGGTTGTTTCACGCAACGGGCTGAAGTAGTTACTGTCAAGGTATTATGTGTGGTTCGATTTTGTGATCTGAACATTGACCTAACACCTGATCCGGTTTTCGAGCGCCATCTATTCATTTGATTTCGCCCAATCGAAGTATTTATCTAACCTGAATTACATTATATTCCACACCTTTTTGTACAAACTCATCTAATGTGTTTATAAATTTCGCCAAGGTCTAGAAGTTTGAACAAAAGTACTGTCGGAACGGTAAGCGTGGATTAGACGATGTCATAATTGATATGCTGATGGTAGTAAATCTGAAAGGGTAGGAAATTTGCGTTGATTTTTGTTTTGCAAAGAATAACGATGACAAAGTAAGGATCCTTGTACAGCACCAAATATAAAGTGTCCACAAGAAAAACAATTTCCAAAATGAAGACAAAATCGAAATGTTCTAACAAAATTGTACAGTCTACAGAGCATTTGACAAGTCACTTCACTCATAACATTTTCCATCTGCTTTAATCCATCGATTGTCTTGTACCATCGGAACCTTATTTGAATATATAACTGCGATCAATCAAACACTTGTTTACTCTCCATGTTCATTTGATTTATCCTTGTTTATTGCCGTAATACTCATGAAGCGTCATTTGAGAATCCATGCTATCTGAAGATGTGATGTTTGATTTCACTATTTATTATTCATCATTGCGTTGGTTGCCAATGTCGAAAATGTTCACATGACCATACTATAGGAATTACCTATGAACTACGAACTACCTAAGAATATCTGGTCTGCAAGAATAGAACTGTCCAGAACAAATTCCTTATCACTTCACCTTCTCAAAGAGTATTACTTACCTGCAACGAGTTCCGTGATCGGAAAGCAGCTTAACCGAAGAACAATTCCTTTTATGACTAATAACCATCTCTTCTGAGCAATATAAAACTGTAAAAGTAACTATATCTCATAAATTTATAGATGAAGCGTCATAACTGTCACTTATTTCGGAAATCAACAAGATCCGTACGATAATGAGGGGATGTTTATCATTTCCGGCATGATTTTATGCTAATATGGATGCCGTAATTCGTCCTGACTTTATTTTAGTTTCCAGTTTTGTTGAAGTCGTCATCTTTCGAAACGACTGTAAATTGCTTTCTTTTATTGCACTCATGGTTTGCCGTCGCTGAGAGATATGTGTGTTACCAACGTTGTAAGTTACATTTGTACGAATGTCGAAAATGTTATGTTCAATTTAGATCTATGTAGCTGAACGTTTTGCAAACACTTTCTTTAATAACTACTTTTAGATGTACTAATCTGTTGTGAGTGCAACTTGAATTATGTAATATTAACCTGAGAATATCTTAGCAATCTATAATAAACAACAAGGTGCTTTAATTATCGTGATTTGTTAGTTCTGTAAATCAATGACGTAGATGATCGATATCAGATGATTGTGAGCCTATTAGAGCTAGATCGGAATGGCGCTACCAATTAGCTAACGTCGAAGTCATAACATGGATCAACCCATCATCGTATCCAGGTTCTATAGTTACTTTGATTGCCGTATACACAAACGACATTATTACAGATGTGGTGAGCGGTATTCAATATAGTCCCTAAACTTCGAGTAAATTTCGTTCTAATAACCGCCACTAGATAAAGCCCCAACGGCGTATTATTCAGAAGGAGAATACGAAGTGTTGATTACGTTTATTATTGCATCATGAACAGATAACCAAAACTACAGGTACGTAAATCAGGCATGAAGGAATATTGTCGAAATTCTAGCGGTCAAACGAGTGAGTGAGCGAGTCAATGTACGGGATTGAAATGTACATATATATGAACTTATAACTTGAATAATTTCTGATGTTCGTGTTTCGAAACGTCGAATTCAGTAAAATATGATATAAATAATTATGGATTGATCGGTTTCTGCACCGAATTTATGACGTTTAGGATTACCTTTCAAGGGCTGAACACCCTCAAAGGTTGAAAGACTTTAAAGAAAACAGATAACCAGAAATAAAAACTTCGAATTTTGTTCCTTACACGTTTAAATGTGAATCTTATTAAATCTGTTTATGCTTGTTTTAATGATTCAAATAAATGTATTTTTGTGACCTTGAATGAAATGGTTATTTTCAAATCTTTCAAGGAAATGTGCAAGTGTTTTAACTAGATGTCACAAGACTTTGCATCGAATTCCCTTCCGACGTTCAAAGTGAGGTTTGCATATATTTTATCATCATTCGTTTTCGCCTAGTTTCTTATGAATTGATGTAACGTTTTTACATTTAAAATTGTTCATTCACATCATGTATACTGTTAGTACCAAAAACATTTTAGAGCTTGGTTACACACAATATCATAAGGTTACTTTTGCTCTGCTATATTGATGTTAGAATAGCACTGAATATGGTATAAAATAATGTTACAAGTAACACATTTTAACGAGACATCGATGGAATATTTTAGTAGATCTCCGTTTGACAATAATTTAGTTCTGAAGAAAGCGTATGATCAAAATGTGCTATTTTGTGTACATTTAATTATATAGATTTCACTTATGGTTTTTCAGTGGGATGTAATTAAAATATACTCGACTCTTTTCTGTGATGCTTTTTTAGAAATACTGTATTAATTAGCATAAATAAATTGACAGTAACCTGTAATCATTAATTCCGGATTCAATTTGTATTCTTGTGTTTTTATAAGATATGATTCACTGAAATGAAATATCTCCTGGCTCGGACGTACCTACAATGAATATAAAACTAAATTATGCATCGCATACTATCATTTCAAAGAACTGTATTACCTCTCGATTGAAATCCATTACTAAGCACGATTTTCAAAGCAGCATACATAATTTCTGAAGACATCAGCAAAAATTAAATCCTAGGTTGGTCTGAGTAACATCATAATCTTGGCAAATTTTTAAACATATATTTGTAAGCCTTTATTTGACATCTACAGATACACATTAAAATATAACGACACGAATTAGTATGACGAGAGTTTCTAATAAAAGCGCCGCGGTGTCATAAGCTTTTTCCACCCTGAAACATCTTGAGTTGCTAAAATCTTTAGTTTTTTTAGTTTTGGACATGTATAAGAAATAATGTTGTTTTTATTTAATTCTTCGTCAGGTTTTACTTTAATGTTCATAAGCATATCTGAAAGTGTCAGACCAATCACGAGAATTTATGGGTGATTGATAACATCAATAAATAGAATCTATAGAACTACTTTATGTCACTTGTAATAGCTAGTAGTCGTGCAGTAGTTTAAAACAAGTAATTTAAAGTAGTTTGTCGCATGCCTACCACTTTTCTCATAGGTTTTAATCTCGAGTCTTAAATATAACAGAAGTTCGGTGGATTCGAGCTATCAACTCGAGACTTCATATTCTTAAGAAATTCGTAACACCCTTGTCTCTGCCCTAGCCGAATTAAGTCTAACAAACGATTTTGCTTACTACTATTCCCCAAACCATTTGTTTATTTATTTATTTGATCCATTTTTAAATATATTCTTTCGTGTTTAATTATTTGTGCACCTTTTACTGTGTAGTCTTCATAGCTTCTCATGTATGTTATTTTAATGTCTATTTTTTGAAGTTTTAGGTCTACTTCCTACCATAAAACATTCATTCGGGTTTTTATTGGTTTTACCATATTTAGTGTACTTGTAATCGCATTATCAGTTCTTACTTCTTACTTAATGCGTTAATTCATGTACTCTATTTCCTCGTTGTAAGTGACTTAAATTACCTTGATTAACATGATATTATTTCATATGCGTGTATATGAATATTACTGTATACTCGAGTACAAATTGATAGGAATATAATTGAAGAGAAAATTATTTATTAAAATCTGCCGTCCGAATTGAATAGTGACGCACGATGTTAGAGCAGTGAAGTAAATTATATCGTTCAGCATTGTTGGCTTTTACAAACTATCGAGTTTGAAATCGAGATCAAAGTGAAACACAAGGTAAGTACGTCGTTTGGAGTGTAGAAACGTGACACCTATATGGATCAGTTTAAATTATCACTCCATTTTAACACATCATGACGAGACTAACATGACATATCGGAGAGTACTAGGAGCAGCCACAGCATAAATAGCGGTAGTAGCGACTAGATATAGAAAGATTATAGGACGTAGTTGGGACCGTAGACCTGATATAAAATAAATGGCGTATACACCTACACCATTACGATCGATTTTAGCCATGGTATATAGTGTCTTTATTTTTCAGTTACTAAACTCAAGTGGAACTCAACCACATAGTCTGTAACTACCTACATGACAGTCAATAAATAATGTTTTGTCAAGAAGTTTAGCAAACGAACCTTTGTCATTATATGCACCAATAATTATCAACTAAATGTTATTCAGCCGACTCAAACTAAACAATTGTCAGAAATACCATTCCTTGGTCAACTGTGTGGGCTTTAAAGACCCATACACATAGATAAGCATAAGATGATCGCAAACATACGTTCGATGTGTGATTTAATGACTAAAGTATTAAGTGTTCGTCTATTTTAGTTTTGTTTTCAGTTTCACCTCAAAGTTGTTTGACTATGAATTATACAGAAATGTGATTACTTCAAAGCTGTGAAAGAGAAGAGTTTGTGTTCAATCCTAGTTATAGGAGCTTTAAATTGTAATTAAAGTACTCAACACAAAACCTAAAACACTGCGTCACATTTAAACTAAATAATAAAAATACCTTCATGTTTGACTAATTGAGTCAGTCCGTCAAACGCACAGTACAACATGGCACATAATTACATTGTTTCAAATCGCCGTACCACATTACCACTCACCTAACTAGTTGGTACTATTTTGAGACCGAAATTCACTACCATCAGTAATACATATCATACTATCAAAGTGCTTAAATTTAGCCAGTTGCTAGCATATTAAAGTTCTCTCAGTTAAACATGAATGAATAAACATGATATTGTTAAGAATTGTATAAAATAACCGACTTATTTAGGTGCAAAATTACAATACTGATTACTTTGTTTCTGAAAAAAGCCTTCTTAGATTTCTACTTATCTTAACTCTAAAAGTTATGAGTTTGTTTAATCAATAAATCAAGACATAATATCTATCCATGAAGTTATTGGCTAGTGGTTTAATTTTTGTTAGTAGTATAAAATTCTTATTTAAAGTTTACAAAAATCATGATTTATAATATGAAAGTTTAAATGACTATCATTGACGAATAACTATAGTAGTAATATTAACTTATTCATTTGCTCTTTTCCCCTTAGAAATATTCAATTTCAATATAATTTCATTGTTTTTATCAGCATATTCCATTTATAACCTTAGGACTGTTTTCATTATTATTAACTTACTTAGTACTTACTTACGTCTGTTACTCCTAATGGAGCATTACCCGCCGACCAGCATTCTCCAATCACTTCTGTCCTGATTCTTCCCTTCTATTCCTATTTAATTATTGTTCGTTCTTCTCATGCCTGCCTCCATTTCCCGGCGTAATGTGTTCCTTGGTCTTCCTCTCCTCTTTTGGACTTGAGGATTCCATGTGAGGGCTTGTCTTGTGACGCAGCTGGGTGATTTCCTCAATGTGTGTCCTATCCACTTCCAGCGCTTCCTCCTGATTTCTTCCTCCACTGGAATCTGATTTCTCTCCCACAATAGGTTGTTGCTGATAGTGTCTGGCCAACTGTTAACAAACAATTGTATCTTCTGGATGCTGGCTTTCGTAATTCATCAAGTTTCCGCCTCATATACTAGATTTATCTTAACATTTGTATTGAAAATTCTGACTTAGGTGTTGGTTGACAATTGTTTTGAGTTCCATTATTAATATTATTAAATCAAGTCATTTACTACTTATATTATCAATGGTTAGTTGTTTTAAGTTGGGGAATTGTGAGCGTATACAAGTTTCATTTAAGTTTTCCCAAGTAACTGTTAATAGAAAATTTCTAAATAACAACAGTCTATACAGGTATTTAAAACTCGTGCTAACAAACGTATGATATGATAAGCTTTAAAGATTTAATTTATGAAATAGATATCTAATTCACCTCTGTAAGAATTACATCATAGATCATGGTGAACATTAGAATTCAAGACCGATGCTTATTCTGTTTTAAGACTCATTAGATAAGTGTTCTTTTAATTCCATTGTTCAGTGAACATTAAAACTTCATTTCATTAATTATCACTTTAGAAGCCTTAAAAGTAATTCATTATACTATCCGATTATTTGAATTATTATTTTTCTGGTTAGCGTTTTTTAGCGAGTAGTTCTTATACGGGATGGGGCCGCTGACCCCATGCTCACCACTCCTCCCTTATCCGGGCTTAAGACCGGCAGTAGCCCCAAAGGGGCTACCATTCACTTGTTTGTTGAACATAATATTTATATGATTAGATCCCAATGCTAAATCAATATATTTAGTATCTAATAAACTCATATCTTAACATGCCTTGATCAAATTTAATCTCGGAAATCAATCAATAACAGGGATATCCAATATATACAAATACAAGGTCCATAATGAAATTCTAACCATTTCTTTTTTTCAAATAATAAAGAAAGAAAACAACCAAAACAACATAAATCGAGAGGAAGAATACGTAAATTGTTTACAACATTATTTTGTTTTTAAACTTTAAAATAAACTACATTAACATTCGGGAAAAAAATATTCGTTGTTTATAGACATACATTATTGACTACTGATATTAAAGATCTAATCATATATCACTTGCTGCTTTAGTGTTTTCAATAGTTGAGATCATGAGTCAATTGAAGTTAGACCATCATGGAAAGCCTGGAAGCACTGGATGGCCGTTTTATATTATTGTGTGACTCCTCAACAGTGCTTATCCACAATCCCGACTCGCAAGATTGTAACCTAGGACCTATTAATCTCGCCCGCGAGCCCTCAACCATTAAACCATTCAGCCAGGCGGGATCCAATGGTGTTAATGTTTAACTTTAACTAATCCGCGAAATTGTGTGGCACATTCACCCGGTTGGACTCCACTGATCACTGCTTCTCATTACAATTCCAGGAAGCACCTTATGAAGTTAGTTACTAGTGAGCAGTGATTTAATAGTTGAATTCATGAGTCCTAGGTTTGAGTCCCGCATGAGATCGCGGATGTGTATTGCTGAGTAGTCCTATATTAGAACAAAATGGCCATACAGTGATTCAAGGTTTACCATGATGGTCTAACTTGAATCGACACATGAATTCAACTATTACAATATCCACAAAACCCCATACCGTTATTAACTATCATATTTTATCAAGTATTGTTTTTATTTTTAGTTTCATAAAGATCTGAATAGCTAGTTTTATGAAAGCTGAATGCTAGGTTAATGAGATAAATGAATAAACAGTAGAGATATGATATGTATCTGTTAAGGTGTAGTATTACCATTTATCAATCTTCAATATATTCATTGTATCAAACAATCATAGGCATTTTTCCATTCATTTAATGGATGATTACTGGATATGGAAGTATAAATTTCACTGATGATTTTATTTCCAGCTATAACTTTCTATTTATTTATCTTTTTTTTGTTTTACTTTTTTCACCCAGTAAATAGGGATATGTAGGTAGTTTTAGATGACTGAAATAAAAACACCTCCCCCCTCGCTTTAGTCATGTTTTTCTTATTTTTATCACCCCCACAACTAAATGAATAAAACAATCCTTGAAAATATTAGATATTGAGCTTCCATTGAACAATGAATTAAGATGGATAATTTCATCAATTTCATGGATTAGTTGAAGTTAGACATTAACACCGTTGGATGCCGGCCGGCTCAATGGTCTAGTGGTTAAGTGCTCGCGCGCGAAACCAGTAGGTCCTGGGTTCGAATCTTACAGAGGGCGTGGTCGTGGATGCGCACTGCCATTGGAGGAGTCCCATAATACGACCTAGCGGTCGTCCAGTGCTTCCAGGTTTTCCATAGTGGTCTAGCTTCAACTGACTCATGATCTTAACTATTGAAATTACTACAATCTCTACAAAACCCCTTCTGATAAAAAGAAAATTAGTAATTGAATTAAGTTAATTCAACATTTCACTCAGTAATCTGATCTAAACTTATTCAAGGAAATAATAATAAAAAAATATTAAAAATGAACTAAATAAATCTGTACAAAATAATTATTAAATTTAATTTAGAATAAATCAGGGTGTAACATTTCAATTGTGAAATTAAATTTAAACTATATTGAAATTCAATGATGATGTGAGGACAGTTCATGATTGAACTTGAAGAAGTTGTAAGAAGTTCAGAAAAAATCAAAGATATTCTATCCAATCATCTTTTGGAAGAATATTTCAGTATCCTTACATGTAGCTTCTTTATTGGACAAATGCCAAAAAAAAAACCCCCATATTGGGGAGGGTTAACTTAAACCTATAAATAACTGACAGTTTTGTATCATAAATGATACTGTTTTTGGAATCGTGTTTCTTTCATTTGTATTGTATCTTCTCATTTACAACTTGTTGGGTGACTAGTGTTCGACTGCTCAAGTTATACCCGGTAATATTAAGAATCAAAGATCTAGATATAACTGATTGTTTAAGTTTTTGGCTATAAACTATAACTTAAAGTGTAGTTAAGTATCATTGTCAAGTTTTAATTTGATTATTTTAAATAAACTGATTATTGAATGAATTTTGAGATGATGATGATGCTGATGATGATGATTAATGATGGAGTTTTTATTCTCTGAACTCGATAGATAAAACCATCCAGCTAAAACAAGAAACATTAGAAATTCAATTCTTCACTTATTTGGATATTACAAATATATCATTATTTTATTCATATCAGAAAGGGTATTGTGGATATTATAGTAATTTTAATAGTTGAGGTCATAAGTCAATTGAAGTTAGTTCACCATAGAAAACCTGATAGCATACTAGTGACTAGCTTCAAGAGGTATTTCTTGAAGTTCTAGTGAGAAGCAGTGACCAGTAGAATTCAACCGAGTCTGTTGTGATATAATGACTCACTTAAAACAACTGTGGATGTGTCGCTCAATTTTGTGGATTAGTTGAAGTTAAACATTAACACTATTGGATCCCGTCTGGATTAGTGACCTAGAGGTTAAGCATTTACGCACGAGACTGATAGGTCCTAGGTTGGAATCTCGCGGTGTAGGATTATGGATGTGCACTGATGAGGAGTTCCACAATAGGACAAAACGGCCGTCCAACACTTCCAGGTTTTTCATGATGGTCTAGCCTCAATCGACTTATGATCTTAACTATTAAAATCATTATTTTATTATCAAAATAAGCCTACATTAATAAATTGTAATTATAATGATTATAAAACAATAATTTATTTACTGCATATATGAGCATGTGTTATTATGTAAAACAATGGTTAACGGAAGGAATAATATGAAGTGTACATGTTTGCTGATAACGCTATTGTTTGACGTATAAATATTATGCATTAATGATTCATGATTGAATCATAATAATAATAATAATAATAATAATAATAATAATAATAATAATAATAATAATAATAATAATGCTCTTATCGGTATATATGTATCTTGTGCAGTCTTAAACATCAATCGGAAAACTCAAATAACCACTACAAAAATGAAATAAAAAAAAACTGTACCCAACTGGACAAGCTAGCAGCCACCTGGACTCAATAGCTAAGTGGATAACACAATAACATTTGAAATGAATGATGCTGGGTTTGAGTCCCCGGAGCAAACATTAAGTCTAACATGCAAGTGTATTCAACTGACGAGTCGTAAATAAAACTAAACGGTTGTCCTGAATTCCATTACTAGCCATCATTCATTTCTCGTCAAAACATAAAAAGATAATGGTTTTTTATGCATAAATGCTTTCATATGATCATATTTATCATTCACAAAATTTCGATTAGCTATCTGAGAAAAAAAAATTAAGTTCAGATATCTGAGTTAAAAAAAACTGAAATTTTATAGTCGAAATCACTAGCTTCAACCCATATGAATGCTTGGATTCCCATTACTTATGAGTCTCAAATCAATATGAAACAGTTACCATAATAAGATTCATTCGAATGATTATAATATATGTATTACAAATCAGGAAATACTGTGAATTCCTTTGTTCACAATCACATTACATTAATTTTAAAAAAAAAAGAAAATGATAATAATTTCCTTTTCATCATTAATTTTTCTCATTTTTAACATTAAGCAATAGTTTAGATTAATTTGCATAATTCTATAGTATTTCATTTTATTCCATGTTTTTTTTATATATTCTTCTCTTTAATGTTTAAATTGAATCGAATAGTTTCATAGTATTTAGGTGTCAAGTTGATATGAGATATCAAAAGAGATAGAATATGGATTTGTGAAAATCATAGTGAATCAATTTAAAGTAAATCCAACGTTTACATCTGGAGATTTGGTTTAATCTTTTTCAAGGAATCAAACCTCAACATCTGAGGGAAAACACCGCATACAATGGATAGTTCAGAACCAATTAGACGATTTGGACTTTGTAGATGATTTAGCCCTCCTATTGCATACACATGAACAAATTCAGATAAAGACAGCCAGCATAGCAGCAGTCTCTGCATCAGTAGGCCTCAACATACACAAAGGGAAAACCAAAATCCTCAAATACAACACGGAGAACAAAAATCCAATCACACTTGATGGTGAAACTCTGGAAGATGTATGATCCTTCATATACCTGGGAAGCATCATCGATAAACAAGGAGGATCAGATGCAGACATAAAGGCGAGGGTCGAGAAAGCAAGGGCCGCATTCGTACAATTGAAAAACATATGGAACTCGAATCAACTTTCAATCAAAGTCAGAATCTTCAATACGAACGTCAAGACACTTCCACTGTATAGAGCTGAAACTTGGAGAACTACTTAAATCATCGTCAAGAAGATGTAAGTATTTATAAACAGTTGTCTATGCAAGATACTCAACATTCACTGACCGTATACCATCAGTAACAGCCTTCTGTGAGAGAGAACAAACCATCTTCCAGTTGAAGATGAAATTAGGAAAAGACGATGGAAATGGATAGGACATACATTGAGGAAATAATCAAACTGCATCAAAAGGCAAGCACTAACTTGTAATCCTGAAGGGAAATTAAAAAGCGAAAGGCCAAAGTACACATAACGTCGGGAAATAGAATCAGATATGAAATGGATGAATAACAACTAGAAAGAGCTGGAAAGGATTGCCCAGTACAGAGATGGATGGAGAATGCTGGTGAGCGGCCTATGCTGCTTCATGAGGAGTAACAAGTGTAATCTACCGTTCTACTTATAGAATCAAACAACAAAATTATCCAATATAAATAATTTCAATGGTTAAGATCATGAGTCAGTTAAAGCTAGACCCATTGCGGGACACCTCAGAAGTGTGCATCCACGACCTCGCCCCCTGCGAGATTCGAACCCAGGACCGACTGGTTTCGCGCGAGAGCACTTAACTACTAGACCATTGAGCCGGTCGGCATCCAACGGTGTTAATGTCTAACTTCAACTAATCCACGAAATTGATCTTAACCATTGAAATTACTACAATCTCCACAAAACCCTTTCGAATATAAATAAGGTACATAGTTCTCCGGTTCATTGTGTACTGAATAGGTCATCCAATCAACGTTAAGAATGTTTAAAGTGGGTATTTGCATTAGTATGTATGAAACATGTTGTATAAAATGAAAAATGTTAAGATAACAGAATGTAGGTAAACATGTATGTAAACATTGTTAACGTTGATTGGATGATCTATTTAGTATACAGTGAACCGGAGAACCATGTACCTATCTATATTTGATGATTTTGATGTTTGATTCTATATTTCCTTGAAAAAAATTGGACCAGATTGCCAGACAAAAACGTTGGATTTACTTCAAATTGATTCCCTGTGATTCTCACAAATACATATCCTTCCTCTTTAATGTCATATATATAATATTTAAGAGGTGAATTTCGTGTTGCTTAAGAGCTGATAGGGTCTTCAAGAAAGTTGATATGGTCGGTACTCTATTTTTGACAATAAATACTGTACAGTATATTGATTATTGGTAGTCATTATTGAAATCGTTTTAGATTTATTGTGATTATATGACAGGTATACAAGTCATTTGACATAACTGTGTTCAAAATGTTCCACATGTAGGTATGCCTCTGTTTGTTATGGTATGTTATGTTAACAGAGTTCAGTGAAACTGTAAAGTCTTTGACTAAGGCTACGATCATAATAAATCTCCTGTCTATTTTGAAAATAAAGTTTAAATGGATACCAGATTAGTAGTTTTTAAGTTGAATGCTGCTTACTAGAACTAAAGGTCATGTCTTTGATCCCATATGCGGTCGTAGTGACTCATATTATGGCGAATAAGTAGTTCATTACTTCTTGGTTCCTATTGGTTGTCCAATTAAGGTCAGTTTGTGATGTTCACTGTAAAATTCAACTCTTCTCACATACCCTTATATGAACCAATATGTACATGCATAAAGAATATCATCTCATTGTGTGCGCGTTTTATGCTCATGAAAAGAAATTGAAGATAAGTGCAAACTTATCAATTAATTAAAAAAGTAAATGTCCTTTATTGATCTCTTTGTTATCAGGGCTAAAATTAAAAGTACATATCACTAATAATTTTTTTATATATTAAACAACAAATATCATAGTCCCAATAACCATACTGCACCCGGTCTTCTAAGACTGTTACATTTGCCCCATTACTCATCACTTTGGCTGTACGTCTTCTATTGTATGCGGCGAAATAGTTTATTTATTGTAAATTATGACCGTTTTTTTAAGTACTACTGTGGTGATTACTACTTATGCTGATAGCTATAAGTGATAATGTAGGTTAGTCACTGGGTCTCTTTTGAGCTGGTGTTGGACGTCCAGAGTACTATGTTGACATCAAGTTTAAATGGCCCAATAGATCATTAATGCTACGGAGGCCAGAGCTGCAGAACACTCGGTATTTCGACGGGGAGCATGTCACAAACTACGGAAAACAAGAAAGTGGCATGGCAAGCAGCACAACTGCAGTAGCGGCCATTTAAAAGGGGACGAGTTTGGTGTAAGCTACTTATACTGACATATATAAGTATTATGTAGCAGCAATTGGAAATTGAACGCCTGCAAGCAGAAGATTGTATTGAACATAACAGGAAGAGAAATACAGAACAATCATAATAACAACAGAATTGGAAAAATCATCAAGCACGTACAAGACAACTGAACGAAATTGTACAAATACTATATTTAATGTACGATTTTTACTTTTTAGTAAATCACTCGGTAATTTTTTATTACACAATATGCATTGGTTAAATTCACTTGGTGTTGTTTACTTGTGTCTTGCCATTGTTATTTAGGACTACAATTGGTCAGTCTCTTGTTGGTATATGTGCCTACTGTGCGGACTGCCTCGATATTGCCTAAGGTCACATGTTTTATAATCAAACATGGGTAGTGGCTAGCTGTGGAATCCAGAACGCGTGTTTCGTCCCATTTGGGACTCGTCAGTTAAACGTGCCTTCATCTAAGAGTTGATGTTCACTCCAAGACATCAACCCAGTACCGATCACTTCAAGGTAACAACACCAAGTGAATTTTAAACCTCACCCTATTGCATAAAAAGGTGATTATCAGAACTCAGTAGCTAATGAATAATGTGATATCGTTTGAAGTGAATGATACTGGGCTCGAGTTTCAGAGTGAACATCAACTCTGAGATACAGGTACATCCAACTGACGAATCCAAAATAGGACGAAACACGTATCAAACTGGATTCCACTTCTAGCCACTATCCAACTTTGCTTATAATATCTATTGGTTTTTCTTGCATTAATATTCTTTCACTGCACTTCAAAGATTCTATGAATAATAACATGAAATAGTTCAAATTATATGCATAATCTAATTGATGTGGATTTTATCGGTATTCAGTTAAATGTTACTACTGATAGTACCATTTAAGGGATTAGTTTTAACTGTTGAAACATCTTTTCTATTTCATAACATTTTATATACTAATTTTTTTATAAGTTAAAATAAGACAAATTAGTTTTAATTGTTCATTAGTAGTGTAGAATAATCACACACATATATCAAATATACACTTTCTACTGTTATTTGAGTTGACTATGTTGATGACAGGTATTGACTTTTATAAAACATTTTGTTTTAGTATTTTATGGTAATACGTTTCTTTTTTAATGGTTAATCATTCATTGAATACAAATTTATCCATTAAACCTTAAGAAAGACTGTGTATATATGTATTTGTAAATCAGGTTCCATATTTATTGAAACCGAACTAGATGGAAAAAGTTTAGAACAAACAACTTACTAGTGGGAAGTTAAAGGATTCATTGTATTTATTTTTACTTATTTGAACATATAAATATTGGTATAAAGGGGCACAGAATACATATATATCACACAAGTCACTTGATTTGTGTACATGAGCTGTGATTCTACTCGGGTGCCAATTCAGGTAGTTTTCTTAGGGGGTCACACGCCGAACGATCAAACTAAAAATCTGATCCCAAAGGAAGTAGAGCAACGTTAGGAGATGCAGTCTCTTGGTAGCTGATGACCAACAAATTGTTCATACACCATTTGTTTCCTCAGGATCCTCGAGTCCATGTTTACCATTGGTTTGGAATCAGAATTTTTCAACTCCTCTATGTGGATCCTCAATATCCACCAACCCGGTTAAATCACTGAACATTCGCTTTTTGTCCTCTCAGTTTCATAAATGACAGCCTTTATGCAAGAAGGCAGTGAGTAGGACTTCCCTGGTAGTGACTGTATAGGCGTGGCCGTATGAAAGCATTTGGAGAAGGAGAGCGGACTCTCTCCACTTTTGGCCGTACCAGGACATGTATGATGTTGTGGTTGAACCACTTGGCTTACAAATCCTGACAAATCACTCATATACACTTCTACTAGAATACCAAAATATTATCACCAGCCCACACACATATATATGAATAACATGACTTAAAGTTGTACAGATTTACATTTGGTAAATAGGAGTTATTTTTTGGTACATTACAGTTATTGGTTGCAAGATGAAAAAAAAACTAACGTAATTTACTACTGAAAGATTTATTTATTAAGAAATGTAATAAAATCTCAATATCGATACATATTCATAATGTAGATGAAATGAAATCATTTATTTGCTGCTGTCTGAAAACAATCTACCAAGTACCTATGTTATGTATTTGTTGTATTACTGTTTATATTTGGTTAAATTAGCAAAATTAAACTTTTTTTTGAGATTATTTTACTCATTGATATTGATACATGAAATCACTGGCTACTTCTCAGTGGATTCTGTTAATAACTCCAAATATTCTAGATAAATTATATGATATACTTACTTACTTACGTCGGTTACTTCTAATGGAGCATAGGCCGCCGACCAGCATTCTCCAACACACTCTGTCCTATGCCTTATTATCTAGTTCCATCCATCTCTTGTTCATTTTTCTCATGTCCAGCTCTGTTTCCATGCGTAATGTGTTCTCTGGTCCTCCTCTTTTTCTTTGACCTTGAGGATTCCATGTGAGGACTTGCCTTGTAATACAGTTGAGTGCTTTCTTCAATGTGTGTCTTATTACCTGAGATAGGTGAGATGAAAATCTTTGCATATTAATCATAGTAATAATTAGCTATTTGTATGTTAAATCTATGTAAATTTAATTACTTATTAACTTAATTACATTAAAACTGTAATGAAGGAAAAATTTTGGTTATTATCAGAAAGGGGGTTTTGTAGAGATTGTAGTAATTTAACAGTTGAATTCATGAGCTGATTAAAGTTATACCACCATGGAAAACCTAAAAGCTCTGAACGACCGTTTTGTTCTAGTATAGGACTCCTCAGCAGTATGCATTCACAACCCGTTATGTGGGACTCGAATTCAGGACCTTTAGTTTCGCGCGCGAACGATTAACCTATAGATCACTGAGTCGATATCCAACAGTTTTAATGTCTTACTTGAACCAATCCACGAAATCGCTCCACCGTCCACCATTGTCTTCAGTGAGTTACTGCTTCTACACCAGAGGCGGTTGAACTCCACTAGTACTCACTGAAGACAATGGTGGATGGTGGTGTAATTTCGTGGATTGGTTGAATTTTTCGTTATGTTGTAATTATATTGTTAAAACAATAAAAAGACTGGTAATTGACAAATGATACATAGTGATAGGATCAGGATGAATACTAACTAAACACTACTCTAAATTATTGACTTATGCCTCCATATATATTGATTTCATAAGATAAAACAACTTATCAACAGAATACATTTCACTTTATCATAACGATGTGTTTATCATATTGAATACTAAACATTAAAGCAAACATAAATCACAGTTATCTGAATAAAGAAAATTGAATGGGATATGCTTTTTAGTCAGTTAACACATCAATAACTTTATAACCTAACTAATAAGTTTATATGTCGAACATGGTACTAAGTGATGTAATCATTATAATCATATTAATTAGGCATCAATATTCCAATGAAATACTTACTTACTTACTCACGCCTGTTACTCCTAATGGAGCATAGTCCGTCGACCAGCATTCTCCAACCCACTCTATCCTGAGCCTTCCTTTCTAGTTCTATCCTATTTTCGTTCATTTTTCTCATGTCTATCTCCATTTCCCGGCGTAATGTGTTCTTTGATCTTCCTCTTTTCCTTTGACCTTGAGGATTCCATATGAGGGCCTGTCTTGTGATGCAGTTGGATGCTTTCCAAAATATTATCCAATGAACATATTAAAGTAAATCTATATCTAAGATTTTAACATCAATCTATCAGATTGTAGTAACAATAAGAAAATTAGAAACCACTTATAATTAAGATTACTTACCTACTTATGCCTATAACTCCTCGTGAAGGAGCATAGGTCATCCACTGGACAATTAAACTAAAGCTATTCAATTCATTTGTATATTACTTCATTATCTAATTTCATAAATCAATTACCGTGAAATTTTATCACGAAAACTAGATAATTGTATTTTTCGTTGTTTTTTTTCTTCAGAAACCTATTCAAATGTAACTCAATCAACTTGTTTTGTTCGTTTTGTTTTTTTCTTTTCAATCAAGAGGTTTTCAAAATCTATTATTAGTACTATTTTGTGATTGAGATCACGAGTTGATTGATGTTAAACCACTATTGAATACCTGGAAGCACTAAACGGATATTTTATTCTATTGTGGGACTCCTCAATAATGTGCATCCACGATCCCGCACACGGGATTCGAACACGGAACCTTCAGTCTCGCATGTGAACACTTAGTCTCTGGAACATTGAGTTGGTATTCAATGGTGTAAATATTTAACTTAAACCAATCCTCTATGTGCTCACTAGTGACTAGTTTCTTGACGATTAGGGGTATTCCGCGTCAGGTAGAGACAGATATCTACTCCAAACAATGGAAGATTGTCGAGGAATTTCGTGGATTGATTGAAGTTAGACATTACCACTTTAGATGCCGATTCAGTGTTTTACAGGTTAAGCTTTCTTGTGCCAGACTGAATGTCCTGTGTTCAAATCCCTTGTACGTGATCGTGCATGCGCACTGCTGAGGAATCCCATAGTAGGACTAAACGTCCGTCTAGTGCTTTCAGGTTTTCAATAGTGATCTAACATCCATCGGTTAATAATCTCAATAAAAATTTAACAATCTTCACAACCCTATACTAGTTATCAGCTCAAATATTATAAGTAAATTTCTTAAAAAACTAAACTATATTCATCAATCAGATTCCAAATAACTAAAATGTTCTCCAGAAAATTTCAACAACCAGGAATAACTATTGAAAATAAACTTTGTATTTTCTTCTAATTATTAGATTTAGTTGGAAACTGAATATAAACAATTAACCAATAACGATCAATCATTCAGTCATAAACTATGTGAAAACTGGCTCATATATGTACCTGTTTGCGTTGCCACACTACATCAACACAGTAAGCTATGTAGTATCACTAGTAGTATCAAAGGATTAGATATAAACAGTATAGTTCAAGATGAAAGAATAAAGTTGAGACTATAATTTATGGACGCTAGACTAACCTTGAGAGGGTTCGCCTACTAACTAGAACCAAATGAATGGTTATAAAACCATGTGAGGAATTATAATTATAATTCAAAGCAACAAATTTGAATGTAAATAAATAGTTTACTTCAATAAATCATCAAAATAATTCACGACAATTCAAATAATCAAGAATAGTTATGTAGCATAGTGCAACAATTCAATAACTAGGAAGTATAGGAATTAAATGAAATTCTAGAATATTCCATAACCAAAATCTAACCATATGCTTCGTTTTTAAATTATTTTTATATTACTGCCTCGTCAGAATAATAATGAAGATTTATAGCTACTGATGAACAATTCAGAGGTATTATGTTCTTTAATTTAGAAGGTTCAATCCTGAAACCTTTCAACAACTTTCTACATAATATCATCTGATCATATCTGAAAAAAAGGTGATCTACTACTATTACTCTTAAAGTAACTAATAGCTTATTGTGTTAAATTAGAAGTTGACTAGTTATTGTTCATTATAATATTACGATTATTGACATATTTATTCCAAACCTTCTTTCCCTGTTGTTGCTGTTGCTGTTGTTGTTGTTGTTGTTGTTGTTGTTGTCTGCAAGTACATGATAGTTATAAATCTTTCCATTAAAAGGATATGGCATTTTTAATCATGATAAAGGAAGGATACGTATTTATTCATTCAGTTATTATTATAGTTCTTCATTATCTTTCGAATAATCAGTTTATTCATTTTTCTGCCTATATCCTTCTTTAATAATATAAATTTTATTTGTTTTACATAATTGGATATAATATATATATTGCTTTTTAGTCTTATTACCCGGCTAATCCAGATCTATTTTCAGTTTTTAATAATAATTATTATTATTATAACTTGTGGCTTTTTGCCCTATTAATATACTACGTAATGATACCACTAACTAGAGAACAGTGACTTATCGACTGAACTAATGATGAGCAGTTGGAAGTTCTTATCGGTCCTGCTTCCTACCTAACCTTGCCTGTTGAGTTCAGAACAGCAATTTTAGCCTCTGCGATATGAATCATGTATTTTAAACATATTGGGTTTATTAAGCAAAGATAAATATTGGCTAATAGTAGAATCCAGGATGCGTATTTCATCCTGTTTGGAACTGGTCAGCTGGACGTGCTTGCATCTCAGAGTTGATGTTCACTGTAACACTTGAATTAAGTACCGTTCGCTTCAAACACCATCTTGTGATCAGTTACAAATAGAACGAAACGAGCATCAAACTAGATTGTACTGCTAACCACTACCCATCTTTGCTTAGAAAAAGCTTATGACTTAAGGCTATATCGAGGCAATCCGCACAGGATGTATATATATAGCAATAAGAAACTGATCAATTGCAGTCCTAATCATCAATGGGAAGATACAAGCAAAAAAACGCCAACTGAATTTATAGTGATTTTATATACCAACCAAACAGACCACATTGTACCACAAAATACAAAACACAATTTGTACATGATCAAACCAAATGTGGCTATAAATGTGGGAGCTTATAATAAATAGGCTGGGCATAATTCAAGATTGGTAAATCGTATTATAATAATAGTCCCTAAATCAAAATAAAGCTTATAATATGGGGAACATGAATAGGAATAGTTTAGTTACTTAACAATTACATAATAAAAATAAAAATATAATACTCATCTATAAATGAATCCCAACAGTTACCATTCATTATTCTCATTGGGATATAACAATTATTATTGTTATTATCATTATGATAAGCTTGAATTTCATGAAATTTGAGAAATGCCAATTTTGAGAATTTTTTAATTTTCTCTATTCCGTTTTTCTTATTTTTTCTTATCTATTTATCTTCTTTGTTTATTTTGATCCCTTTGTAAATACTAAAGGCAAAACTATACAAACATGATAAGTATATAAGGTGTGAATAGTAACTATGATATGTGAAAATTACTTACATCATGATTTAACACTTACATACTGATCGATAGGATTTGGTCAAAACACTAACAGATCGATATAAACTTATCATTGTTTATTACCTAGTAATTAATTCATTGTAAATATCTTAGCATGTTTCGTCCTATTTGGGACTCGTCAACTGGATGTATTTGCATCCCAGAGTTGTTCACTGTTGGACTGGAACCCAGTAGCTAAGTAGATAATTTAATAGTGTTTGAAGCAAATGGTACTTAGTTCGAGTCCTAGAGTGAACATCAACTCTGAGATGCAGGCATGTCCAGCTGACAAATCCTAAATTGGACGAAACGTGCATTCTGGATTCCACTACTACGCACTATCCATGTTTGCTTATACTGTCACATTTATTTCAACTTTCGAATGCTGATCGAATTATATCAATCAAGTTACAGTGTTATCAATAATTCAAATGACTTTACAGCTAATTCACTGATGAGTTTCAACTAAGATAAATGAAGTCGAATAAATCATTCTACTGATTACATCTGAAGTACCTAGCATAAAATAAAAATCAACCTATAATGTACCATATAATTTCAACCAATTACATGACTATTTTCAATTCTTACAACAGATAATCTTGAAAACTACTCAAGATATAATTTTCTATTGGTAAATACATAAAACATCTATAAATATTATATTACACTAGTCACTATGGTGACAGGGTTATAGATTTATAAAAGTTATGATCAAATAATAATTATCAGAAGGGGTTTTGTGGAGATTTTTAAAAATTTCACTGGTTGAAATCATGAGTCAATTGAAGCTAGATCACCATGGAAAACCAGGATGCACTGGACGGCCGTTTCGGACTAGTATGGGACTCCTGAGCAGTGCGCATCCAAGATCCCGCACCCCGCGAGATTCGAACCCAAAAGTCCCATACTAGGACAAAACAGCCGTCCAGTGCTTCCAGGTTTTTCATGGTGGTCTAGCTTCAATTGACTCATGATTTCAAACAGGTAAATAATAATTGAAAATAGTTATGATTTCATGTTGATTACATGGTAAATATAATTACATAATCTATTATCTGAAGTAATATATGTTGATAGGGTAAAAGTAATTGACCAAAATCAATATGAATTTAATAGAAAATATGATTTCATATATAAGCGATTTAATCATCACGTTATTGATATCATTAGATTCAAACGATGCTTTAAACTCCTGGTTATTTAAAGAGGCAATATTGACGTTATCTGTTCAAAAGGCAGATATGTTAAAAAAAGAAACGGTTAAGTTGTAGTGTATCACATCTATAATTGGAAGACTGAAAATATTGCAATAAGGAAATAAATTTTATCCATATTATGCAAACTGATGTCTTTTGGTGGAGTTTTGTTCTATGAGCTATATGGTTTAGTCATGGAGCTTTCATCATTCTTCTGAACGATATCATCAGAACAAACTTCAGATAGAAATTAACCATAGAGGAAAACACAAATAACTGCGTGATTAACCTGTCAAAACAATCACTAATAAACATAGAAGAACACTTACTTCGAAAGGGATTTAATTATAATACAAGCGACGCCTCAAAACGGGTATTTTTTGCAGTATTAGAGTCATCACTCAAACTGATATCTATCTGAACTCAATATCTAAGTTGATAAAGCATTGCTCGATTGAAGTGAAAGGCATTTACTTGAAGTTTTGCTATGAATATCACTACTGAAGTGTAAGTATATTCATATAATGAATCTTAAGTGAAAAAAAACATACAGTCTTTATTCATTATATCATTATTAATGATTAGTAGATAATTGAAAATGTTCCATAGAAACTAATCCAACAAAACTATATTGATGAAAATGAAGTATGCTAATCAATATAGACTTTAATGATGAGTAGACAAATAGACTGTATTTGTCTAGTTTTTTTCCCAGTAATGAATTTCAATAATATTGAAGAAGTGTTATCATAAGTATCAAATGATCACCATAAACTACTATTCATTTATATATTCAAAATTACATCCAATTTATCTACTACACATATAAATGTTGATTATATCTTGGTTGAATATCATATTTTTATTTCATTGTTTGTTCTTTTTCTACTTTCTTCATTTTCATTTCAATAAACTACTAATGATGTATTTCAGTATACACACACTATACACATATTCTCTGTCTTTTATTCAATCTACTATTATATGTTTTCAGTGTAGGGTTGTGTAGAATATTAAATTCTTGATTGAGATCATGAAAAGATGAATGTAAAACCACCATTGATAGCTTGAATGCACTGAATAGACGTTAAGTCGTAATATAGGACTCCTAAGCACTATACACCAACGATTGTGCACAAAACACAAAACATTCGGTTTTGTTCGTGGATGATGATGTAGATACCTGGCACGGATTATCTCCATTTAACAGTCATCACAACCTCACACGGATCATTGCTATGTACTCTCTAGTGACTAGCTTCATTAGAGAATTCTCAGAGTTCTAATAAGAAGCTATAACCAATGGAGTTAATCCATATCAGATAGAGACAAGTATCTATTTCAGACAATAGAAAGATGGTTGGATAATTTCATGGATTGATTCAAGTTAGACATTATCATTATTATATATTTGTTCATTTTTACATCATTCATAAACATTCATTTATATTTCTTTTTTCAAAAAATCAAAATGCACATTATCTCATTTCTTTCCTTTTTTTGTTAACTTCTTTATCTATATTCGCATACAATTGATTTTATTTTTTCTGGTTAGCGTTTTTATTTTGTAGGAAGTTAGGTTTCTACGGGATAGGGTCGTTAACCCTATGCCCAACTCTCCTCCTTTACCTGGGCTTAGGATCGGCAGTAACTCGAGTACAGCTACAGGCGGAGTTTCGCATGTAATAAATAAATAAATAAATATACATATACATATATCTATATGTTAAAATAATGAAACCGAAATAGTCAATTTTTAAGATGATATATGATTTGGAGAAAATAAATCAACTTAACTATACACACGAATATCGATATATCTATATATATATATATATATATATATATATATATATATATATATATATATATATATATATATATATATATATATATATATATATATATATATATATATATATATATATATATATAAAATAGAGTTTTAACATTACTATTCTCAATATGAAGGTTGATTAATGAATAAGACAGATAACAACAACAACAACAACCACAACCAGTACTAAACTAGATGACTCGATCATGAATTCGTAGTAGTTCGGGATATGAACTATTAAGTATATTATATTTAGAACTATTGTTATTATTATTATTATTATTACTAAGCACATTTTGAGGGGGAGGGGTTTAAATTCATAATGAGGTGGTGAACTATTGAAATGTCTTGAAAATAAATAAAAAAAACAAACACAAAATTTTTTAAGTATTTAATTATCATTTCTCATGATAAATAGGTAGTTATTGATTTTAGGATGATATATAGAATAAATGAATGATTTTGTTCTTTGAGCTAGATGATTTATGCTGATGATATCGTTTAGAATAAAGACGAAAACTTCTACGATCAAACTATCAAGATGAGAGAATAAAACTCTTTCAAAAGTCATCGATTTTGTTTGTACTTTCATGAAAATAATGAGTTTTTTTTAGTACGATGTGTTAATAGCAATATAACTGAATGAAGTGTGATTGAGGTGTCTAAGAACAATTTATTTTAGTGTCCGACCCTTTAGTGAGATCATAGGCATGTTTATTTTTAAGAGGTTTTGATAACTATATAACAGCTATTGGGTATTTTCTAGTTTTCTATGGTATTTCAACTATCATCAGTTCATGATTGAGATATCCCATTCATTGATATTATTAATCAATATCAAACAATTTAAGTGAGAATCTGTAGGGAAGTGTAATTTCAGCAATAATACACATGATATATGTATATATACATAATGCGTTATTAGAACTTTCATAATGATTTAAAGTAAGGTAACTTCTATACAAACGGAAAATTCAAAAATATAAAACTTTGATTAAACATCAATGGGAAGATTCAAATAAAACAATATCAAGTGAATTAAACTTCACCCTATTGCACAAGCAAGTGGCTATCAGGACTCAGTAGCTAACTGGATAATGCGATGGCGTTTGAACCGGACGGTACTGGGTTCGAGCCCTGGAGTGAACATCAACTTTGAGATGCAGGTGCATCCAGCTGACGAGTCCCAAATAGGACGAAACGCGCGTCAAACTGGATTCCACTACTAGCCACTATCCATCTTTGCTTATAATGCTTGTAAATTAAGGCAATATTGAGGCATACGCACAGCATGCACATATGTCAATAAGAGACTGAACAATTTCAGTCCTAAACATCAATGGGAAGATTCAAATAAAACAATATCAAGTGAATTAAACGAAGTATTATTATTATTATAAATTAAGTAGATCAACATTGGTACAAGGAGGCACCAAATAGAGATGCGCCACATAAATCATTCGATTTATGTGAGGACTATGATACTGTCCGGGTAACCCAACTGAAGTAGATGGTTTTCTTACGGGGACACACCCGAAGTCTTCGATTTAACTGTCTAATCTACAAAACAGTAGAGCAACGTCATGAGATGCAGTCCCATGATAGTCAATGACCAACGATTGTTTCATATGCCATTTGTTCCTTTAGGATACTAGACCCAATATGCAGTATTGATTTGGAATCTTTGTTTTCGAACTCCCTTAGACAAACTCTCTGTCTCCGCTGAGCATTCGCTTTTCGTCCTCTTAGCTTCGTAAACAATACCCCCATTGCGAGAAGACAGAGTTCACATAAATTCCATATCTATAAAAAAGAATAACTACTCCCTATCATTTAGTTCATTATTTCCAAGTTACTTACTCTGAATCTCAATTCACTAATTTATTAGATGAATGAGAGATGGATTAAAAGAATAAAATATATAACTTACTAGATGACTACTTGTTTTCTTTTGCAGAAATAAGTGTTATGTTCGTGATTACTATTATTATTATTATCATTACCACCTATGGACAGATGATGATATTTAATACAACAACAACCATAGAAACAACACAAATAGGAAAAAAAATTTTTTTTCTTCAATTAAGTAGTTTGTTTGTTTTCGTTTTCAATTTCTTTTTGTTATTTTAGGTGAATGTGGATTGAATTTGACAAGTTGAAATTATAATTAATATCCTTTAATACTTTATTATTAATGACTAAACTGAGTTATATATCCATATATATAAACAATATAGGTCAAGTTATAAATTACTCTGAATTATCAGTAGTTTAGTTGGTTTTTAATAAAAAAAAAATAATAAACCGATTATTTTTTTCATCGAAGAGGTTTTGTAGAGTTTTCATTAAATTTATAGGTTATATAGTAAGACGATAATTTATGAATGACCTTTGAAAGAGAGAGAGGCTAAAATAACCTTGAGAGTGTCCATCTAATAATTAGGATCAAATGAAGGTTATAAACTTGTTTGAGGAATTCAAATTATGATTTACAGTTGATGATTAAGGTTAGGAAGTAGATTCGGGGGGGGGGCTTCATCATGAACTGACATCAGCTATAATGCCAAAACTCTATCTATCCAAATAGATGAATGAATTTCACGCCATTATTATCTTGTATCTGATTGATTCGTCCATAAATGATAGTCTCGCCAGTTGTTTTAGTCGAATATTTATCCAATTTGGGGTACTATTGAAAATTATGAAGTACTGGACAGTTGTTTTATATTAGTATATAACTCTTGGGCAATGCTTAATCAACGACTCTGCCAAAGGTTTGACTCAGGAACTGCAGGTCGTTTTCTGTTTGATCTATTTGTGACTCCTAACGCTACTACTACTACTCCTACTGCCACGAAAGAACACAATATTCTTTATTTGAGCTGGTGTTTTGATGAATATTAACTTGATTTATATGTAATCTTCCTCATGAACAGACATGAGGATGGGTTTATTAAAGAAAGCCATTGAAATATAAACAGAACAGAAGAGTATCATTCAACACTTTGTATTTTTATTTCCCATAGTAACATGAATTCATATTAACAAAATTATGTGTATTGTAGATGAATGATAATATTTGTTTTGATGACAAAAGCAGATAATCAAATAATTCAGTGGATAAACAGAATTAGTTAATTAAAACAAGTTTGAAATAAATAAAAAACTCGGTTAAAAACAAAGATGGATAGTTGGTAGAAGTGGAATCCAGGATGCGCGTTTCGTCTCATTTACAACTCGTCAACTTGTGATTAAAGACAATATAGTGGTAATCCGAACAGGATCCATATATGCCAACAAGAGACTGATCAATTGCAGTCCATAACAACAATGGAAAGATACAAGTAAACAATACCAAGTGAATTTAAACTTCACCACATTGCACAAGTGAGTAGCTATCAGGACTCATTAGTTAAGTGGAATACGCGATGGTGTTTAAAGCGAACGGTATTGAGTTCGAGTCCCACCCGGAGTGAACAGCAACTCTAGGATGCAGGTACATCACTTGCTGGATTCCCCTGCTAGTTAATATCCATCTTTGCTTATAAAGCTTGTGACCTAAGGTAATATAGAGGCAGTCCGCACAAGATGCATATATGCCAATAAGAGACTGATCAATTGCTACCGTTAAAAACTATGGAAAGATACAACTAAATAATATGAAGTCAGTTAAAAAGTTTTGATTTATATTTCATTCGAATCTATTCAACAAGATGAAGTCGATTAAAAACACAATTTACTAAAAAGATAATTCATACACAATCATAACAGATGTAATTAGTAGTTAAAAGTAAATAATGTAGAAACCATCAGTTGATATGATGTTATGGATAATGTAGAAACAAAAAGAACTAGAAAACAAATCAACTACAAAATAAATTATTTACAAACCTACATCAGTAGCTAAGTGACGTTTGAAGCCAACGGTACTTGATTCGAGTCCCAGAATAAACATCAACTCTGAGATACAGCTACATCCAGCTGACGAGTCCCAAAAAGGAGAAAAAGCGGGTCAAACTGGATTCCACTACTAGCCACTATCCATGTTTTCATAAAATCTACATCATTGTTAACAATTTTGTTTTTCAATAGTTGAAATCATGAGTCAATTGGAGCTAGACCACCATGAAAAACCTGCAAGCACTGGACGACCGTTTCGGACTAGTATGGGACTCCTCAGCAGTGCGCATCCACGATCCCGCCCCCCGCGGGATTCGAACCCAGGACCTATCAGTCTCGCACTAGGCGCTTTACCAACCAAATCACTGAGCCGGCCAGGATCCAATGGTGTTAATGTCTAACTTCAACCAATCCACGAAGTTGCGCCACCGTACACCATTGTCTTCAGTGAGCTGATATCTCACAACAGAGGAGTCCCATACTAGGACGAAACGGCCGTCGTGTGCTTCCAGGTTTTCCATGGTTGTCTAGCTTCAATTGACTCATGATTTCAACCAGTGAAACTTCTGAAATTTCCACACAACCCGTTCTGATAATAATTATATTCTTTGCTTTTTTTAAATTATTTTTTTAACATTTTAGCTACTTCTTATTGGTGATTCATGTGTTGGCAAAACTTCATTATTAATCCGTTTTAAAGATGGTATATTCTTAAAAGGTAGTTATATTTCAACTGTCGGAATTGATTATAAGGTAAAGAAGTTTACTATCATGATTACTGTTTTAAAATGGTCTATATGTGTTATATAAGTAAATTAACATTATAAGCTTTTCTAGTTGTTTTAATCAAGTACTTAATATTCAACTATTGTCATGAAATATCATGAGCGAAATGATTGACTCTATCAATAATCATAACTGTAAACTAGAACTCGAGTCCAGGGTTTCCTGTTGACTACCTCTATCCACCATCTTATCTCAACATAGTGTACTCAATGTCGAGTCACCTAGACTAGTGACCACATTGAAACTTGGTCGATAGCATTCAATCTACACTAATAAGGACTTGACACACATGATATTGATCATCATCCAGTGATCAATCAATTGTGACTCTCTTTCTCTTCGTCCATAATGAACAGATGATTATTAATAAACTACGTGCTTTCGTAAACATTTATTGTTATTTATTTATTTATTTACTTACTTACTTACTTACACCTGTTACTCACAATGGATCATAAGCCGTTGACTAGCATTCTCCAACCCACTCTGTCCCAGACCTTCCTTTCTAATTCTATCCAATTGTTGTTCATTCTTCTCATATCTATCTTCATTTCTCGATGTGATGTGTTCTTTGCTCTTCCTCTCCTCCTTTGCTTTTGAGGATTCTAAGTAAGGGCTTCATTTGTGACACAGTTAGGTATTGATAATGTCTAGCCAACAGATTCGAAATATTTTATGTAGGCAACTATTTTCGTCCCATACCGTAGAACTTCTTTGATATTATTATCATTATATGAAACTGATTTTTATCACAATATCTACCGAATCATTATAAAACCATCAATGATTGAATAGTTATTTTATCCTTCATGGTATAAAAATTGCACTTACATAATAAAATGTAAACAATCTAGATTAAATCACATTGAATACTGTATACATACATTGTACTACATTAAAATAATAATCCATTTGAATTTATGACAAACTTGTATTGAATAACATAATCTCATGAGAATAAACATAACCAGTTGATCCATGTATCATAATTTAATCTGATCAATTGATATCTGATAAAAACAAAATCTCAATTGAATAAATACAATCCTTCCTCCCCCCTCCCCTCCGCAAAAAAGAAACTGGGCGAAATTCATAAATAGTTCATAATAATAATAATAATAATAATAATAATAATAATAATAATAATAATAATAAGTCAGTAAACAGTAGAAAATGATAGTCCATTAAGCTGTCACATTGATTGTTACATATTAATTTATTATTGTTTACCATATCAACACAAACACATATGAAATCATTTTTTTTTTGGGTTTGGAATGTTGACAAAACAATTTTGTGTCCCGGTATCTAATTCCAGTTTAATCGAATGAATAGTTATTATTAAAATATACATGTTGCCAATCTTTGTATATTATCATTGACTTCAATCGCATTAGTCACTAACAAGTGGGCTGAGCCATGTTGGTAGGTGTAGACTACTTGGTTGGGATCTGCGAGACGAAAGCAACCGATGGTTAGATACGTTGAATGACATGGCTCAAAATGGATTGCAATGGCGCAGGTGCATTCACTCTTTGTGTTCTCCCAAATTTTAATCTTCTGAGTTATTCATGACCCTTTTTACTCTTTCCAAATTTATTCCACTGGATTATACTCTTTGAATAACATCTTCAAACGCTAATCTTTCCGCTTACTGCTTATACTACCACTATGGGATTTGAATCGACACTTGCATCTGTGTACTAATGTGGTGTGGCAACTCGAACTGATGTACGTACGTATGTGCAAAGTTCTACGTCGTTCTGACTGACTGACTGACTGAGAGTATAACAGAATTAAATAAGTTGTGAAAATACGAGAATGAATTTTTAAAGATGTATATTTTGTATAATCGTCGATCGGAACAATACAATCAAAGAGACATAGCGAAGGAAGCGAAGACAAGAGATTGAAACAATACAGTGAGTAATGGAGAAAGCACATAAACTGATTTGATTTAATCAAAGGTTAATCAATATTTATAGTCACATAAAAGTAAACTACAAATATGTGATGAATAGGAAAAGAAGTGTACACACATATATACACTCAGTCATGGTTGATAAGTGAATAATTAACAAGGTCAAAATGTGATTAAAAAAGAATGGATAAATTGGCCGATCCAAAAGCTAGAATAAGTTGTGTAGGCTTAACATAATAACTGACACTATAAATATACTTTGATATTATAATTATTACAATTTCTTTGATAGTAGCCAATTCAAATCAGTTAAACATTGAATCATTATTTTCCAAGTTGAAAATCAGGAGTTCATCTAAGTTAGACAAGTATTAAAAACTTAGAATCACTGATGAATCCTATACTAAGACGAAACATTTGTTCAGTGTTTCAAGCTTTTTAATAATAGTCTAGATTAGATTAATTTGTAAATTTAACTTAGAAAATACTACAATTTATGGTTCACCACTTAAATAGTCCTCTTTGAGCGAATATCTGTATTTATATGTTAACTTGATTTTTAAATAATTACTAACAGTGAATTGAACAAACAACATTACAGATCGATGGACAGATGCTTCATCCTAGTATATGACTCCTTCATAGTGGACATTCACAACCTCTTCATTAACAGAACTCATAGAACTCAAATTAAACATTAGAACTATTGAGTTAGCGTTCAGTGATAAAATTCTAACTTCAGTTGATAACCATTTTTTTTTCTAACATGACTAAAATTCACTAATCATAACTTCCTATTATAATTTTAGGAACTTATCTGAAATTGAGCACCTCTGGGTCACTGCTTCTCCCAAGCCTGGATAAAGCAGGAGGGTTAAGCATGGGGTTAGCAACCCCATCCTGTAGAAAACTAACTCACTAAAAAAAACGGTAACCAGAAAAAATAATTCAAACCATTTAAACTCTGCCGTAGCAGTTAGAAGATCTTCATTTAGAAGCAGAGTTTCTTTGGAAGTCACGAGGCTGTTGTCCGTTCTGACAACCAGAGTAACCATTAATTTAGGTATGTGAAATGTTAGTACAATGTAGGAGACCTAGAAAATTTTCTAAATCGTTGCAGAAATGAGCAGATACAACCTGGAG
The DNA here is from genome assembly GCA_946903255.1 of Schistosoma spindalis. NCBI lineage: Eukaryota > Metazoa > Platyhelminthes > Trematoda > Strigeidida > Schistosomatidae > Schistosoma > Schistosoma spindalis. The sequence continues at coordinate 3,376,412 of OX336416.1, forward strand.
GTTCTTGGAATAAGAATGAATTGGATAATTAATTTATGTATGAGTCTGTTTTGTGGAAATTATTTTATCCTGTACACCTATTCATCAGTAAAAACCATGGAGCACTGAACAGGTGTTATTTAATATATTACTGTACATCCATCCTCTTTCATTGTTTCTCATCATCTCATAATCGATCATTCTTTAGAAAGTCATTACATGTTTCACATTAGTTTATTTACATCACTCATAATTCCAGATAGATTTCTACATATCTACCAAGGAAGGAGATAACATATAGTAATTCAAAATAGTTTCCTTCTTCAGATTTAGATCAAATCTATAAATTGAATGTATTCGGTTGCTATATGCAATAGATGCTAATTACCCATTTATATGTTATATACAATAACATTTATAACACCTATATTAAATGGGTGATTTCAAACAAGATAATCAAATTATTCGATAAACCCTTTAGCCTATTATGCTTTGTATTTAATCTATCTCCATGGATATATATATATATATATATATATATATATATATATATATACATGTTGAATAGATTACTTGTATAGTACCATTTAATTACAATCGAATAGCAACTAATCAACTTGAATATAAGCTAATCTTCCTATTACTTATATAAAATAGTTTATTTCTATGCTGTTTTTTTTCTTTTCTAGACAAAAACAGTAAAAGCTAATGATCAATTAGTTCGTTTACAAATATGGGATACAGCTGGACAAGAGAAATTTCGTAGTTTAACAAAATCATATTATCGTGATACTAATGGTAAGTCATAGTTTAATGGCATAATGATAATTTATGAATGAATCAATCAGATATAAGATAAAAAAAGGTCTCGGATTTTGGCGCGAAATTCATTTATCCATTTGGATAAACTGAGTTTTAGCATTATAGCTTATGTTAGTTCGTGATGAAAACTTTAAATCGAATTACTAATTCTTAACCATCAACTGTAAATCATAATTCTAGATTTCCATACTGGTTTATAACTCTCATTTGGTTCTAGTTATTAGGTGGAGACATTCAAAGTTACTCTAGCGTCTCTTAAAGGTTATCCATAAATTATAATCTCATCGACAATACTTTTGAATAGTTGTTTGTTCATTTATCTACTGAATGGAACAATAAAGAGTTTCAATGGTTAAGTTCATGATTCAGTTAAAGCTAGACCATCATGGAAAACCTAGAAGCACTGGACAGCCATTTCGTCCTATTGTGGGACTCCTCAGCAGTGAGCATCTACGACCTCGCTCCCTGCGAGCCCAGGACCTACTGGTTTCGCACGCGAGCACTTAACCACTAGACTACAGAGCTATTCGGCATCCAACGGTGTTAATGTCTAACTTCAACTAATCCGCAAAATTAAGCGACACATCCACTATTGTCTTCAGTGAGTTACTATCTCATAACAGACTCGGTTGAACTTCACTGGTCACTACTTCTCACTAGAACTCCAGGATATATCTCTTGAAGCCAGTCAATAGTGAGCATATGTTGATCAATATCATATGGATTTTGTGGATATTATAGTAATTTCAATAGTTAAGATCATGAGTCCCACAATGGGACGAAACGGCCGTTCAGTGCTTCCAGGTTTTCCATGGTGGTCTAGCTTCAAATGACTCATGATCTTATCCATTGAAATTACTATAATTTCCACAAAACCCATATGATAATAAGGAGTTTATTTTCAGTATCTTCATTTATCAGTAATTGTTTACTATATATGTGTTGGTGATTTAGTGAAATTTAAGGTTTAAAAAGTAATCTTTAATGAAAGTTGCATTCTAATATGCAGTAATAGAATATTGACCGAGGGAAGAAGCAAGTCTAAAATATTAGGTACATTATACTTTATTAATTGAATTCATGAGTCACCTCAGTATGAGACTCCTCAGTAGTATACATCCACGATTCCTCTTCGAGAGATTCGAGTCGAGGATGAAACGCTCATTTAGTGCTACCATGATGGTCTAACTTCAATTGACATATGAATTTAATTAATAAATTACTACAATTCCCACAAAGCCCCTGTCTGAAAAGTTTGCTAGTAATTTTTATCTTTATTCCTTTTACTTCTCGTAAATGATCAGATACACAGTACAAACTAATTTCTTATTTCTTTTCAATATTATTTAGCTGTACTACTTGTATACGATATATGTAAAATGGATTCATTTAGTAATATAAAAGTAAGTCACCATTATTTATAGTGATGAGTTTATTCAAGTTTTAATGAGAGGAATCATTTAATGGTTTGTAAGATGAATGAATTGTAGATAACAATAGTTTTATTAAATGAAATAACTTCATTTGGTAAAAACTTTGATGAAATCTAGCACTGGAGTCCAGGACTCCGGTTTCATCCTATTTGGGTCTCGTCAGCTGGATGTGCCTGTTCACTCCGGTAGGGACTTGAATTCAGTACCGTTCGCTTTAAACGCCATCCCATTTTCTTCTTAGCTACTGAGCCCTTTGATAAAATCTAGTATCGTTTCTTTTCTTTGAGTTTTGTGTATATTAATCTTCTTCAAGGTACAAAAGTTTGCTTTAAGACAGTCTCAGCTACTGATAAGGAGGGTAGTAGTTAAGCTCATCGACCAATTCACTTGTATTGGAAGTCTAATCAACTACGATTGGTTGATATCCGACAAAATCTCAGCACGAATTTGGTTGAATGTTGCCAAGTTATGTCAATGATGGAATATGCCAAATATTCATATTATTATTGGAAGGAGAATGACACTGCTAATGAACTCGTTCAGTCTCACTTTATGATTGAAAATTGGCCTTCAGTAGTAAAGGATATTCTTAAGTTACTATTACTTGACCTTAGGTCCTAGGAGGATTGTCTGTATGTGTTGGGTCCACTAAGTGATTAATTGTGAGATAAGTCACTATATATGACAAATAGGTTAAGAAAATAAATTTACATCTACTGAACTGACTGGGATATTTACTACTTATCGTTAACCCTTACCTAATTTCGAAGAGAGATGTTCATTGAAGCTTTTTGGAAGAAAGCTAGGGGCTATTAAACTAAAGCATAGCATTATTTCACGAAGTTATTGAGTAATATTGGTAGATGGAAAGACCCTGATTCTGGTACATGTAATTATCATGACCAATGGTTACAAATGTTGGGTGATATATTTCAAAATCAATCAAAATGATGTTGATGTATTCACTTTTTATCTTTCCAAAGTTCTTTTTACATCTTTTATTCCACGGATCAATTGATTCAGACTCATTACTCCTATTATTTTTCTTATGATCATTAACACTAAAACAATTGATTTGATACTTATACTGTCAATTCCATATTGTCGTTCTGATATAAGATGACAATGTAAGCTGATTTTGAATATGTACCAGGTTCTAGGTTTCAAACTTAATCAATTTTATTGTACTAATCAATGATCATTTATTGTACTATAGAAAGTAACAGTATCATTTTTTGATCTTAATAACTCCATAGGAAAGAGATTTTTTACTTGATATGATAATCATGATAAGAATAATTACATTCATATGTGTATGAATATCAATGATTGTCCAATTCACTTGTGGTTGAATTATTATTCTTGTTAGAATATAGTTATGAATTAAAATGTTTAGATCTTATTCAATACAGATTGAAAGGGTATGTTTTTTTCTTTTCATTTACATGTAGCAAATCCCATAAAAATACATAAAATAACATTCTAATCTTATTAAGTATTAATTGTAGCAGTTGAATTCATGAGTCAATCTAAGTTGGACCACCACTGGATGGTCATTTTGTCCCGGTATGGAAGTCCATAGAAGTGTGCTCAATGGACTAGAGCTTAAGCATTCGCGCGCGAAACCGTAGGTCCTCGGTTCGAGTCCCGTGTGAGGGATTGTGGATGTGTAATACTAAAGAGTCCTATACTAGGACAAAACACATCCGTTCAATGCTTCCAGGTTTTCAATAATGATCTAGCTTAGATCAATTCATGTATTCAATTATTAAACATATTACAATCTACACAAATCCTTATTTTGATATTAATTCTAGCTTCACTGCATTTTATTATGTTTCTTTACTTCATTTCAATGTTTTATTCACAATCAGTTTCTTAAATAAAACGTTTTATATTATTACATCAAAACATATTGCAGTTAGCGAACGTGGGATTGAATTGGTTTTCTTTAATAGTGACCTTATTTGAGCAAAAATAGATAGTGGTTAGCAGTGGAATCCAGGACGGGAGTTTCGTCCTATATGAGACTCGTCCACTGGATGTATCTGCATTAATTTGTTCCTGTTATATCCATTTTTATAGTTCAGGTGAATGATATGAATGGAGTTTTGTTCTTTTAACTGGATAGTTTAGTCGTGGAGCTTTCATTGTTCTTATGAACGATATCATCAGCATCTACGTTTGTGTTGATGATGTCATTCAAAAGAACAATGAAAGCTCCACGACTAAACTATCCAGTTCAAAGAATAAAACTTCATTCAAATCATCCACTTGCACTACAAATCTTCTCCACCATGTTCAATACTTATTTGAATTGTACCAAAAATGAGAATAGTACCTTTATTTACTTTTTGAAATGATAATTTCATTGGAATTGTTTACTTTGAATAAACCACAAAAAAGTGATATTCAATGTTTAGTTGTAGTTATAACCCTTAACTATTAGACTGAATGAATTCTTTTACTATTTATTTGAAAATACTAGTTTTAATCCAATTTACTGGGTAATTCAAAATTATATAACCGATTTCAAATTATGTACTCATAGATTAGAGTATTATATAATATCAATATAGGGTTGTGTATATTGTTCATTTTATTGATTGAGATCATGAATCGATAGATGTTAAACTATCATTGAAAATCTGCAAGCAGTTCTCATTCACGATCCCATAAGCGGAATTCAAACACAGGACCTTTGGTTTCGCTCACAAACACTTAACCTCTAAACATCTGAGTTAGCACTCAACGGTGTTTAATAAATAACCAACTTGATGTTGACATACTTTTTGGTTTAACTGTAGAGTAAATCAGTTTTAACCACTTCAAAATATACCGTATTCGTGTTGATATACTTTTAATAGATATTTATTGTCAGAAGGAGTTTTGTGGAGATTTTAGTAATTTCAATAGTTGAAATCATGAGTCAGTTGAAGCTTGTTCACCATGGAAAACCTGGAACCACTGGACGGCCGTTTCATCCTAGTATAGGACTCCTCAGCAGTGCGCATTCACAATCCCGCCCCCCCCCCTGAGAGATTCAAACACAGGACCTATCAGTCTCGCGCGTGAGCATTTAACCTCTAGACCACTAAGCCGGCCGGTATCCAACGATGTTAACGTTCAACTTTATTGTTAAAAAATGTCCCGGAAATTCTCAGATATCATGCTTTTCTAGGAAATATCATTTTACATTATATGATCTATACATCGTTCAAGTGTTAACCTCACTTGATCATTCTAGGAACAAGAAGAATTAACAGTTTACTAAATCTAATGTGTATGAATGATAACCAACATTGAAAACCTCGAAAAACTAGCGGACCGTTTCGTTTTAGTGTGGGAATTTTCAGCAGTTTGTGTACATAACTTCGCGAGTGAGATTTAAACTCAGGACGTTTGTGACTTCAACAATTGAAATGCTACAATCTCCACAAGTCCCTTATACTGATAACAATCATGTGGTCATTAATGAGAAGCCGTGACTAATGAAATTCAATACATGTTTGATGTGAAATAGTTGTTCACTGCAAGGAATTGATGAACGATTGAGTAAGATAATGGATTGATTAAAGTTAGATATTGACACCACTGAATGCCGACTTAGTGGTCTAGAGATTAAGCTTTGGCAGACGAAACCGAAAATTCTGCTTCCGATTCCCGATTTCATGGTGGTGGATGCACATTTCTGATCAGTTTCATACTAAAACGAAACGGCCATCCATTGATTTCAAGTTTCAATTTAGTCTAGCTAAGATCATTTCATATTTGTCTGATATTAAGGAATTGAAAGACAATTTATTGACTTAAATTTCACGTTAGTTTCCAGTCATCAGAAAAATATACCTGTCTAAACTAATGTCGGCGAGAATATAAACAATGGACAAACCAATCACGTAAAAATAACAGATCTCAGATTTTAGTACAAAATTCATTATAGCTGATATCAATTCGTGATGAAAACCCCCTAAATCTAATTGCTAAGCTTAACCATCAATTATAAATCATAATTTGAATTCCTTACACTGGTTTATAACCCTCATTTGGTCCTAGTTATTAAGTAGACACTCTCAAAGTCAGTCTAACATCGCTCAAAGGTCGTCCATAAATTATAATCTCACCTTGATATTTTCTATAGGATTTAAACCGACCTCAAGTGGAATCGAAGTCACAGAGACTCTCATCGATCTATATAGTTACCAAGGTCTTTATTCTGTTATATATATATAGAGAGAGAGAAAGAGAGAGTGAGAGTGAGTGAGTGAGAGAGTGAGTGAGTGAGTGAGAGACAGCGAGAGTATCAAAGCAAGCAGATGAGACTAAAGTTCCCAATTTTGATAAGTTAACTTCAAAGTGATAAATTTATTCACATATATCGAAAGAAATATTTTAATTTATAGCTTTTTTTAAAAATTGTTAAATGTCACGTTTTATTCTTTGAAATTAGTTTGTTTTCCTGAAAGCAGAAAAAAAAATGCAAAAACCGTTATGGAGAAAGAAGCTTTTTTTCTGTATATTTATATATCTCTCTCTCTCTTTCTCCGTTTCTCCCACTCTCCCTCCCTCCCTCTCTCTCTCACTCTTTCATTGTTTCTTCTTTTAAAATGAATTATTCTATAAATAATACAATTGAATTGTAAAATGAATTATGAAGAAATAGCGGCAAGACTATAATTTATGAATGAACCAATCAGATTTAAGATAATGGGTTTTTTTTATTTTGGCGCGAAATTCATTTATTCATTTGGATAAATATAGTTTGAGCATTATAGTTGATGTCAGTTTATGATTGCAATTCTCTTAAATCTAAGTTTTAACCATTAACTGTATAATATAATTGTAATTCTTCATATTGGTGGTTTAACACCCTTATTTGATCGTAGTTATTAGGTGGACACATTCAAAGTTAGTCTAGAGTTGCTCACAAATCATCCATAAATTATAGTCTCACAAAAATAGTTCTTTAGCAATTCATAATACTCAATATGTCTTTAGATTATATCAGTTTAAGCTTTAATTAAATTAATTACAAAAATATACTCAAATAAGTGATTTTAGTTTCATTCGAATAATTAATAAAGAGAAAGATACTGATGATTATGAGTTTGAGTATGAACATTAACACTGATGGGCATGTATATTTATATACCTATTTAATTACTTGCATCTGTCACCCTTCATCGAGAACCATAGGTTAACTACTAGCGTTCTTTATTCAACTCTCTCCTAGACAATCTTTTCCAGTTGTAGTGTGTTCTTTGATCTTCCTTTTTTCTTTCGTTACCCTTCAAAAGTTCAAGTTAGATCTTGCCTTATGATACAGTTTCATGATTTCCACAATGTATTTCTTATCTATTTCTAAAGTCTTTCCTTAAATTTCCTCTTCTAAATAGAATAAAACATATCTGTTTAAATACTATTGCTACTTACTATCCAACTTCAATCAGAAAAAAGGTCACACTACAATTTTATCGAATACTTTTAAATGACTGAATTTAACTCCATTGATATTAACATATTAAAACATAGAAACTAGGATAAAATACTTGTTTACTGTTATTCTTATAGTTTCATGAATGAATTTTTTTTTCCATAAATGTTCATCAGAAAGAATTCCTCTTTGAATACTTTGCCTAGCAACGGATTATCAGCTCATCTCTCTGAAATGAGAATTTTTCTTAAATATCTAGGTTGCATGCAACAACAAGAACGGATATAAATGAAAAAAAAAAAAACCTGTACTGATCGAATTATACTGTAGTTACTAATTGAATTAATTTACTATCTTCACATTACAACTTGATCAAAACAAAAGTTTCATTAACATCAGATAATCGATAAATATGAAATTAGTAACTATTAAATTATCGAATATTTCAATTCTATAGAAGGCTTGTCTTTGAACAAATAGGTCAGTGATAAAAAGATATGATATCTGGTTGAGTTCAAAAAAGATTTTGCAAATGCTTTGTTATCTAGAATAACTTTGATTTCAGTAGTTTTCTTTCAACTACTTTATATTTAGTCATATTACTAATCTCAGAAGGGGTTTTGTGAATATTATAGTAATTTTAATAGTAAAGATCATGAGTTAATTGAAGCTAAACCACCATGAAAACCTATAAGCACTGGAAGACCGTTTCGTGTTATTGTAAGACTCCTCAGCAGCGTGCATCCACGATCCTACCTCGACAGATTCCAACCCAGGACCTATCAGTCTCGCGCGTGAACGCTTAACCACTAGACCACTGAGCCGGTCAGAATCCAATGGTGTTAATTTCTAACTTCAACTAATCCACGAAATTGAGCGACACATCCACTATTGTCTTCATTGAGTTACTATCTCACAAAAGACTCGGTTGAATTCCACTGGTCATTTTCTCACTAGAATTCCAGAAAATACCTCTTGAAGGCCGGCACTATTGAGCATATGTTGATTAATAACAGAAGTTTTGTGGATATGATAGTAATTTCAATAGTTGAAATCATATTAATCATCTAACGCTTACTTGTAAAGTAATTACTTGATCGGATTTGTATAGCACTTAATTACTTTACTATGAACAGTTAGTCTACAATGTTAAAACTATATTGATTAATGACCATATACTAAACAATATCATATTTGGCTATTGCTTATTGTTAATTGAATCCTATTGATCAAACTGCGATGACATCACTAGTTTAATTGACTTGACATCGTGTGCACTATATTGTGATATGATATGATAGTCAACAGAAAACTCTGCATGACTTAACCTTCATACTCTTTGGTAGCCGTCAACAAAGTGTACCTATAATCTTGAAGAAACTAATGTTCCATGATGGACTGGATCTTGTGTTACTCAGTTTCATTGTCAGAGATAGTTTACAAGATACTCCAGTTGACCTTGGTTTTTTGTCTTAGTTATTATTTCTCAACAAAGTGTATTTATAACTTGAAGAAAACCAAAACCCCCTGTTTACTTTGAACCTACTTATACAACAAAATTACATATTTCATTAATGTAGAATCATATTCAAACTAGAATAACAAATCAAGTATACTGTATTTCATACACATACATAGTTCACTTTATTATCTTAAAAAGATCAAGAAGGAAGATTGGTGTAGAATAATACGAATTCGTTACATTCTCATCAGCTGCTTACAACCTATAGTATTTCGACATTAAAGTCACCTTGGAAATTGACTTATTTACAAATACGGAAAGGATTAGAGATGATTATGTGTATTATGATGTAGCGAATATTCCAATAGAGTTACTAAGATAATAAAAAAAGCTTTTGTTCCGGATAAACAAAGTTTGGATGAGAAAGTTCCAGAACATTGAACTAGTGATTAAAACTCATAGAGTTAACGGACATTAGATGATTATGTAATGAATTAACTGAAAATAGATTAATGATATGAATTGAATTCAGTCAGCTATGAAATGAAATTTAAAAAAAGACAATGATGTAATTTAAACTTCATAAATGAGTTGAAATAGTGAATGACTCAATCAATAAAAAGGGGATGTAAGGTAACCAAGGCAAAGAAAGATTTACTACGGCATCTTAATGGACACATAAATCTGGTTTCTAGACATTTGATCTCTATCGCTTTGGAAAATTTCAAAAGATTGGAGTTTGACTGTTTATTAATCACCTTGAAAGACTTCAGTTTATCAACTTTATATCCTGTGTCAAGGAGATATCTTACGATGGTGTTGCTGAATGCTTTTAATCCATATGACCTTACAATTTTCAGAATATATTCTTTAAATAGAACGTAGGTTCTCCTTTCTGTTCTACCAATGTAACTGCTTCGGCAGATACATGTAAATTTATATGCACAGTTGGTGATAACATGAAAAGGATACCTATCGAGCTTTGATTGTGTTAAAGAACATATTGTTTTGAACAAGACAACCAGTTTGAATGCAAGATAAATTCTTGTCAATACAGCTTTTATTCTCATATTGATTGACCCTGGGATACCATAGTCTTTGAATTCAAGCTGAATAAAAATAGGTGTTTTGGCGAGACTTCAATTTCTGGAAGAACCAATCATGTATAATATAACAGGTTTCCTATTTTGGCACGAGGTTCACTGATTGATTTGAATAAATAGAGTTTCAGTATTATAGACAATGTCAGTTCGTGATGAAAACACTTAAATCTAATTCCTAACCTTAATCATCAGTTATAAATCATAATTCTAATTCGTTACACTCTCAAAGTCAGTCTAGCGTCTCTCAAAAGTCATCCATAAATTATAGTCTCACCAGCTTTATTTTATTAACAGTAGTTTCTTTGGGTATTTTTTTATCTCCACTTTTTTTATATTTATCAATAAATCTCAATTACTTACTTACGCCTGTTACTCCCAATAGAACATAAGCCGCCGACCAGCGTTCTCCAATCCACACTGTCTTGGGCCTTCCTTTCTAGTCCTATCCAATTGTTGTTCATTCTTCGCATATATATATATATATATATATATATATATATATATATATATATATATATATATATATAGCTTTATTTCTCAACCTAATGTGTTCTTTGGTCTTTCTCTCCTCTTGAGGATTCCAAATAAGTGCTTGCCTGGAACCCCTTATGGGCTACTCTCTGTCCCAAGTTTGGATAACGGAAGAAGGTTGAGCATAGCGGTTAACGAACCCATCCTGTAGAAAACTAACTCGTTAAAACAAAACGCTAACCAGAAAAAAATAATTCAAACTGATATGTGGGCCAGAATGATCATGATTAGTTGTCTGCTTAGTCAGACAGTTTGAAAGGTGTCAGATAATATATATATATATTACCTTATTCTTATTATTGTCAGACACATACACTTATTATTGACTGTTCATTGTTGTGGATTGTGTTGGTTTTGGGTGTGAAAATATATTCACAATGTGATCAGGTTAATTACGTGTTCTTGATCATCTGAGTTGTGTTAAAGTCTTGTAGAATAGACACTGGGAGAGATCTAGTGTAGATAATCGTTTAAGCATTATAACGCAAACCAAGACATTTCAATGAGTATTCGTTATTCTTTCAATACTTCTTTATTATCCACTCCATATTACTGTTGATTATTACTATTTTTCTTCTATACTATTCTCTTCTTTTTATTTATGTTTATTTACATTCTATAAAGTTTGTTTACTTATCTTTTCTTAAGAATAACATAAATTTATTTATTAGATAATAATTTCATTTAATTAATTTCATTTTGACTATTATCTTAAATAAATAAATAAATATTACTATTATTATTATTATTAACACTACTATTATTACCATTATTATTATTATTATTATTACTATCATTAGTATTACTATCACTATTATTATCATTACTACCATGACTATTATTATTAGCCCCCAAATGCTCTGGTACGGCCGAGAGTGGAGAGAGTCCGCTCTCCCTCTCCAAATGCTCTCACATGGCCACGCGTATATAGCCTCTGTCAGGGAAGTTTTAATCACTGCCTTCTCGCAACAGGGGTATTGTTTACGAATATGCGAGGACGAAAAGCGAATATCCGGCACTTTAACCGGATTCCAAACCAATATTGCACATGGGCTCCAGTATCCTGCGGGAACAAATGGTGTATGGACCAATCGCTGGTCACCGTCTACCATGGGATTGCATCTCCTCACGATGCTCCACTGCTTTGTGGATCAGATCCTCAGGTTGAAGGCTCAGGGTGTGGTCCCCTAAGAATACCACCTTCCTCAGTTTAGGCACCTGGGCAGTAACACAGCCCTCACATACATCAAATGAGATCTGTGTGGCTCATATGTATTTGGTGCCTTCTTGTACCAATATCTATGTGATTAAACGAATAAAAACTATTATCATTACTATTATTACTACTGTAATGAACATAACTGTAGTGGGGACAACCTACTGTATTTAGCAACAAATTACAGAACTACTTAATAAAATCTAACAACCATATATTAAATGCTCAATTTGCAAATTGTACATCAGTTGTCTTAAATAACTCAGAATTCTTTTGTTCTTGCATTTTCATACAAATTGCACTCTTACTTTATTCTTTGTTGTTCTATTTTCTCGTCTGTCTGCTGCCAGACATTCTGTTCATGACTCGCGTCATATACTACTTATGTTTACATAAGTAGCACACTACCACTACTATTGTTATTGTTGCCATTACTCTTATTATTACTATCATAATTATTAACATTATTATTACTATTACTATCATTATCACTATTATTATTATTATTAATATTATAGTTGATGTCTTTTGATGACAACAAACTGTTTCGACTCTCGCCTCATATATATGAGATAGAAAAAACCCAGTGTAAATATATCAATATCAATTAGTAATTTAAACTTGTATTAACTGGAATTATATTTACTAATCATACACACGCACACGCACGCGCACATACACACACACTCTGTTTTCATTAGTACTTGTGTGTGTGTGTGTATGGTATGTAATTTTTTTATTTTTCTTCAGTTTAATACATCTAAATAATTGTTAGTTTATTCTCTTGTGGCGTAAATAAATTAAAATTAATATCAGAAGGGGTTTTGTGGATATTATAGTATAGTTATTGGGGTTGTGGAGATTATTAAGTTTTTGATTGAGATCATGAATTGACTGATGTTAGACCACCGTTGGAAACCTGGAAGCACTGGACGGCCGTTTCGTCCTAGTATAGGACTCCTCAGCAGTGCGCAACCAAGATCCCGCTCGCGGGATTCGAACCCAGAACCTCCGGTCCTGCTCACAAACGCTTAACCTATTCGACCACTGAGCCGGCATCCAATGGTGTTAGTGTCTAACATCAACCAATCCACGAAATCGCGCGACCATCTTCCGTTCTACTGAGGTAGATACCTGTCTCTACCCGACACGGATTAGCTCCACTGGTCACGGCTTCTCATTAGAACTCCGAGAATGGATGCTCACTGCTGAGGAGTCCCATACTAGGACGAAACGGCCGTCCAGTGCTTCCAGGTTTCCGAAGGTGTTCTAACATCAGTCGATTCATGATGTTGTGGTGATTCCAATGGTTGAGATCATGAAGCTAGACCACTATGGAAAACTTGGAAACACTGGATGGCCGTTTCGCCTTATTGTGGGACTCCTAAACAGTGCATATCCACGATCTCGCCCCCGCTGCTGAGGAGTCCCTTACTAAGACGAAACAGCCATCTAGTGCTTCCAGTGGTCTAGTCTCAACTGATTCATGATCTCAACCACTGAAATTAAAATTAAATTTTAATAAGTTATGTATGTTTATTTATTTTTTGATAGTTTATTTTTAATTAAAGTTAGATGTGATTATAATATATAGACGACCTTTTAACGAAGCTGAAGTGATCTTGAGAGTGTCCACCTAATAACTGGCATCAAATGAGTGTTATAAATTAGTGTGGGGAAGTAGAATTATGATTTACGGTTGACGATTAAAGTTAGTAATCAGATTTAGGGTTTTCATCACGAACTGACATAAGCTTAAATGTCAATACTCTATTTATCCAAATTGATGAGTGAATTTCGCGCCAAAACCGGAAACCTGTCATCTTATACGTGATTGGTTCATCCATAAATTTATAGTCTCGCTGAAATTTAGATAAGTAAATAAGTATAATTCCTTAGTCATTTTGAAAGATATCAGATATTGGATTGAGTTAAAGGTGATAAAATTATTTTTATATCCTTGTAACTCATGTACTTTAACCACTAAGATACAGATTTAAACCTCGTTTCATCTAATGTGTTTTTTTTATAACTGGGTAGTTTCATCACTAGATTTTATAAATATAGTTTGACTAGAAACCAAATACATTAATCTTTAACTTAACTGGGTAAAAGAGGTTGTCATTTAGTGTTATTTGACATAGATTTCATGTTAGCTGATATTTATCAACAAAGAATATTCGTATATATTAGAGAAATGATTCATGCACCAACCGATGTCAGAATTAGAAGTTTTATTGGGCTGTTCAAGCCTCAGTCATCCTACCATTACTTACGTACGTCTATTACCCTCATGGAGGAGGATAGGCCACCCATCAACAGTCTCCATTCAACTCTGTCCTAAACAGTCCTTTCCAGTTGTTTGAATAAAGCCATAAAAATAAATAAATATTCATCCTTTTCATGTTTGATTCCGATTACCGACGTGGTGTGCTATTTGGCCTTCCCATCTTCCATTTTACTTTAGGATTCCAAGTTAGCGCTTACCTGGTCAGGTAGTTTGATGATTTCCTCAATGTGTGTCCTATCGAATTCCTAATTTTTTCATTTGAAAGTTGGTTTATTTTCTCCCACAGTGGGCTGTTGCCGATGGTATCCGGTCAACAGATATTGAGTATCTTGCATAGACAATTGTTTAGAAATATTCGTACGTTTTTGATGATGGTTGTAATACTTCTCCAAGTTTTAGCTCCATATAATAAAACTCTTTTAACGTTCGTATTAAAGATTGTGACTTTGACAGTTATTTTGAGTTCCAAATATTCTTTAACAGTATGATTGCTGTCTTATCATAGGACTGATATATTCACAATGATTGATGACTGCATAATAACTAATCTCATGTTTACTTAATTCCTAATGCTGATCATATTCCTATGTGTTACTATGAAGTAATATGAATTCTAAATTTATTTATTTATTTATTTTAACACATAAGTATAGGTACAGGGAGGCACCAAATACATATGCGCCACACGAATCTCATTTGATTTGTGTGAGGGCTGTGATACTGCCCGGGTGCCCAAACCGAAGCAGGTGGTTTTCTTACGGGGCCACACCCCGAGCCTTCGACCTGGACGTCTGACCCACAAGGCAGTGGAGCATCGTAAGGAGATGCAGTCCCATGGTAGCCGGTGACCAACGATTGGTTCATACGCCATTTGTTCCCGCAGGATACTGGAGCCCATGTGCACCATTGGTTTTGAATCCGGTTAAAGTGCCGGATATTCGCTTTTCGTCCTCTCATTTTTGTAAACAACACCCCCGCCACGAGAAGGCAGTGAGTAGGACTTCCCTGACAGAGGCTATATACGCATGGCCATGTGAGAGCATTTGGAGAGGGAGAGCGGACTCTCCCCACTCTCGGCCGTACCAGGGCATTTGGGGGCGAATTCTAAATTAATCAAAAATCACTAATGATATTAGTTTAAAATCTATCACAGCAATGTAATTACTTTCATTTCGATAGAGTTTTCTTCTTTGAGCTGGATGATTCGGTTGTGGAGCTTTCATTGTTCTTCTGAACCATATCATCATCATCATCATCACAAACTTCAGGTAGAAGTTTCATAACTAAATCATCCAGCTTAGAGAACATATTCAGAATGAAAGAAGTGTTAAATAATAAATATCCAAACGTTGTTTACATAAGAAGCAAATGATGAATGAATTTATATTTTTTTGAATACAAATAAATTGGTTCAGACTTATGTCTGTACCCCCCCCCTTCGTATTTTTGGTATAATACAAAGAGTTAATTATTTAAACAAATATTCAAATAAAACCATCCTTTCTCTCTTCCATTTATAAACTAACATATATATATATATATATATACATATATCGTAGCATTACTTTGTCAACACATTCTCTGTTTATCATTGAATATGTAACTAGAATTGATTATGGATCCAAAAAAAAACAACTTCATATTTACCTTGTTTCATGAATTGATAACAAAATTTCTTCATTATTTCCCAGGTAACTTTCTAATAAAACTCAAAAGATATGGTAGTTGTAACAGTTGCTGAGAGACTTAAAGTTCCTGAGATACATCAAAGATATTGATCGTGGGGATATCTATCGTTAAATAGTTCTAGATTAGGATGAAACTAGTATCTAATACATCTTAGATTTCATCGGTTGTCTAATTAAAGTTATTCCGTTATGAAAATCTAAAAATTCATTAGTCTATATTATCAAATGTAATTTACGTAGTCTGTCATTACTATGTGTACTTTTGAAGATATGTGAACTAATATCACCTGAAACCCACTGACCATTGAATGTCTGTTCCTTCTCTAATTTGCAAAACTTCAAAACTGATCACTTATTATTCCATAGAGAGAACTGATTGTGTATTATTTATATCTTACTGCATGATAACGATAAATCATTTAATTCACTTGATATTGTTTTACTTGAATCTTCCCATTGATGTTTTGGACTGCAATTGATCAGTCTCTCACATTGGCATATGTGCATACTGTGCGTATTGCCTCGATATTGCCTCCGTAGCTAAGTGGATAACGCGATGGCGTTTGTAGCGGACAATACTGGGTTCGAGTCCCAGAGTGAACATCAACTCTGAGATGCAGGTACATCCAGCTGACGAGTCCCAAATAGGATGAAACGCGCGTCCTGGATTCCACTGCTAGCCACTATCCATCTTTGCCCATAAATCATTTAGTTTGAGTTCCCATAGCTCAATTTTCCAAGTTACATAATTTTTTATGATGTTATGTAATAAGCCATTCTGTGTCATTGATGACAGTTCTTTCATGTGCTTCCTCTAGGCTTCGATCTTGTATAGACCATAACTAAATATATATTGAGTACAACCTGAATGAAAATGGGTTTTTTCGGGAGATATCAGTAACCTATCTACAGAAACAAATAAACTGATATAGTAACAATAACTAAATACGTTTGTCTATTAGATAAAACTTAAACTCAATTATGATGTATATTAATTTTTACATATAACAGTAAGATGAAGATTTTTCATCGTATGCAGAAGATATTACCCGAAGGTTCTAATCCTATATGTTTTAGTAGGGAAATTCTAACATTTCATATTTCACTGAAATAAGTAGACCTTCAGTTATGAATCTTTTATTCTTGGTAATTGAAGCATTTTTGATAGATATTCTCAGATAATTATTTCAACAATTGAATTCATTAGTCGATCTAAGCTAGACCAACATTAAAAACTTAGAAGCATTGGACGATCGTTTCGTCCCAATATGGAACTCTTCAGCCATGACAAGTAAAGTCTAATCCAGGCCGGGTGTTAAACAGTTGCTCAAGATCATGAATAGATTAAAGTTAGACATTGAAATCGGTGAATGGCAACTCACTGGTTAACAGTTTAAGCATCGACACGCGAGAATGAAGGTTTAAGGTTGGAGTCCCACATGCGGGATCGTGGATGCGCACTTGTAATGAGTCCCACACTATGACGAAACAGCCGTCCAGTGCTTCCAGGTTTTCAATGGTAGACTAACTTAGATGGACTCATTAATCCAATTGTTAAAATTACAATAATCTCCGCAATTCCCCATTCTGATAATTATGTCAAGTTGAGAAAAAGGTATAGATAATATATAGCACTACGTAAATCATGATTCAGTAGAGCAATATTTTTTATTTGTGTTTTACAAATGGACCGAAGTAAGAAATCTGATCTATTGGATGCCAAACCATAGATCTGAAGATAATGTTCTTGGTAAGAAGCCTACAATCCCCAGGTCTGACTCATAATAGGATCGTGGGTGTGCAGTGTTTAGGAGTTTCGTTCTAAGACACAACAGCTATCCACTGCTCTCTGTTTACTAATGGTTATCTAGCTAAAGTTTTTTCGTAATATGAAACTATACTATGTCATTTTAACGCTAGCTAGATGTAATCAAAAGACAGGAAGTCTTCCAATTGACCACGTTTTTATTCTAGCAGATATACATAAGATAGATGTATCTGGAATCTTGTTAAAAATTACTTTGCTCGTAATATTCTAACTCACTTTGATCAGAGAAAGGAATACTGAACTATTCAAAGTTAAAACTGAGCTCCCATAGAACAATAATATTTATAACAATTAATGAATATTTGGCATTGTCACACTTTTTTACGAATCCATAGTTCTCATCGAATTCTATCTGTAATATATTGCAATGTGTATTCTTCATTTGTTACTCATCGACGTACATTCAATCACAAAGACATATGCAGGACAAAATTCACATTCCAAATTAAGTTTCTAGCCAATATGGTATACAAAACATTCACAATTGAATGATCACTGGGTGGTGATCAACGTCATGTTTGTCAAGTCCTTCTTAGTGCAGACCGAATGATATTGACCAAGTTGCAATGTGTCTACTAGTCTAGGTGACTCGACATTGCGTGCACTATGTTGAGATTAGATGATGGTTGGAGGTATTCAACAGGAAACCCTGGACCCGGGTTTCGTGCTGATTGGCACTTGTCAGCAAGGTATGCCTGAAATCTTGGGGGAACTGGTGCTCCCTGACGGATTCGATCCCGTGTCACCCAGCTTCACAGTCAAAGACGTTACCACTGAGCTATCCGGGCCGCGACCGACCTCCTGTAGGACTGAGATGTAATCACAATTGATTGATCACTGGGTAGTGATCAACGTCATGTTTGTCAAGTCCTTCTTATTGCAGATCGAGTGCTATCGACCAAGTTGCAATGTGGCCAGTTCCCTCAAGATTACAGGTACACCTTGCTGACGAGTGCCAAGTAGCATGAAATCCGGGTCCAGGGTTTCTTGTTGACTACCTCTAATCACCATCTAATACAAAACATTGTATATATCTATATATTTAGGTAGTAAATTAGTATTTATCCAGTTACCACATATGCACACAATGACTGATCAAATTCTTTGTTGAATATCAACATAAACCTTCTATGAATAATAGTCAGTTACTTCCTGATCTCTTTATTTTAAATTCACAATGAATTAATTAAATCTGATTACATTTTTTTCTTTTCTTATATCCTTATAAATAGAGAAATTGTACTTCTAATGTTTCGTGATCAAATTCAATTAATACAATTGTAAATAGTATAAAAGAAACAATTTTGATTTAATTCAATTATTTGTTTATTCTGAAGAAGTGGCCTATAATAAGTCACGAAACGTCAGAAATACAGTTTTTATTAGAATAGGGTTATGGAGATTTTAATAAGTTTTTGAATAAGATCATGAACTATATGTATACTAGTGACTAGTTTCATGAGGGAATTCTCGGAGTTCTAGTGAGAAGCCATGACCAGTAGAGCTAATCCGTGCCGGGTAGGGATAGGTATCTGCCTCAATACATTGGAAGATGGTTGCTCAATTTCGTGGATTGGTTAAGATTAGACATTAACACCATTGGATGCCGGCCGGCTCAGTGGGCTATAGATTAAGCGTTTGTGTGCGAGACTGGAGGTCGTGGGTCCGAATTCCGCGAGGTGACGGGATTGTGGATGTGCGCTGCCGAGGAGCCCCACAATAGGAAGAAACGGCTGTCCAGTGCTTCCAAGTTTTCAATGGTGGTCTAACATGGATCGGTTCATGATCTCAAATAAATTATTTGTTTTATTCCGAGATTTTGATCAATACGTAATGACTACCTCTTTATAGGTCAATCAGTTTGTGTTAAAAAAATATTTATATTCTGCAAATTACTGGAGTAAATACGACAATATTCAATAGTGACCTTTTTTATTAAAGATGATGCTGCGCCAAATTTCCTGGTACGACCGAGGGTGAGAAGAGTCAGCTCTTCTTCTCAAAATGCTCTCATATGGCCACGCGTATATAGCCACTGCCAGGGAAGCCCTAATCACTTCCTTCTCGAGGCATTACTATTGTTTACGAAATCTAGAGGACGAAAAGCGAATATTCGGCTCTTCAAATGGGTTGGTGAACACGGAGAATCCACCTAGGGGAGTTGCAAAACCCTGATTCCAAACCAATGGTGTATAAGGGCTCCAGGATCCTAAGAAAACAAATGGAGTATGAACCTATTGTTGGTCACTGGATTACCATGGGACTGCATCAACTTACGTTGCTCCACTGCTTCGCAGATTACACCTTTAGATCGAAGGCTCACGACGTGTACCCCTAAGAAACCACCTGCTTCGGCCTGCGCACCCAGGCAGTGTATTAGCCGACACAGAAAATCCAGTAACGTGTGTGGTTCATATGTATTTGGTGCCCATTTGTACCAATATTTATATATTCAAGTAAATAAATAAAGATGATGCTACTTACAAATCATCACTTTGTTTATCATGAAACAACAAAACAAGCGATGTTCCCCTTGCATTTCATATTTGAATCATACTGTATCACAGTCAGAGACAGTATTACTAAGTTATTAAGACAGCAACTAATCTCCTTCATAAATAATGAGAAAAAAAATACTCCATGGACATTTTTATCCAAGATTTAGTTTTGTTCTGCTGTAATAATATTTATTAGTTTAGTAACACATACTACTAATACCACCACCACCACTACTACTACCACTACTACTAGTAATAATAATAATATGTGTACACTTATTTGTCCATCCATTCACTTGGAAAATACAAGTACTTTATGTATGCATAAGACCAATTTTCCGGAGCCTTTATATTGTCACTTTCATTAGTTTTACTTCTATAGAACGTAATTTTTTGTATTAAAACGCATTAAAATAGGTTTCTCACTGTCTCTCATACAGATCAGTAAACCCCACCCTCTTCCTCTCTCCCTAATATTTTTATTACAGTTACAGTATTATGGTAATTTCAATGATGCAAAGAATACGTCAATAAAACTTTTCTATTCAAATTCCTATAATTACTATAAGTGATTATATAAGAAAGGAAGTATTTTCAAATGAGTATTTTAATAAAAATTAGACATGAACACCATTAGATGACAATGCAGATGTTAACAGGTTAAATGTTCTCAAGCGAGACCGAAGGTCCTGAGTTCGAATCTCATGAGGTGAGATCGTGAATGTTCACTTCAGAAGAGTCCCATACTAGGACGAAACATCTATTTAATACTTTTAGATTTCTTATGATAGTCTAACTTTAATCGATTCATGATTTCAACTATTATATTATAAATCAATTTTTTGTTATCACTTATGTAGAACAAAACGATTATGTATTCATTAGGTCAACTTCATTAAACACTTGAATTTAAAAGAAACAATAATATAGTTTTGTAGAATACCCCCATTTTGTATGATAAACAATCGAGTTTATTCATTTACGTTTCAATAAATTTATGACAGGAAAATGTAATTTATGATTATTGGGGTTGTGGAGACTATTAAGTTGTTGATTGAGATTATGAATCGACTGATGTTAGACCATCGTTGGAAACCTGGAAGCACTGGACGGCCGTTTCGTCCTAGTATGGGACTCCTCAGATGTGCGCATTCACGATCGCGCCCGCGGGATTCGAACCCAGAGCCTTCGGTCTAAAGCGCAAACGCTTAACCTAATGGACCACTGAGCCGGATTAGCTCCACTGGTCACGGCTTCTCACTAGAACTTCAGTGCTTCCAGGTTTCCAACGGTGGTCTAACATCAGTCGATTCATGATCTCAATCAAAAATGTAATTTAATAATCTTTTGTTCCTTGTTTATTCCAAATTTAAATAAACGGTGGGACGATAATTTATGGAGGACTTTTGAACGACACCAAACTGACCCTGAGAGTGTCTACCTACTTATTAGGGCTAAATGAGGGTTATAAACCTGTGTAAGGAATTAGAATTATAATTCATAATTGATGGTTAGAGTTAGGAATTAGATTTAGTGGGTTTTTCATCATGAACTGACATCAGTTATAATGACATGACTCTATTTAGCCAAATACGTGAATGAATTTCGCGCCCAAAACCCGAGATCTGTTATCTCATACGTGATTGGTTCGTTCATAACTTATAGTCTCGCTAAATATACTTTATTTATTAAAATAGACAAATAGATTGGCAAATCTCTTTATAAGATGTAATATTTTATTGAACGTTTTCTTAATGATAATATTCGAGAGTGAATTGATGTGTTAATCATTGAAATTATGAACTGATCTATGTTAAACAATCATAGAATATCTGTAAACATTAGATGATCATTCCATCATACAGGAGAGGAAATTTCTGGAATTTTAGTACGTAGCTATGACTAATAGAGTTCAATCATGTTGGGTATGTAAATGGTACCCATTGAAGATAATGAAAGATAGTCGCTCAATACCATGGTTTGATTAAAGTTGGTTTTGTATAAGATTGAACATTAACTCAATGGTGCAGGGGTTAAGCAAGACAGAATGTTTTAAGTTTGATTATCGATTGAAGGGTTGTAGATACTCAGTTCTATACTAAAACAAGACGGGTGTCCGGTGTTTCCAGATTTTCAATGTTTAGTTAACTCAGATCGGTTTGTGATATCGATAAAATTCAACAATCTTCATAATCCCATACTAATAGAATGTTTGTGTGACCAACAATTACAGTCACAAAACTTCATTCTATCCTATTTGAGACTTATCATTTGGATCTACCTGTATAGTAATGTTGATATTCCAGTTGTATAGGCTAATATTTCACTCATTATTATAGATAACACTACGGAGTTTGCATTACTGGCTACTTCGAACAACTTTATTGATGGGCATTTCATCGCTAGCTGTTATCTACCCAAACTATACTCAGGATGTTATTGTGAACAATACCAAAGGCTGTTACTTAATAAGCTTAAATTCTAAAAGAGATTTATGAATTCATCTTTGAATATACATAGAAAGAAAATGAAATACCCTTACAGCTGTTTGCATAAACCATTATTGGTACTTATCTATTTATCAGAAAAATGTTTTGTGAAAATTATAGTGATCTAATGGTTGAATTCATGAATCAATTAAAGCTAGACTAGCATAGAAAACTTGGAAGCATTAGATGGCCATTTCGTTTCAGTGCGGGACTTCTCATCAGTGCGCATCCACGATCCCGCACCAAACGAACTCAAACCCAGCACCTTCAGTCTCTCGCGGGAACGTTTAACTTGTAGACCACTAAGCCAGTATCCAACGGTGTTAATGTCTAATTTAAATCAATTCACAAAATTGCTCCACCATCAGCGAGACCGATAGGTCCTGGTTTCGAATCAAGAAGTAATGGACAAATATTTTACCAACTCTGTGTTCAATAGCTTGAATAATTACCAAAAACTGAAAATTTCAGATTTGATCCATTGTGACATCACAGATTCTTATCCTCGACGAAGTCTCACATTACAATGAGCCAGTTGTTCAGTACTCTCTTACATTTAATGATCATTAATAATATTGAATTAAAATAAATAAAAATGTTGTTCGAAGTTGTTTTCTGGTAAAACTTTCGTGAATAGTTGCTAAGCAGTTTATATTTGCACTAAATATACTGATTACTGTATAATCTTAGCAAATAAAACACAATAAATCATTCCGTCTCTGACATGCAGCAATTTGGAAGACTTTTCAGGTCTCTCACATTGTACGAGCATTACATGTACCTAAATTATTGATTGCTCTGGTTGTCAGAAGGGTTATCGGCCTCGTGACTTCCGAAGAAACTCGGCTTTCACCATGAGGCGTCATAACTCGTCTAAATGAAGATCTTCTTACTCTCAAGGCAGAGTTTAAACGATTTGAATAATTTTTTGGTTAGCGTATTTTTAGCGAGTTAGTTTTCTACAGGATGGGGTCGCTAACCCCATGCCCAACCCTCCTACTTTATCCAGGCTTGGGACTGGCAGTAGCCCCAGAGGGTCTCTAGGTGGAGACACCTTATACTGTTAAAGAAATTTTTTTATCATAAATCACCTAAGATTGCTATACAGATGGGATTTGTAAATATTTACTATCAAGTTCTAATTACTTACTTACTTACTTACGCCTGTTACTCCTCGTGAAGGAGCATAGGCCGCTCACCAGCATTCTCCATCCAACCCTGTCCTGGGCAGTCCTTTCAAGCTCTTTCCAGTTCTTATTCATCCTTTTCATATCTGCTTCTATTTCCCGACGTAATGTGTTCTTTGGCCTTCCTCTTTTCCGCTTTCCTTCAGGATTCCAAGTTAGCGCTTGTCTCGTAATGCAGTTTGATGATTTCCTCAATGTATGTCCTATCCATTTCCATCGTCTTTTCCTAATTTCCTCTTCAGCTGGAAGCTGGTTGGTTCTCTCCCACAAAAGGCTGTTGCTGATGGTATCCGGCCAATGAATGTTGAGTATCATGCGTAGACAGCTATTGATAAATACTTTTATCTTCTTGATGGTGGTTGTTGTAGTTCTCCACGTTTCAGCTCCGTACAGTAGAACTGCCTTGACGTTCGTATTGAAGATTCTGACTTTGATATTGGTTGAAAGTTGTTTTGAGTTCCATATGTTCTTCAGTTGAAGGAATGCGGCTCTAGCTTTGCCAATCCTCGCCTTGACGTCTGCATCTGAACCTCCTTGTTTATCGACGATGCTTCCCAGGTATGTGAAGGATTCCACGTCTTCCAGAGTTTCGCCATCAAGAGTGATTGGATTGCTGTTCTCCGTGTTGTATTTGAGGACCTTGGTTTTCCCTTTGTGTATGTTGAGGCCTACTGATGCAGAGACTGCTGCTATGCTGGCTGTCTTTATCTGCATTTGTTCGTGTGTATGTGATAGGAGGGCTAGGTCATTTGCGAAGTCCAAGTCGTCTAATTGGTTCTGAGCTGTCCATCGTATGCCGTAGTTTCCCTCAGATGTCGAGGTCTTCATAATCCAGTCGACCACCAGAAGAAACAGGAAGGGAGAGAGTAGACAGCCTTGTCTTACTCCGGTCCTTACTTGGAATGCGTCTGTCAGCTGTCCTCCATGCACTACTTTGCACTGTAGTCCATCGTATGAGTTCCGGATAATGTTGACAATCTTCTCAGGAACTCCTTAGTTTCGAAGAAGTTTCCATAACGTCCTCCTATCTACACTGTCAAATGCCTTCTCATAATCAATGAAGTTGATGTAGAGTGACGAGTTCCACTCAATTGATTGTTCGACGATGATCCGTAGTGTCGCAATCTGGTCTGTGCACGACCGGTCCTTACGGAATCCAGCTTGTTGATCTCGAAGTTGAGCGTCAACTGCGTCTTTCATCCTGTTCAGTAACACTCTGTTGAAGACTTTACCCGGTATTGACAGTAGTGTAATGCCTCTGTAGTTTTCACACTTGCTCAGATCTCCTTTCTTTGGAATCTTGATGAGGTGTCCTTCTTTCCAATCCATCGGCACTTGTTCCTCCTCCCAAATCTTCTTGAATAGAAGATGAAGCATGCTTGTAGTTACTTCGATGTCTGACTTCGACGCTTCAGCTGGTATATTGTCAGGTCCTGCTGCTTTCCCACTCTTGATTTGTCTGACGGCCATTCTGATTTCTTCTGTCGTTGGTGGATTGACATTTATAGGAAGATCTGTGTGTGCTGCTTCGATGTCCGGTGGATTCATTGGAGCCGGTCTGTTCAGGAGTTCCTCGAAGTACTCTGCCCATCTGTTGCGCTGTTGTTGAATCTCAGTGATTGGTCTTCCTTCTTTGTCTTTGACTGGTCTCTCTGGTTTACTGTATTTCCCTGCAAGCTTCTTCGTCGTATCGTAAAGCTGTCTCATATTTCCTTCTCTTGCAGCTTTTTCCGCCGTCGTTGCTAGTTCTTCCACGTATTTTTGCTTATCAGCTCTAATGCTCTTCTTCACTTTCTTGTTTGCTTCTATGTACTCTGCTTGTGCTTGGACTTTCTCTGCTCTTGTTCGACTGTTGTTAATTGCTGTCTTCTTGTTCTTTCTTTCTTTGAACCTGTCCAGTGTTTCTGTAGAGATCCATTCCTTGTGATGATGCTTCTTGGGGCCCAGAACCTCTTCACACGTTGAAGTTAATGTTTCATTGATACCTTTCCAGCTATCCTCCATAGTAGTTTCTTCTTCCTTCAGTAGATCCTGTAAGGTTTGGAACCTGTTGTTGAGAGCTACCTTGAATTCATTGAGTTTGTCAGTATCTCGAAGGAAGGCTGTATTGAACCTTTGTGGTGCTGTTTCTCCAGTTGTCCAGTTCTTCTTTAGCTTCAGTTTCAATTTGGCAACAACCAGGTGGTGATCTGAAGCTATATCCGTTCCTCTCCTGGTTTTTACATCTTCCATTGTCCTTCGGAACTTTTTATTGATGCAAATATGATCTATCTGGTTCTCTGTGGTGTGGTCCGGTGAGATCCACGTAGCTTTGTGTATACGTTTGTGTGGAAATGTTGTACCGCCTATGACCAATTTATTGAATGCACACAGATTTGCGAATCTTTCCCCGTTTTCGTTTCTCTCTCCCAGTCCATGTAGTCCCATGATGTCTTCATATCCGGTGTTGTCCATTCCGACTTTGGCGTTTAGATCTCCCATCAGAATGGTGAGGTCCTTTCTTGGGCACTTCTCTATGATTGATTGCAGCCTCTCATAGAATTGATCTTTAACGTCGTCGTTGCTATCATTGGTGGGTGCATAACATTGGATAATGTTCATTGTGATCCCCTCCTTCTTTGTTTTGAATGATGCTTTGATGATTCTGGATCCGTGAGATTCCCATCCTACAAGTGCATTTTGTGCTACTTTGGATAGCATTAGAGCAACTCCCTGAGTGTGTGGAGCATTTTCCTCTTCGTGACCGGAGTATAGCAGCAGCTCTCCCGTATTTAGCCTTTGTTGTCCAGCTTGGGTCCAATGGGTTTCACTGATTCCCAGTACTGCCAAGTTGTATCTCCTCATTTCCGTTGCTATTTGACTGGTCTTCCCGTTCTCCCACATTGTCCGGACGTTCCATGTACCTATAAAAATTGTTGCTCTGGTTGTTAGAAGGGGCATCGGCCTCGTGGCTTCCGAAGGAACTCGGCTTTCACCATGAAGCGTCATATTACCTCTAACTCCCAGGGCAGAGTTTAAATGGTTTGAGTTATTTTTTCTGGTTAGCGTTTTTTTAGCGAGTTAGGTTTCTACGGGATGGGGACGCTAACCCCATGCCCAACCCTCCTCCTTTACCCGGGCTTGGGACCGGCAGTAACTCTGGAAGAGCTACAGGCGGAGTTATCAAGTTCTAATTAATAGAGTTTAATCATCTTAGTAGTAACCAACACATTGTATTAAGAATTAAATTAGGTGAGACTATAATGTATGAACAAATCAATCAAATTTACAATAACAGGTTTTAAATTGTGGCTGATATCAGTTCGTGATGAGAACGTTAAATTTAATTTCTAACCCTAACTATCAACTGTACATCATAATCCTGATTCATTACATTGGTTTATAAGCCTAATTTGGTCGTAGTATATACGTGAACATTCTCAAGATCTTTTTGACGTCATCCATAAATGAGAGTCTCACTTGAAAGAAATTTTTATATTTACTGAATGTTTTAAATTCAATTTAAAGTGAGATTATAATTGTACTGTTTCATTTCAATGAAGTAATAAGAAATAACGATTCAACAATTTATAGACTACAAATATTTTCTATACAATTTTAACCTTTCTCTTTTTTTTTTTATGCTTTGATGTAATTTCTTCTTTCTGTTATCATTTCCCTACCTCCTCCCTACCTATCTACCCCTCCCCCCTCTCTCTCCATATATATATACCTCCTCCCTCCCTGCCTACCTACCTACCTCCCTCTCCCTATATATATATATATATATATATATATATATATATATATATATATTTCTTTTTTCTTTTGTAGTCATGGATGAGTGAAATCAGTGCAAATATACAATCAAAATAATAATGATATACTTATTATATTAGTTGGAAATAAATTAGATGAAGAAAGAAATCGTATGGTCTCTAAAAAAGAAGGTGAACGTTTAGCTAAAGTAAGTGAATATTATTTTGTTGATTTATATATGTGTATTCTTTAATCAGATTCAATTATTTACAAAATGTAACTATAACATTTTATAGTTAATAGCTTCTGTATCCAATTTAAATTGAAACCATTATGGATTAATCAATTTTATCTTGGTTATGTTGAGTCTAAGTAAGATCAGCATATCTACAACTGAAGAATATCTGGAACTCAAAACAACTGTCAATCAACCAACATCAAGGTCAGGATTTTCAATAGAAATGTGAAGACAGTTCTATTGTATGAGGCCGAAACCTGGAGAACTACAAAAGCAATCATCCAGAAGATACAGGTGTTTATTAACATTTGTCTATGCAAAATACTTCAAATCAGTTGGTCAGACACTATTAGCAACAACCTACTGTGGGAGAGAACAAACCAGATCGCAGAGGAGGAAGAAATTAGGAAAAGGTTCTGAAAGTGGATAGGGCACACATTGAGGAAAGCACCAAGCTGTGTCACAAGACCAGCCCTCACATGGAATCCTGAAGACCAAAGGAGGAGAGGTAGACCAAAGAACACATTACGCCGGGAAACGGAGATAGGCATGAGAAAAATGAACAAGAATTAGATGAAACTAGAAAAGAAGGCCCAGGACAGATTGGGTTAGAGAATGCTGGTCGTCAGCCTATGCTCCATTAGGAGTAAAAGGCGTAAGTAAGTATGTTGAGTCTACCGATCGATGTTTAAGTCTGAGAATTCATCAGTCTCATATTGATATATGTATAACCCTGTGAGAATTGCTTCGACATTGCGTGAAGTCACGAGGATTATAAGTTGAGATGGACGCACAGGATGTACATATGTCAATAAGAAATTGATCATAAACATCAATTTAATTACTTTATTTACGCTTGTTATCTACCCTTAATGGAGCATAGGCCGGCGACAAGCATTCTCCAACCCACTCTGTTCTGGGTCATCCTTTCCAGTCCTATCCAATTTTTGTTCATTCTTCTCATGTCTATCTCCATTTCCCGGCGTAATGTGTTCTTTGGTCTTCCTCTTTTCCCTTGGTCTTGAGGATTCTATGTAAGGGCTTGCACCCTCCTTTATCCGGGCCTGGGACCGACAGTAGCCCCAGAGGGGCTCCAGGCTGAGTCATAACTCAAAGCCAAGTATACATATTTATACATTCATTTAGTTGAACTCAGTATTTCTCTTTTGTTGTTGATTAATTCATCACTACCAGTTTATAAAATAAATAAGAAAGGTTTCACGTGTTGATTGTTTTTTTCTCTCTCTTTCTCTCCCACTACACTGTTTTTTCTTTCATAAATCAATCAATCATTCCATTGTCTACTGGGGATAATAATTATGCTATAGGTGGATATTACAGTGAATTGGTTTGTTTG